>JAVDOI010000009.1:24438342-24803342 GCA_032191485.1 Leptoclinus maculatus
GTTCATTATTCAGGTCGTCTCATCGTGTTTGTCCAATGTGATTTTGTTTCCAGGTGATCCTGGAGTGTTTCTTAAAGAAGGATCTGGTCTACACGAAGGCCACGCCAACATTCCACCACTGGAAAGTGGACAACAGGAAGTGTGGTCTGACCTTCCAGAGCCCGGCCGACGCCAGAGCCTTCGACCGCGGGGTGAGGAAGGCCTTGGAGGACCTGACCGAAGGTACGCAGTGGTCGCACACTTCAAACAATTCAGGTTTAAAGTTTAAAGTATGGCTTAAAGTATTTAAGTATTGGGATACCTTTTAAAAGCAACTATGTTGTGTTTATGTAAAACACTACTGAAAACTACAGAATAATTTAACATGATCAGCGTTCAAAAGTCAGTGAGAGGATTTAGCCAATCAATTGTTTATGTCATACAAATTAATAAGACGTATGGGGAAGTTGCTGGCTTCTCACATTTTTGTGAATTTAAATAAAACCCAGCTGACTTGTGGCTGCATTAGCTTGTGTTAGCTCGTTAGCTAAAAAGGTACAACATGTCAATCAGTCAGTTAAATTAATGTATTATTTAACACGTAATGTGTTAAAATACGCGTCAGCACCAAAGAAACAATTTAACGTTAAGTTTAACAAAACTACTTAGTTAAGTTGAGGCAACAAAACTACTTAGTTAAGTTGAGGCAACAAAACTACTTTGTTAAGTTGAGGCAACAAAACTACTTCGTTAAGTTGAGACAACAAAACTACTTTGTTAAGTTGAGGCAACAAAACTATTTAATTAAGTTGAGACAACAAAAATACAGAGAAAAGATCAGTTTGGGTTTAAAGAACTACGTCTGAAATGTAACTTCTTACGTAGCCTTTGTAATTAAAAAATCTGGGAATTGTTGCGTCCACCCCGACAATTGTTTGCATAGTAGCGACGCAACATTTTAACAGATGCCACCTACGCAAGTTTGTGATCATTTTATGTGTTTCTGTGAGATCAGGCTGATTAGAGTTCAGCACAAACCTAAACTGAGATCAGAACCTGATCCATACCTGCATCTTTAAGGCCGACTGAACAGTGCTGGTACTGACGCAACCCAAAAGCATATTTCAGCTTTATTTTATTCATTACTGACTGTTAGCATTCCAGCAACGCAACAGCTACTCTATAAATTACATTTGAAAATAGCCGAACCCAAACCTGGCCTGAAAGGTCCAGACCATGATAAATAATACTGTTACTGCAAATGAATTAAAAGAAGTCCCGTGTGTCCTCCAGGCTCGACCACGTCCTCATCGACGCTGCAGAATGAGGCAGAGCTCGGCGATGACGACGTCTTCACGGTGAGAAACTCCTCGTCCTCCAGCTGATAAAACACTGATGAACACTGAGGATGACTTTGACAAACTGAATGCATTAGATGTCTGAGTGGAGCGAGCGTTAATAAAGAGCCACATTTTTCCAACTTCATCTCCATCTTTCGTCACTATGACCCATTATTACTTCATTTTTTAATGCTGTGCATCATAATTCACATTCCTGGATATAAACTGTGTTTTTCCCTCCAAAATGTTCTATATTTTATCAGGAGGAAAATATAGGGAGGGGCTGTTTTTTGTTATTTGGGTTCAGATTTTGGACAGGAGAAAACTGTGTGTGTGTGTTGGGCTTTGGGGGTGTCAGACAGGAAGCATGAAGAAGGGGAGGGGTTTGGTATCCTGTGGTGTTTTTGACCAGACACACGTCGCAGTCACCATCGTGCAGCACACACACACACACACACACACACACACACACACACACCTCACTATATTTCTTAGAGGGTTTTTTTCCACAGACATACATTTTCCTAATTTCTTTTCATGTTTGTAAAAGAGACCATGTGAACTTCTCCCTGTGCATGTTTTTTTCAATGTGCAGACCACATAGGAATTGAGAAGTTGAATGTCAAGTTGCATGATGTTGTGTCGTGTACGAAGCTGGAGTCAGGTCGAGGTTAGCTTAGCTTAGCATAGACACTGGAAGCAGGGGGAAACAGCTAGCCTGTCTCTGGAAACCTACCATCACTATACAGCTGTGGTCACCTTTGTTAGTTGTCATCTCTCTTTCCTGCTCTTTAAACTGTACTCTCTTCAAACACATACTGCATTTAGTACATTAAAATTTTATGACTCCTCCACCTCCATCCTCCGATGAAGGGACCAGGTCCCGCTACCTTCTTCAGTCCAGTTTTTCCGTCTTTCCATTGGCTTCAATGAAAAAAGGGTGTATCGTTTCCGCAGGATGTCCAGCTATGGAGAAGAGAGTCTGACCTGTCAGTAATCCGTCACTGAGCTGCCTGTTTACATAGCTGGCCTCGTTTAGAGGAGAGCCGGGCCGATGGAGGGGAACGTGGCTGAACCGCCTCGGCTGCAGATCATTCCCACCCGTCCTGTCTGAAGTCTGGTTCCCTGAGGAGGAGGAGGAGAAGGAGGAGGAGGAAGAGGAACCAGAAGAGTTTGACTCAGAGGCGCTGAAGAGGCTCGGAGGACAATGAGGATGTAGATCAAGCTTTGCCAGGAGTAAATAAAACCCTCCCCGTCATAAAGCAGCGCTTCCTCTGGAGGCCCCTGAATAACGGAGGAGATCCTGACCAACTGCTGGATTGGGTTTGTTGGAGAAACAGCAGGAGGATAAATGATGTAGTTATGAAACTATGGAGGTTTTAAGCACTGAAGTACAGCTGCGTCACAAAATCTGAACACAAGTAACGTTTTATAGAATTCGTTATATTACACAATCATTTCAAATATAATTGGAAACTATTTGTATCTGTACCGTGCAATGTGCTCGGAGAGACTAAAGCTGGGGTTTGTCGACTCTCAAGGGGTCTGAAACTTGGCAGCCAAACACCGAATCGGGACGAGTTACTTTTAGCGAAGGACGGCGGCGTTTAGGCGCTGTTTGTCGATCAGACTGCCGCTTCGTGTCCTTAAAAAGCCACGCCAAAATCATCTGATGGGATGCTGAGAAATCTGGGCTTCATCTCAAACACTGTGTGACACAGTCGGGGGCATTAACACACTAATAACAGAGGGGAAGAAGAAAACCTCAGGCTGCTGTGAACAATGCAAGTTCCCAAACATTTGTATGTTAATGCTAATGTTTTATAAGGCGGGAAATGTTTTCACCATGTTTGCCAGGCCTTAAAGAGGCTCACGTTGCATTTTGGTGAGAAAGATTGAATGTAAACAAAACTCACACTGATGTTTGTTAAGCAGAGATGCAGCTTTAAAAGGATCAGTTCACACAACATTTCGTAAAACAGTAAAAAAATGTACAGAAAGGTAAAATAAAAGCAAAATGACGCAGAATGTGCGTTTGCACAGCTGAAAGTAACCCAGAAATGTGAGAAAGCAGTTCATTCTCTGCGCTGCGAAGTTCGGCAGGTTCTTCAGTTCCTCAGTTTTCTATTATTTGAAGGAAGTCTTCTTGTGTGATCCGAGCGAGCCACATGAAAGCTGCAGCTTGTGTCGACCCCGAGGATGACGCAACCCAGCACACGCCGCCGAGCGCTCAGAGGGCCGCAGGCCGCAAAGCGCCGGGGCTGGGATTCATTTAACGCGGGCCCAAAAAAAACACAAAGACTTCAGAGACGTTTCTGCCGCTCTGCTGCTCTGGAGGTCTTTTATTTCTCCTCCTCGGACTTGACTAATTGCACACAGAAGTCTGGTGGAGTGAAAGCTCAGGTGGTTTCAGAGAGGAGTTGATACGTGTCACATTGTTTTACATCACGAGCTGACATTTTTTACAATTGCATACAGTGGGTTAACTTCTCAGTTCTAAGTCAAGATTAAAAGACTGCGTCTATTCACAAAATATTACGTTTTTTGTCCTTATTCCGGAAAAGACAATATTCAAACTAAGCTGTTTACATGGCTAATGAGAATGAATACTCCAAAGATATTCCCTTTTACATGCAGCCATGCATTCTACAATTAACATAAAGCGCCCCAATGACGTAGGTCCTACAGCTATGTCCTATAAATTATGTTATTTCCCTCCTTTTTGCAGCTGCAGTCTTGTTGCTCTCGTGGCGTACTCGTCACCGTTCTGCGAGTTTCGCAAAATTGTGTTCTTCAAGCTATTTCTTTTTTTTTTACGGCTTTGCACGAGAACAGACTGGTGTGTGTGTGTGTAGTATATCTCACCAATAAGTCTGTTAAGTAGCGGTTTCGTAGCTTTTCGATCAGATCACATGATCTTCCTTCAGATCCATTGTTGTCAACGTAGACACGAGGAAGACGCGCTCAAAAGCAAAAAATAGTTCAATAGTTGTGGAAACGCTGCAGCGCATGTTGTGTGACGAGGAACAACCAACCACAGCTGGCAGACATCTTTTAGTCAGTCTACAGTAAATATATGGAAGAGAAGGTAATCCGTGAAGTGCTCATAACTAAATGTTTTAACATCTACTACTACTTCCCTGCTCAGAGCAGGTATTTTCAATCAGCTATCAAACCTGAAAACAACTGCGGTGACATCACCGATTGGGTTGCGGCCAGTGGTGCAACAAAGCCGAGTGTTTGAGATCAGTTTTCTAATCACCACAGAACGAGGCTTTAAACCTTCCTGCAGGTTTTCATTCCCACCGTCTCCTCTCTGTCCTCCAGACGGCCACCGACAGCTCGTCCAACTCGTCCCAGAAGAGAGAGCCAGCGATGCACACGCTGGCCCCGCACAACTTCTGTGAGGCCCGTCGGCACCACTGCATCCTGGGACATTTTTACGAGCACCACCGGCCCTCTGATCACTACTTCCTGGACCAGGTGAGTAGAGAGTCTGAGTTGTGCCGCTCGAAAATGGTCCACGATCGAATTGAACTTGACTTATTCTCAATGACACACAGCTACATCGTAGATAGAGACGACGGATAGAAATGCAGACATCACATATAAACGTGAGGAAGGAAATCAGCATCAAAATGTCCTCACCAAAAAGATTATTATTAAAATGTTGCGTTTGTGCAAAGCCACATCTGGTTTGTTGAGATTTATTCGTGGAACACATTTGACTGAACTAACCATAAAGAGTTCATGACCCACAAGGCCTTGCGAGGAGAACTGCTGTTAGCAGCTGTGTTCCCCTGTTCCTGCTGACCTCATGTCCCCCCGGAGACATTTCAACAATTTCCGTCTCCTCTGTGTCTCTGCAGGCGGTGCACATGTTCCCTCGTCACGTCAGCTTCCAGGTGGAGGATGAAGAGATCGTGCGCATCAACCCCCGCGAGCGGAACTGGCTCACCGGCTACGAGGACTACCGCCACGCCAACTCGACGCGCGACAAACTCTCCCAGCCCGACCACCTTGACGCCTACGTACACTTTGCCAAGAGCGAGCCGCCCAAACACAACTACGCCTACACGTACCCGCTGAGCTGCGACGTGCAGCGGGGCTGCGACGGCAAACCCGGCTGCCTGGACCTGGGCGGCGGCCACAGAGCGGTGGTGACAGTGCAGCCGCGGGCCGTGCAGCCCAAAGTCAAGAGGCGGAAGGAGGACGGCGAGCGCTCGCGCTGCGTTTACTGTCAGGACATGTTTAACCACGAGGACAATGGGCGGGGCCGCTGCCAGGAAGCACCTGACCCCATCCAGACCTGCATCAGGCGGGTCAGCTTCATGTGGTGTGCGGACAGCCTGCTGTACCACTGCATGTCGGACACGGAGGGGGATTACTCGGACCCGTGCTCCTGCGACACCAGCGATGAGCGCTTCTGCCTGCGCTGGTCGGCGCTGGTGGGTCTGTCGCTTCTGGCGCCCTGCATGTGCTGCTACGCCCCCCTCAGGGCGTGCTACCGCTGCGGCGTGGCCTGCCGCTGCTGCGGCGGGAAACACAAAGCGGTGGGCTGAGGCAGCAAGGACTCGTGGGAAACGGAGGCCGCTGTGACTTTGCTGTTGTCGTTTGTCTTGTCTACGATTATCAGAAGGAGGAGAAGAAGAACTTCGTCTCAACAGATGGAAAAAATGTTCCCTGTGTTTTTTTTTATTTTTGTGACATTGGAGACCAAATGGCTTCCAATTCTCACAAAGACTGAACAAAGATTCTTCATTTAATATATAAAATGATATATATTATATAATATATATATATATATATTATATATATATATAAATATAGGTATATGGGTACATTATATTTTTACACTCATTTGTTTCAAAGGCTTAAATATGTCATTATGTCAGTATGAATGTTGTCTTGTTTGTTGAGGGAACTGCAGCTCATTGACAGGATTTAGGGAGTTTATTGTCAGAAATGGAATATAATATTAATAACTATGTTTTCATTAGTGTGTGAAACTACGAATCGTTGTATTTTCGATAGCTTAGAATGAGCCCTTTGTATCTACTTAGGGAGCGGGTCCTCTTCAGTCCGCCGTGTTGCATCGCCATGTTTCTACGGTAGCCCAGAACGGACAAACCAAACACGGGAGGGGTGAGCGGATGGGTATTTAGTTGGTTGCAATCTTCAACCTCACCGTTTCATGCCACTGAATCCTTCACACTGCTCCTTTAAAACATTTTGGACGCACACAATCATTTCAGAAAAAAATTAAATGTGGTGAGATCATTTCACCTTAAAGGGTTCATTCAACAATTTAAGAGCGTTTTCACTTTTTTTTTAAAGTTAGGATATCTGTCTGTCTGTTATGTCACAGCCCGGCTATTAGACCAGACAAAAGCTCCGCTTACCTCCCCGCAAACAGAAGAGATAAACCAGTTTGGCTTGACCAGTAAAGTGGCGGCTCCCAGTCCTAAATAATCCAGAAACACAATGACAGTTTGCCAGAAGGTAACCGTTTGCAAAAAGTCAGATTTAAATCTGAATAAATTTAATTTTGTGCAGATCAATGATCCATTTTTTGCAGTTATAAAACGCTAACGAAACCCAATTTGCACAGTTTGACCTCATTGAATCATCCCCTGCTGTGTTGTGTACTGGTCATACTGGTCTGTCTTTACTGGTTTGTGGTCTAGAGGTTTGTTTGATGATAAGAAGAACAAATAACCCAGTGAGAACAAAGCTATGACAGAACACTTTCGATGCTTCAGCTTAATGTGTGTGTGTGTGTGTGTGTGTGTGTGAGATCCTTTTATTGATTGAAATATCGACACGAATGCCAGAAAAATCATCAAACATTGTCCGAATATTTGAGTCTCGCAGTTTAACTCAAAGACATTTTCCTCAAATTTCTTTGCTAATTTAAAAATGTTTTGATCACAAAAGTCTTTGATTGTCCTGTTTCTTTGTTATAAAATGCGACTCGCGTTTCAAAGAGAAAGGTAAAATAACTGCCGAGTCTGAGCCTGTCGATCCCACAACACAACGAAATGAGCACAAAGTCTAAAAATGCGTTACAGTGTGAGAACTTTTCCGAAGAAGGAAAGCAACCGTTTGAATTATGACGGCAATGGACAGTTTCATTTTCGGGGAAAGGTTTTCTTAGTTCAAAAACTTTTGTAGAAAAAATACAGTATTTCTGTCAGTTTTCATTTTAACCAAGTGCAACACCATGAACGTCTACTATCTCCACATTTAAATACTATCGCGTCTCCTGGCTCTCGATAGCCAAGTTTCCATCAAAATTTTTGGTAAAATCAAGAAAATCGTCAAAAGAAAACGTGAAAGCTTGTTTCCATCCACGACCGTTATGCGATTATTATGAGTTGGTTCATCGCGTTAGGCAGTAGGTGGTGCAAAAAGATGACGTAGTTACTAGAGCGTCAGTCAGACCTATCCTGGATGTAAATATGACATTTCTGTTAGGTTCATGTATTAGTGTGAGAAAGGTCACATCAGATCTGTGCGTAACAACGAGGAGACCGTTTTAATCTGTGTTTCGTCTCTTCAGCGGACGTTGAAGTCACGCTTCATGTAAGCCAAGCGGAAATATTTTTTTGCGATATTTCAAGATTCTTTTCTCGAATTTCTTTTTTTTTATGCGCAAATTGAAAACAGGTGGATCGAAACGCACCATATGACCGACGACTCTTCACTTTCCAGCGTGGCCTTTCAGAACAATAAACACTTCTGACGTCATTCAATGTAGTTCTGATGGGCCGTAGAGCTGACGGCTGATTCGTGTTGTCGATGGTGATAGATGTGCCGTGTTCTTGCCTGTTCTTGTCCAAATACTGTCTTTACGATACCTCAATGAAAAAAACATCTAACATCCGTACACACCATAAGACCCAACAACACTAACGACAATAACAATCAAATAAATCAGTGGATAGCTCGCCGGCTTTGGCTAATCCATCTCTTCTGCAAATAAATACAATCTTAACATTTAATTGAAGCTTGTTTTTCAACTCTACGGTAACGTGTTCCGTGACGCCGTCGCTCGATTGTTTCATTGTTAAGAAATGGATTCAATCTTAAAGCTCCTTTATAAGACTTTGTGCTCTTTTCACAGAAACACGTGTGAGTGTTTAACAGTGTGAGCGAGAGGCCTGAACATTGAGATGAAGCTAAAACTGGTGAATAAGCTGCAGCACGTCTGTATACAAAAAACCTCAGTCGCCATCACCGCGCAGAAGAACAAACTTCGGCACGCGTGATGCTAAATCGTTTGACTGGAACGCCGCGCTTTCCTCCGACCGCGTAGACGTCTTGACAACTCGTGTGAATGTGGAGACCAAACTAACAAAACAATCGGACCGTTTGCTGTGACGAAGCGGTTTGTCTCTTAACTTTCAGTTCATGTCTTAAAGCTGCCACCAGTCTTTGCTTTGATTTCCTTCCTCCGAGGCAACAGCTGGTCTCAGGTCAGTCTTATGAAAGTCGACAAGACTCGAGACTTGCTTTGGATCATTGATCTTTATTTCAGCTTTATTTATACATTTTTTAATTGTTTTACTATATATTTCATGTTTTACTTTTCCTCATGTTTGATCATTTTGGTGGTGCATTCAATGATGTCAGGAAATCTCAATCAGAAGGAAAACATGACTGAAGGGAATTCTGTGTTTTCTTATACATAAAAAATGTTTTTATCCAACTTTCAAAGCTCATGTGTCAGAGTTTAAGCTTTTTGGATGTATTTTTTACTTTTCCAGACTTTGTTTCCAAACATCTCCGTACAAAATGAAAATCAATTGGAAAACTATATTCATTCACAGCAAACACAAAGTCTACATTACTGTTTGTCAGCGCTACGTTATCGTTGAAGTTTGAGTGCAGATTGACCCGTAAAATATGCGCTACAGCATTCACTATTATATCGGTAACATCACTGACAAAATGAATGTAGACTTGATGTTGACTGTGATGGATCACACAACTTAGCTGCATTTTAGCTGTGTAACTTTAAAGCAGAGTCAGCAACATTTTCTGTTTTCTCTCCAAAATGTCTACATTTTTGGATGGATACAATTCGCTCCACACATCCAACCAACTTTTTGGGCTCTTCTACAAATAGCGACATTTTGGGGGCACTTAAACGTTGGAATAAACGCACAAGAGGACGACTTTAAGTCCCAGTCGAATGGAAGTCAGAGCGTCTTTAGCTTCTGTACTGTGACGTTTTCCCCAGTGAAGCTGAACACTTATTATAAGAGCGATTTAAATCAAACCCTTGGCATTTGATTTGGCCATAAAAGAGTAGGTGCTCACAATATGGAGCTACAGAAGACTGTGCCTCCAACTCAAGCCCCCAAGAGGAGCGTCAGAATTTGAAGCTAATTTATATTGTGGCCAAAGTGTGGAATAAGAAATTCCGAGTCTTTCTTGCGTTCTCAGTACGAACACTTGATGAGCCTTTATCTAAATCATTAGGTCTTAAAAGTTGTAAAAATGCACTAATAGCCAAATACAGAGTTATTTTCCTTCCTCCAATCATGTGAATGAGAACGAGGCTGGGAGGCGGGGCTAAAGGAAGCGCTACTGCCCTTTCTCTACCCACACAGTGATGCCGATAGACATCCTCTGAAGTCATAGGAACGAACGCAGCGCCGCCTCCAGTGCTGTATCCTTTTCTCTGTATACATCCATGCTCCACACACACCTCCCTCGTCGCTGAACTTGCAGGTTGATCGATGGATGGATGTCATGATATTATTGGTTGAGACTGGTTGGTACCAGCTCACGTAAGCACACGTCATATTTTGTTTTACAGGAAGAAAAGATCGATGGATTTTGATATAGAAATACAAATAAACATTTGTTTTTGTAACATTGTTTGCATATATTGTTGAATAGGTGCACAGTGTGAATGGGGGTGTGATCTGAAAGTGTTGTCAGGGTTTATGTGTCTGTCTGTCTGTCTGTCTGTCTGTCTGTCCGTCTGTCCGTCCGTCCGTCCGTCTGTCTCACCTCTCTCTCCTTTCTCTGCTGTGTTTCCTGGAAATCAAGCTTCATGATACTGCTGCCATCCGTTGTAGAGAAGATTTCCCCACATTTACTTTTCTATCTGTGGCGAGGAAAGTGAACCAAAAGCAGTCGGTGTGTCGGGCGCATCGTCTCCGGCCGGCGCTCACTTCAGCTATTCAAGGAAAGTGCCTGAAGCCTCCTCTTCATTTATCTCCTGATGTACATTTCAGAAAATAATAACTGTGGAAAAAAGGTTGTATTCATTGGTTTGTCTTTTTTATATAATTCACATTTTTAACTGTAAAAAAATGAAAATATATATACATATATATACATATACATATATACATATATATATATATGGGTTTTGGTGGCACTCAATCTCTGGGGTTATATAGAAGAACATATTTTAGTTTTTTGGGGGTTTTAGGGTTGTTACATCGAACTTGATATATTGCTGTATTTTAATATATGTATTTGGGGACACTATAACAAACTTTGGTATTAAAAATAAATAAATTGGGAACTGTAATAAACTATGTGTTGCAACTGAGAAACCAGACGGGTAAAGATAAGTTGACAGGTGAGGAGGGGAAGACAAACGTACCCAGTTATCGACCAGGTGAGGGAGCAGAGATCCAAAAAGCAGACAGAGATGATGATGATGATGATGATGATGATGATGATGATGAACACACACGAGACAATCTGAATGAATGAATGGGGGATGTGCCGATAATCTACTGGGCTGATGGGGAAGTGGCAGCAGGTGTGCAGGTCAGGTGATGGGAATGATGGGAAGGTGCTACTGCAGAGGATCTGAAAATACAGGAAAGGAGAATAGATACACAATTTAAACAAATAAACTTTAGGGCAATATAGCTTTTATGGTCATTATTTTAAATTATTTGGATTTCTTTAGGGGGGGGGGGTGATTGATTATAACAAAAACCTTTGAAAGTGTAACACCACATGTTGAGAGTGTATTTTATTACTGTTCAGTGCTTTTTATGTACTTTTCTTATTTGCAATTTTCATGACACTGCAGAATAAGCATCAGAGTAGCAGTTTTAACTATATTTCTTCTTTTTGAATAAGTGGTGAATTTCTTCATGGCCCTCGGGTTGAGGCATTACAAACACGAGAGGATAAGACTTCATGAATTAAGAAGTTAAGTTCATAGAGACATCATGTACGTGTAAAATATCTACTCAAACAGCACAAACATTTACTTGGACAAGATGAATTATTTTGATCTCATGAGGATCAAATGATCATCCTGAACGTCTTTCTTTTCACTAAAACTTTATAAACAACTTGACAACTGAAAAACTCTCTGAGATCCATTCACTGTCAACAAGTTGCTGATTTTAAATTCAAGAAACATCACACATTTTGTTTCTGAGCCTCTGGCTGGATGACGATGACGATGATGATGATGAACCTGATGATGATGATTATGATGAACATGATGATGATGAAGGGCCTCTGGTTGCAGCCTGGAGGCTCCTGTGTGTACAGTTTACTGAGCGTCGGGACACGAATCAGGATGTTATTGTGCTCGTATAACAGCAGAAAGAGAGAGAGAGAGACGGCATCCTGTGACAGCCGCAGGGAGAGGCCGTTACCCATAATGCCTGTGGGCAAACGGAGGTCCTGTATGTCTTCGTGTGTGTGTGTGTGTACATATATATATATATGTGTGTGTGTGTCTTGGGTGGGGACAACAGCTCTGTGTTTGTTTATAATCTAAGTATCTGTTCGCCACGAGTCACGAACACAGCGTCAAAACAACCAACCCGCTGTTCTCCCGACTCGTCACCTACAGGCGCTCGGTCGGGTCGCCCTACGCGTCAAACGGTGACGCTCCACTACAGTCGACCGCTCTAAACACGTGGTTAACGTTGTGAGTTCTGTTGGGGCAAAGTATAAACAGGAGCCACTAACGCTGGACTGGTTTGTTGACTAGTTACTGCGCATGTGCGCCAAAAATAAGTTCGCTGAATTCAGGTTTCAAAATAAAACATGTATTTAATAACAAATGCAATCTGAATTAACTATCGATAGTAAAATGCTCTCGAGAACAGCTTTCACACACACTCCAAACAGGAAGCTTGTTACCTGAAGGACGAAATGTGATGAAGAGACTGAAATAAACATTTGAATCTCCTTTCATAGTCCGTAAAATATCTGTCTCAAATACTATTGGCTAAATCCAGCTGACTCCTCCTAGCCTTAGTCAGCTGACTCCCTCGTCGTCTCCTATTGGTCTCCGTCTGTAGCTCCTCCTTCTTGGGTTCCTCTTGGGTCCTCGCTCTATTCCTGGTGTCCTCTGTTAAAGCCCAACTTAAAATCCTGTCTATCCCTATCGACTATTCTTACAGATTAATACATTTATTAATAATACATCCAATAATTGTCTCTTATGGTTCAACACTCCTATAGTAAACATATTGTAAACACACTCTACACTAGATAAGTATTCTGGTACTTCCTGATACTTTGACACTTTTTACAAGCATATGTGCGGCATTTCCACGATGCTTCCTAAACTCATTCTAAACATATTACATCTCATAGATAAATATATTGCAACACTTTAACCCATCGTAACATTCTTATTATTTTGACACTTCTATTCACCATAAGAGGTGCTAATCATCATACTAAACTAATTCTAAAACTAAAATCCCACTAATTCTATCTTCAATACTGAAATCCTCCACAAATCCCCCCTAACACACTCTTCAGAGTGTGTTACCTTTATGGTCTAAGAGTGAGTTTCCCCAACTAAACAGTAATCATCAGTCGTTAAAATTCATCCTCATCATCTATACCTAACCAATTTCCCTACATCTTTGTCTCACTAAGCACAGTATCAATTAACCCCTGTAAAAGTCTACGAATACAACGGCATCAACAGAGGACAAGGACTGTAGCTGATGTGAGCGGCTCTTGTCGGGATGCTGGTTGGTCCAGGTGGTAGGCGCATATGGTAGAGGACTGCTTCAGGATTCATCCTGTACAATGAGGAATAGAAAGAACAATTTCTGAGAAGCTTGTCTGCTCACTTAACAAAAATGTAAATCCCAATTTTACCCTATAAAACAAAAAATCCCAAAACAAACTGACAAAACAATATACAGTCAATTTTCCAAAATTTCAATATCTCACCGGATGTTGTCAGAAGTCCATCTGGACTCAATCAGGTCCTCCAGAATCCCAGTGAAGATGATCAGGAACTGTGTTGTTCGGAATGAAAGTACTACAAGCAAATCCAAACATTTTGCACACTCTGCTAAAATCATATTTAATGCCATTCTGTTCTGCAAGGCCATTAAACTAGTCTTATCTACCAGCTCATGAAGTCCCACTATGGCATCACGAGTGAAGTTTACAAAATGCTGCTGGTTACAGTAAATGTAATTAATCCAATCCACATCTTTATTGATTGTCGACCATCAAAAAAAATGCTGATTCGAAACCGGCTCCTATTTGATTTCTAGCTTTAAATTAAGTAAGCACCCCCCTTGGTACCCTTATGTCATCTATGTAAACTTCTCTAAAATGGATCTCTCATGGTCCAATCCAACTTGTTGGCACCTATGGACCTCATCCACAGCCAGCTACCTGGTAATACAATAGGAGACTGCTTTCTCCTGTCAGCAGCTGCCTCTATGTTCATCACCTGTGAAAATAAAACTTAAAACATGTTAGTTAACGTCTTTGTATCTCTTATTGGTCAGCACCAAACAATCAAAAGTCTAAATGTTAAATCAAAATTAATGAAAATTTTGAACTAAAGTTAAAATAAAAAATTACAAATGTCGGATCAAAATCAACTATGCCAGTTAACATATTGAATCAAAATAAACAACTGTAGGATACCAATTGAATTAAAACTGGAGGTTAAAATATTGGATCAAACTAAACTTACTAAACTAAAGTTGAACTGTTGAATTGAAACTAAATGAATAATTTAAGTTACAATTAATATTACCAATGGCTATTAAAATACTGAATCAAAACTAAGAGCAACAATCTAAGTAAATGCAAATTAAAATATAGAGTCCAAAACAATGATATCACAAGTTTATCACCAAAAACTCACCTTATTGTAATTTATCTATCAATCCACTAGATGACTAAGTATTTGGTAGTCCTAAAGTAATTACTCCTTCAAATAATAGGTGGTGAAACGTTCTGTAGTTCTATAATTATTTCACCTCTAGGTTTTCTGGGTATTGGAGTTTACTGTAATTATCATGCAATTACACCTCCAAACCGCTAGATGTCGAAGTTATCTTCTTCTCTTCTATGGTGTTTTCCTCAAAAAACTGGCGCGAAAACGGACAAAGAAGCTAATGCTATTAGCGGCTATTGTTTTTAGCTTGAGCTACACGGTCAAAACGTATCCTCAGCACACACAAAGCACCGTAGTCTCAACTCTTACAATATGCCACATTCACACACCTTCTCAAACTAGTCCTGGCCGTGGCTTCTCACCACCATACCGGATATTATAATCAATAGTCTCCTCTTCACGATCTAAGGTAGCACCAGAACTGCAATCAGTCTCCAGCTTACCATATCATTCACACAACACAATGCTATCTTAGCACTGCAACCCAATGCAACGACTAAATACACAGTTTAATGTATTATTTCCCCTTTAGGTTTTATCATAACGTAGCAGCCAGTCTCTTCGATTTAAGTAGTTTAATGCCCGTTCACTAGACCCAAAAAACGAGCAAAACAGTTCGCAGTTCGCCTAGCTCAACACTAGACCCACGAAGTCTTAACTACGCCTTCCAGTTCGCCATAGCTTACAAACTCTCTGCTACTCTTCTAAGAGATCAACCCCACGTTAGCCACCCCTAATTGTCTAAGATACACAGTTAGTACCATGCACTATTTCCCATCATTACAATTAACTTAACGTAGCGGCCAGCCTCTGCAGTAGTCTAAACGTATGTTCACCGGACCCGAACCTCATGCACGTCCATGCGGATAATTCAGTATCGCCCAATTACACACCCTGTTCAACCCGAGATCTTGGCCCCACAAATCTATAATTTATTCCCTCCCGCACTAGAGTCATCAGTTCTTTAAGCCTAAACCTGCCCAGCAAATCACGAGGGGACCGTCGCCTTAACCTCATGTACCTCTGAAACACAAATTTAGTCTGCCTGAAGAACCAAAGCCCAGAACTTCGACCGCTCTCACGCTTCTTTCTAGCTGCTTAGTTCCAATAGCTAATACTATAGCGTGATCAATGCTACTACATATAATTCAACATCCCCCTCTCCCGGGGTTACCTGCACATCAGGCCTCACCGGTAGGATTTCGCAACAAAGAACAACGTGTAATCAAAGCACACATATGTTCCTAATTCAGCTTGCAGATGCTATTCATACAGAGTTACAACCACTTTAAAGTTAAATCAATACAGTTACCAGTTGGCTGCGGTCTCCTCCTCTGTCCAGCTTCCAGAAACGTAAATCATGCAGACACTTTCGCCTAAGGTTTCCTATAGTCTACCTGAACAGATTTCTATTAAAACGGCTCTGCTCACCTTATGTTTGCGAGATCTCCGAAAGTGTCTACCCATCTCACGTCATGTCAGCCTTCTCAGAGTCGAATATTCAAAGCCCCTAATGTCCCTTTGTCCCTTCGTGGTCGCCAAATTGTTGGGGCAAAGTATAAACAGGAGCCACTAACGCTGGACTGGTTTGTTGACTAGTTACTGCGCATGTGCGCCAAAAATAAGTTCGCTGAATTCAGGTTTCAAAATAAAACATGTATTTAATAACAAATGCAATCTGAATTAACTATCGATAGTAAAATGCTCTCGAGAACAGCTTTCACACACACTCCAAACAGGAAGCTTGTTACCTGAAGGACGAAATGTGATGAAGAGACTGAAATAAACATTTGAATCTCCTTTCATAGTCCGTAAAATATCTGTCTCAAATACTATTGGCTAAATCCAGCTGACTCCTCCTAGCCTTAGTCAGCTGACTCCCTCGTCGTCTCCTATTGGTCTCCGTCTGTAGCTCCTCCTTCTTGGGTTCCTCTTGGGTCCTCGCTCTATTCCTGGTGTCCTCTGTTAAAGCCCAACTTAAAATCCTGTCTATCCCTATCGACTATTCTTACAGATTAATACATTTATTAATAATACATCCAATAATTGTCTCTTATGGTTCAACACTCCTATAGTAAACATATTGTAAACACACTCTACACTAGATAAGTATTCTGGTACTTCCTGATACTTTGACACTTTTTACAAGCATATGTGCGGCATTTCCACGATGCTTCCTAAACTCATTCTAAACATATTACATCTCATAGATAAATATATTGCAACACTTTAACCCATCGTAACATTCTTATTATTTTGACACTTCTATTCACCATAAGAGGTGCTAATCATCATACTAAACTAATTCTAAAACTAAAATCCCACTAATTCTATCTTCAATACTGAAATCCTCCACAGTTCAGAACAAAACCACTTGGTTAGGGTAAAGAAAACATTGTGGTTTGGGTTAATATAAGTGTGCTTGTTTCGTGGTTCAAGTTACGTTGCCGACGTAAATAAACATCAATAAGTCGACGTCCACCTGGTTTCAGACGGGACACGAACAGCGTCCTCCTGGGTGAAAGTGATGCGTTTGTTTGACCCCGTCCTCCTACCAATGCAGACTTTGTCGCTCTTTATACGTGAATTATTGAAGTGGCGTGTTAAAATGCAAGCTGTCCTAAGACGTGTAGAGTTTTCTACTTTTAAAGCTTAGTTTATACTCACCGTAGTGATGCCGGCGTAACCATGTGACCGTCACAAATGTAAAATACAAAGAAGGCCAATTCACTTTTAGACGCTTTAGAAACAGGTGGTGTTAAAAATCAACATTAGAGTAAATATATTTTGCAGCCAAATGAAATTGTTTACAGGATATTCAACCTTTGTTTGTTTATAATGCATTTAATACAAAGGCAATGCAATAGCCCATGAATATGAGATATGACTACAAATACAATCCCTCCTCGTCATTGTGGAGGTTGGTTTGTGGCGTTTTGCCGGTTACACTTACAGTCTATGGGAAGACCTCTGAGTTACACTCGTTTATTCTTCAGAACAACGTATATAAATATAAACGCCTCCGTTTCATGCTCGGAGCATAAACCAAGCTTAACTTTACTTTCTATTTACCGATACTTTTAACGTTGTCCATGAGTTCGGGAAGAATCTGACGTTAACGTTAACCTAACAAGGCGAAACTTGTAACGTCAGCTCAGTTTTTGACCAGTAGGGGATAGAAAATCCAAAACAAACACCTGATATATGATTAAATAATCAAATTGTTTTGACTAATCAATGGTCCACTTACAAAATATGGTGCATCATAACCAACATGTAACGTATGATAATATATCACTCTCAAAGGTGCTACTCTGCCTCTATGTGTACTTTATAATTTAGAACATTTTGAATGCAGGACTTCTACTTGTAACGGAGTATTTCTGCAGAGAGGTATTTCTAATATTACTTGAGTAAAATATCTGAGTACTTCTTCCACTTGACTGAACTGTCAGCAGTCAAGTTGCATTGTGGGTAATGTAGGCGCATGGAGTAACTTTTTTCAAAGAAAAAGAGTCATAGAAGTGCAATGCAAAATGTCTTGACCAAACTATTTCATCACCGGTATTTGCTGATGAAGATCATGCGATGTGATTGAAAGCTCCACTGTAGCTACTGAATGGACCTACTGGTGCATCACGATGTTAACGAGCCTTCTCAACTCATTCTTGGGGGAAAAAAGGCAAATAAAATTGTGTTGGATGATTTTATATTTGAGGTAAAAATAACAAAACACTGTTGATTATTTGTTACAAAACAGAAGAATCAGTTCTTGAATCCACCAAAGTGAGATTAGATCAAGTTTAAGTGACAATCTGTCCAGAAGATGTTGAGATATCTTAAAGTGTCAGAGAGACGGACAGTCAGGTCCGATCAGATCAGATCGTGTTCATTTAGAGCTGCAGAAAACAACACAAACACACAAACACACACACACACGCACTGTGTTTGAGAGCAGGATGGGATGGGAGGGGCGGCGCGCTGGCGGGGTTGGTGGTCTATCGCAGTCACATTTGTTTCAGATTTCATAAACAAAGCGAGGCAGGCAGACTCACTGGGGCCTCAGTAAATCAGGCCCAGACGAGAGACCCGACCCGCTGGATTCCTCACACTCTGCTCTGCTGGGGAGGCCCAACACACACACACACACACACACGGTGATTAGATGTTGTTTCTCGAGTGCATCTTCAACTCTACCCAACTTCTTTTTTCTTCCAGTGAGTTAAATCAGAAACATGCAGTTTAGTTTGGACACTGGATGTGTGTGTGTGTGTGTGTGTGTGTGTTTCGGCACTGGTGGAAGAAGTACTCGTATCTTTTACTTAGAGGACCAGTGTGTAGGATTCAGGGAGATGTATTAGCAGAAATGGAATATAATATTCATAACTATTAGTGTATATATTCACCTGGACTCAGAATCGTTGAGTTTTCGTTGGCTCAGAATGAGCCCTTTATGTCTACGAAGGGCTCTTCACAGAGTTCGTCATGTTTCTACAGTAGCCCAAAACAGACGAACTTAACACTGGTTCTGGAGAGAACATTTGGTGTTTTTAGGTTACCTGAGGGCCACCGTAGTTCTCCGACACGCTTGGATTGGAAATGGAGGGGTGAGCAGAGAGTCAGTCGGTGAGGTTGTAATCCGCTAGACAGCACTAAATCCTTCTCACAAAAACAATGTCCTGCATTTAAAATTTGAGCCGATTACTGTAGTTTTTATCAAACACAGGATGAATTAGAGCATTTGCCGGGGTCTATTTTCAGCGGCGTATTAATCCACATTTGGTGCTCTAGTGAGTATTTGCGGCAGCAGGACGGTGTGTGTTTACCTTTCAAGGCAGCTGGATTCTCGCGATGCCACCAGAATCGTGTGGCTCATTGATGTTTCAATAGTTTATTTTGGACAATGACACAGTAGACGAAGATATCTTCAAAAAGAATCAACTCAAGACACTGAAGGCCTCCTCCTGAACACACGGAGGCGATGGTTGGTGAGCTGGAGTGGCTCTGGAGCTTGAATCCCGTTACCATTGAGACCACAGTGAGCGGGAAGCTGTCCCACATCAAAAGCAGCCGGCGTCTGGAGTTTGGTTGTGCAACAGTGTCCCTCTAAAGCAGCAGGGTTCATCCTCCAGCAGACGTAATGAGACACACATTGTGTGAAAAGACGAACGGCTTCTCTTTAAACGTCTCTAATCGCACCTCATCGCTATGTAAGACAGCAGACATGAAGACACAGCCACACCAGGAGTCTATAAATCATTTGCTTTATTTAAATCAGCGGTTGGCAGTTATGCTACAAACGAAACATAAAAAGGACGAGCAGAAAAAAAAAAAAAAGTTACTGCTCTCGACACTTGATGACCGTGTTTGTCGAGAGGAAATTATACATTTATAATTATATATGCGAGTCAAGTGCCTCCAATATACATAAGAACTGAGACGGAAAACCACAAATACCAGCTTTTTACGTGGTCTCCGTTTCCTGACACCAGATTCTTATTAATATTACAAATGTTTCAGTAACCCACACAAAGCACCTGGTCCTGTAACCCAAACCCACTAATTCAGCTTCAGTACAGCCGAGACCAGGAAGGAGAGGCAGGCGTGGTCATGAGGAACAAGAAGAAACTAAATAACGTAAGATTCAGGATGAGAGGAGTTCAGTTTTCTAAACAAACATCCCAGAATGATCTCATTGGTTGAAGAGTTCAGGACTCAACTTTACACACTTGGGTCCTGATTGCGACCGATGCTGAGGCTCATGGGTAATGTAGTATTTACAGCCACTCAACATTCAAACGAGATGATTTTTAAGAAGCTACAACGCGTCACCAGTGGCTGTGATGAAGCCTTTTATCTGGTCAATTATTCACGTGCAGTCAGTCGGTAGAAATACTCATGAAACAAGTTTAATAACTGTTGGGTATTTAATTTCAGTATTATTCTTAATGTCTCATTTGCAATGTTTTAATCGTGGTTCAACCATGTAAAACACTTTGTAACTTTGTTCTGAAATGTGCCGCATAAATAATGTTTATTTATATTATTTATTATACTCGTTTCGGAAAATACTGCGTGTGTATAAAAGCACCGTACTGAAGGCGAAACAGCTGAAAATATTAGATCTCTGAAGCATGGTTTACTTGAGAAGAGCTGCTCTCCGCTGTGCGTCTAAATATACTTCTACCACATTTTTCTATAGTATCAAGTATTCTTTAAATCTGGTATCAGTCGGGCTTTATTCTCAGCAGCTCGTCTGAGGTTTCTCTGAACCAATGAGATTGCTCCGGACCGTTTGACTCCACTGTTCCCACACCTCCTTTCCTCCTTCAAGACCAACACATGGAACTATTTCCTATTGGACATTTCCTTCTTAAAAGAGGACATGTTTTATATTTCAGCCCCCCCGACACCCGACCCAGGACCAGCCAACCAATTTGTTCACCACGCTTTTTAAGTTGTAGTTTGATAGCGATGACTGAATCCCGGCGAGTTGTGGAAAGCTTCACTGTGAACGCCGGGGACGGATACAAGTCAACACACAGAGAGAGATACCCTGGTCTCCTCTGAAACAGAAAGCACATCAATGATCAGGAACATGAAGAGAAAACAAACACCGTTAAAAAAAGAAGCTAATGGAGCCTCGTGGAATTTAAAGCGTGGTGCGTTATTGGCACGAAAGAAAAGAGCTGATCCAGGACCGTCATATTACGTATCACAGTCCTGTGAATCCCACTGAGCGGTTCATTAAATTTCTCATGAATACAAACGCTCCTCTCAGCGACCAGAGGCCTGCACCACGAAGCCAGTTCAACATACCCGGGTATCTCAAAGGTTATCCGGCTCAACTAAACCCTTCAAACGCTGGTTACATAGAGGCCATGTTTGCAGCGTGTGACCAATCACAAACACGGACGAAGAGAAAACTATGATATCGGACAAAAAAAACGTAGAAGTTTAACTCGTAATTCACGCTGAAAGTAACAGTTTAAAACTGCAGAAGGACAGCAGGCAACAAATCACCGACTGTGTGAATGAGTCAAATAACAGATGTATTACGTCACTGCTTCATATAGAGCACGATAGAGCCGACTACATGTGTGTATTCAGGTAAGTCAATGTGCTGCTTGGATGTATTCGTATTCTTTCAGCTGCACTCCAGCGGTGTGAAACGAACGTCAAAAAATAAATATAAAAACATAATTCTAAGCAATAAGAAGGTTTTCTTTCCATAAATGATAAATCACCCACAGCGTGCATCAACGTGACCGAGACACGATGTCGCACTGCAACACGCGGCTCACGAAGCCGACACACGGAAGAGATTATATGATGAGAATATATACTTCTGTCCCGAGTCTGTTTCACAGGATACACACATCGTTAGTCAGATCTATCGATGACACAGCGAGATTATGAATCCACACAGTCAACAATTCATTGCCAGCTCTCTTTCCTGCACGAGTCCGTTTAAACTGTTACTTTCCGTCTTTAACTTGTTTGTATTTGTGTAATATTAATTTACGATGCACGTACCGAGCTCCGATTGGTCAGTAGGCGGTGCTTTTACACCAGTTGACCTCTCATCTCCAACATAACAGGACAGGTGTTCAGATCCCACACCGGTAAGAAGTGAACCTCGAAGTGAAAACCCGGATTTAACCCTGAAGTTAACCGGTTAACCCCAAATCCTGCTTCCTCGTACAGGCCCCAGAAAGGAGGGAATAACTATGTGAAGCGACAAAACACCAACAAGAAAGGCCTCTTCCATTACAGTCAATAAAGACTCATGTGAAATCTTAAGATGCTGCAGAATGTCTTCTTTCTACACTGTAAATATAAATATAAGATAAACTTGCTGCTGACAATCCTCTTTATTATCCATCCATCCTGCTGACGACCGTCTCGAACAGTTTCCTTTAAGCACAAGCTGTTCATCTGTTATTCATTTACTACTTCACAGACAAAAAAAGCAAAAGGAGATTCTGAAAGGCTGCTTTAAGGGAATGTTAGACAAATATGACGATCTGAATATTTGCTGATTTATTAGACTAATCTTTGCCCGTTTGTTGCAAATTTGGTAAAATGGAGTTCTGCTCGGTGCTGCCCCCGGTGGCTGAAATCTAAATTACAGCAGTGTCGGTATAAACCCCGATTGGAAGAGACCTTTCTCTGTCGGAGCAATACATTTTCCCTTCTACCTTACAGGTCACGAAAAAGATTGTCCACCATCCAGTGAGTTCATACTTTTAATTTAACTTCCGGTGACAAACTGTAAGCAGCTCAGTGACGTCTGGATGTCGCGATGCAGGACGTTGATATGTAGCATGGCGGTCCTGCATCGCCCGCAAGGAATGACGCGATGCTTTGTGGTCGTTAATGGAATGGAAAGCCTTCTCTCAGGAATCCTCTGCGATGGTTTATTTGTCGGTGGTAAACAGGATACGGAGACAAATCAAACCCATTAAAAGCTTCAGCTGGTCCGTTTCCAAACACAAAACTCTGCTCACCACCACAAACCAAACCTTCCAACGCTGCGATTCCAGAAGAAAGCGGGAAAACTAAAAGAGGTTTCCCACAAATGCATTTCTTCACATTGAAATCTCGTGGAAGATATGAACTTCTGCGCTTTAACAAGCAAGCAAACGTCCCAACAAAGACAAACGAGGTGCCGAGTTAAAAACCCGGCCGCCTGCCCTCCTGCACCTTCAGCACAGTGACTCATCCCCAAACATTAAACAGGAAATGGGAGCGGGGGAGGGGAGAATGTGATTTGACGATCGGTATGTTAAAAAGACACAGTATGTGATGATCTATTTGTTCGGATATCTAATCTCTGTAACGCTCCACACTGTGAGCCTTATCTTTAATGCCGGCATCTGTTTTGACAGATTAAGTGGCACATATTCTTGCATGGCGAGGGGGGGGGGGGGGGGGGCGGGGGTCTCGTTTTGGAAAGGAACTCAAATCGCATCGCTAATAATAATAATTAGCATCGTAGTCTTTAACTTGAAAACAGCCAGGAGCTCAATCTGGCCCGGTGTGAGACTCACAGATGTGCTGCTCCACAAAGAAAGGACAGTTTGACGTTGAACAGTCTGGATTCTTAAAGCCACGGATTACAATTTCATCTTTAAGAAGGAAAACATTTTGGGGAAATACACATATTTCCTTTCATGGCAAGAGTCAGAAATCAGATTGATCTCAAGTCTGTACAGTTAATGTAAAGCTACAGCCAGCAGCTAGTTAGCTTAGCATAAAAACTGGAAGCTCACCGATGTTATATCTTCTTTGTACGATAATTAAACAAACAAGATATCATAAAACTACTTAAATCATGTTAAGCTTATTATTATTATTATGAGCGCGCTGTAATAATTGGAGGCGACTCAGATGAGCTTATTAATATTTGTATCACCTCGTCTCTTCTCTCTTCCTCGTTCTGGTTCATATTCAGCTTTATCAACTAAAAAGGTAAAAAATAGCCCCTAAAATAGTCCAGCCCAGAACCCCCTAAAACTTGCAGAATTGTGTTACTTTGGACAGAACCAGGCTAGCCGTTTCCCCCTGCTTACAGTCTTTATGCTAAGCTAAGCTAACTTCATATTGAACGGACAGACTGGTGTCATTCTTGTCATCTAACTCTCGCCAAGAAAGCAAATATTTCCCAAAAATGTTGCACTTTTCCTTTAACTGGAGAACTTAACGGCACTAACTCGTGCATCTCCAAACATAATTCTAATAATAAGGACATTTTTGTGTCGCGGGCAAATACTCAAGATGTCTGGTAACTCCCGCCCCTCGCCATGAGACTTCTTACCCAAAATCCTTCATCCCTCCCTCTCCCCCCTTTGCTTTTCAAAACGAGCGTGAATGGACGACAATGGACCATCCAGACACATCAAGGTAAGCGGTGCATGGATGTCAGCTGGGGGGGGTAAGATGGAGGGGGGTGTGAGCGGGAAGTGTTTTTGTTTGTTTGCGTTTTATCTGACGGTGACTCCGAGCTTCTCCAGCACCCGCGTCCCTTTCTCCTGGTACTCCTCCCGCGTCATCCAGAAGTTGTCCTTGTCCTTCATGATGTCGGCCAGCACGGCGCCGCCCAGGAACACCATGTGTTTACGCCGAGGGGGGTCCTCTATCCGGATCTTGAATTTCTGCGGCGGAGAGGAGAGCAGAGAGCGTCAAACAGAGGAGAAGCAGAGACGATAACGTGTTGGAACCCCCTTAAAATACACAGATCGTCTCTTAATCACAGGCTGGAGGTTTTCCCTGAGCGCGCTTCCTCTCGAGGAACAATGACATCTTCACCTCGTCACCATGAGACCACGACACAGAGACGTTACTGAGGGATTAAAAACATGAACTAGGCTGTGGCTTCAGCTCCCCCTGGTGGCAAATACGAGCACTGCACAGGGAAGCTCTGGGGAAGAAGCAGTGGTTTACAGTGTATTTATACATTTACTGCATTTCTGTCACTGATCAAGCTGATAATCACAGTACACCATTCTCTCCTGCTGTATATACAACTAACTACTGCATATTAATCAACTGTACATGAGCTACTTTCATGAGTTATTAGCAGTAAATGCTAAAAACAATGCTAGGATAACGGCTCATCAACAGAGCGTGATGCTGCACCGACGGGGAAACCTTCATCCGCCATCTTCTTCACGAGCCACCGAATCTTAAGCACACAATCAATGTGATGGATAGAAAACGCTCTTTCACATAACTGGATGCAGTTTGATTCAGAGCAAAGCTAATTTAGTGGGCAGCCACTGATCTGTTGGCACTTGAATGATTTCCGTCGAGGCCTCGTGTTTTGGGATTTTCCAGACACCGGTACTCACCGATAGCTTGTCGACGTCTCCCTTCAGCACTCGCTCCAGGTACAGCTGCTTCAGTTCGCGCTCCAGGCGGGACGGCAGGCCGGGATACATGGTGGAGCCTCCGGACAGGACGATGTGCTTGTAGAACTCAGACCTTTTGTGACAAACGGCATCATATTTACATGACGTGGTTTACACTCGGTATAGAGCTACATAATGCATGTTTGCGCGTGTTCTCTATCGCCACACAGTGGATACAGAAATTTACTCTGTTGTTTTTCTTATTCTTCTGTTATCATCTAGGATAAATCTCTGGCACAGGAATGTCCTTCAGGGTTAATGAAGTTCTCTCTTCTGTCCCCGCCAGCTCACCTGGTGTCGATATCTGCGGCGTGGATGGTGTTGAAGAGCAGCTCGGCCACGCCCACTCCCTCCACGTTGATGAGGTGGGGTTGAAACAAAGCCTCTGGGGCTTCGAACCGCTCACCTCCCACCTTGATCAACCTGCCGTCTGGGAGCTGAGGACACAGCACAAAACCACTGCCGTCAGAACTGTAACGACGCCTTAGTGCTGTTAAATACTCTAAACGTGACCTCGTCATCAGCGAAGGAACGGGTAACGTTCAAGAACGCGACTGACCGTGTACGACTCCACCAGCACCGTTGTCTCCAGCGCCAGCTTCTGCTCCTGCTCGATGTTGTAACCCACGTAGCACAGCTTCTCCTTCATCATCCTCACCGTCTCAAAGTCCGCCGAATGGTTGAAGGCGTAACCTCGCAGCAGCAGCAGCTACATCGATTTAACACAAACAACTGGTTTCACATTTGTCAACAACTCGACAACAAATTGACTAAAGAGACATTTGTTTGTTTTCTGGCAATGAGACATGTAGGGCAACTGATTTAAAGAGGATTATGATGCAGAAAAAGATGGTTAAGACTATAACAGTTGACAACAAAAATTTGAAATATTGTGACTGTTAACATGTAATGAAATAAATACCATGAGCATTAATCTGCTGCTGTTACAAGTCCCTCTATTACTGGGAAACCCCACAGCAATACACGTACTTTGTATCATATAGTGCATGCATGTGTAGCGTTAAAGGGAAATATTAAGAGTCCATCACTGTGTGGGGCTGCCGGTACCTTGATGAGGTAGCGCGTTATGTCTCTCCCTGCGATGTCAAGCCGCCGGGTCAGGTGGGGCAGCGAGAAGCCCTCGTACACCGGACAGATGTGAGTCACGCCGTCACCAGAGTCGACCACCACTCCGGTAAGCAGTCCTAAAACAAAAACACGCCAAACAGATGAGTATCGGCCAGTACTCGTGGTGCGCTTGTGCTTACTAGTAGGATACCCGAAACAAATAACTGTTCGTTAGCATTGCTCTCCAGCGCCACCAGTGGTCGAACTATGTAGCGACAGCCTAGTATGAGCATTCAGCTGGCGGCTTTTCGTTGCACACGCGTGGATCGTTTCTCAGAAGCTTTTGTAGTTGATCACAAGTGTTACGGAGACAAACGAACCTTGAGCGTAGAGCGTGAGGACGGCCTGGATGGCGATATAAACTCCTGAGAACTGGTACGTTTCAAACATCACCTGGCAGGAGAAAAAACAAAGTATCAGATAACTACTGAGGAGCAATATAGATTGATGTTTTTGTGTCTCGTGTGAGTGATAGTCAACTAAGAACTTTCTTTGGTTGAGGTAAGCTCCTAGTATCCACCGCCCACCTCTATAATCTTTTCTCTGTTCTTGGTGGGGTTCATGGGCGGCTCGGTCAGAAGGATCTTGCAGTCGTGCGAGTCGATGTTGAGTTTCTCGGGGCCGAAGGTGTAGTCCCACAGGTGCTTCATGTCGTCCCAGTTCCTGACGATACCGTTGTCCATCGGGTAGTTCACCTCCAACATGGAGCGCAGCTCGCTGGCCTCGTCCCCCACCATCAGGTCCTATGAGAGGTCAACGGTCAACAGTTTTCATTTGAGCAGCTGATTCATCGTGCAGGACGAACACCGCTCCAGACGGCTAAATCTTTGCTGAAAGTATCACAGTCCTAACTGGTAGAAGAGATATCCGCACACCTAAATCTTTGCAGTTTTACACTTTATTTGAACTTTCGGTCTAACAGACCTTCACCAGAGCACGCAGGATTTAACGATGGACAGGCAGGTAAAAACAACAAGCCCCTTTCAGATCATTGTATGCAACACACCTGTGCCCACCATGGAGGTGGGAGCTCCACCACCTGGGAGACTGCAGCCTTTAGGTTCTGAATGGAGCACTGTTAGGCATATGAATGGAATGTGCGGATATCTCTTTTATGTCCTGATACATCCAAAGAAGTACTTGTAGCGCCAAGGAGTTCAACGTTACCTTGATTTCAATGTTGCCAACTTTGGCTGTGGAGCGGATGATTGGCCGGCCAACCAGCGCGGGGAAAATGTGTTCGGGGAAGTTGGAGCCTGCAAAGCCGCACTTGACAAACTAGGATGGGATTGAAAGGAAAAAAAGACAGAAAAACACGCGTTACAATTTTCAAATAACCCGGTAAATACAATACAACGGAAGAAACTCCTGTAGGGTTCAAGACATATGTAATAAAAGTAAGAATTGGTAACTGCGAATGACAATGTGTATATAAGATAACTTTGTCACAATATCCTTATTAAAACACAATAAATGACTGAGGCTGAAACTACACATCAATTCTTAACTACACATTCTCATAAACAAACATTCCTTTAAGGCTCGAGAGCAATCTAATTATATTGTTTACAATGTTTTTGTAAACAATATAACACTTGCGATCAATGAATCTTTGCATGACTCCATCTTTTCCTCACAAACCAAACATTGCTCCCTGCAGTGTTTTCATTCTCCACTTATTAAAAATGTTCACATAATTATTAGTATTATTACTAAAATATAATATCAGAACAGAGCAAGTAGTTGTCTGAACCCTCTTCTTCAACACGCTTTAATAAAACATGTCATAAAAACTACTTCTTCGGTGCAGTGTTTCAGAATGACTATTCCTTCATACTAAAAGGACTTTTATTTTGAAGCATATACAGGAAGTGAAGTGGTGTCAGCAGTAGCTTTATGAATCAATGTCAGCCCTCACAGTAAATGAGCCGAGCAAACCATAAAACTGCATTCAATGTGGATCCCGCATGTCTGGACAATGTCTGATCGGCTTAATAAAGTCAGTATTGGGGCTGATATAAATCCAGCAGATAAAAACTGTGCATCTCGAACCTTAAAATGAGATGACAGTAAGAATCTTGGCCCTTTACGATGTTCCTTTTCTTGATAATGTATCAGATGCGTCACTATTTGCATTAAAAGTGTTTTAAAAAGTCCTTAATAGTGCATGTAGTCCCTTCTCTCTCTCCTGCTTTCCTGTCTATACTATCTAATAACAAAAGAGGTAAAAGAGGCCAAAAATAATCTTTTAAAACAGTACACTTTCTAATCTGCGCATTTGTTTTATGTTTTTTTACAATCAAACAATAGACTCTGAGTAATTCTCTAATGTTTAACCAGGGGGAAAACATAATTCCTGTAGTTTATGATTTACAAAACGTGTAGGAACTAGGCAGTGCAGGTGTAGTGGTGGAATGTAACTAAGTACAATTACTCAAGTACTGTACTCAAGTACAAATTCAAGGCACTTGTACTGAACTTGAGTATTTCGATGTGATGTGACTTTAACCTTCTACTCCACTACAGCTCAGAGGCAGTTGTTACTTTTCAGATTACAAGTTTTCATTCGCTTCCTGTATCTCCAGATGTGTTTATTTTTAATATTTGTGATGAACTGAAGAATGAAGTGTTTTTCTGAGCGGTAGTATTTTAAAAAGGAACACAACCGTAAACATCTACAGCAGTAAAATGCAACATATGCATTAAATGCAGCAGTCATTTTTATCCAAAAACATAATATACAGCTGACAGGGAATATAATAACAGGCAATGAGTACTTTTACTTTTGATACTATAAGTACATTTAGCTGAGAATACTTCTATTTGAGCAATGTTTTGATTACTTTTACTTGCAACCAACTATTTCCACAGCGTGGTATTAGTACGTTTACTGCAGTAAAGGATCTGAATACTTCCTCCTCCAGCTGTGTAAATGTCTATTCAAACTGGTGAAACCTGCAGCAGATCTCACAAGTTTCCTTACATGGAAGAAGAACTGCCTCGACTTCCGCAACCAGTGACTCGCGTGGGCCCAGTGGCTGACTTCCCGTTTAATGGGCGATTAAGTTGAATACATTTTTTAAAAGCTACTACAGACATATGGGACCATTTAAAGACATGCTTACAAGTGTACTTTTTAGTGTATGAGGGCGGGGCCGTTTTGGGTAGTGCTACTGAAGCTAAGCTAGTTAGCCTAGCCTAAGCTAACGGAAGGAACATTGTGATTCATCTTAATCTAACCTGTCTTTTTAGCTGGTGTTAGGTGGCTCTTCTTCAAACTCGGAATATGTAATCAATAAACAAATCTAATGACACGAAGCTAGCTAGCTTCGCTACCATCACAGGTTCAAATATCTCATGAATTAAAGTCGTGGTTTGAAATCTTAAACCATGGTTACTAAACTATGGTGTGTGTGTGTTTACTCGATGGGGTGTTTTTGGTTGTGTTTGGTTCAACTGTGTAGTAGCTAACTAGCTACTGCATCACATTACCAAAGTTACTAACCAAAGCTAACTAAATAGGCTAGCTAAACTAACCATTAGTTAGCTAGTTAAGATACCCGAATCGCCAAAAGATGCTTTGTCAGAGACTTTATTGGCTATACGTTGATGACATACTGATACAAAAATAAACCGTAGCAGTCAGCTGTAGCCCTGTTGCAGATGAATGAGCTGAATCCAGCTGACAGACACATTCCTCGCACAAACCCACACAGACAAGCTAACGCGTTAGCCTGTTAGCTCTCAGTTACTTCCGGTTTCCAGTTCTCTGTCTCGTTTTCATATCAAACTGCACCGCGTGAAGGACCGAGAGCGACACGGAGTGAGACTTGACAGCACACGCACTGCTGAGTAAAACTTACCCCGGTTCCATTGTCACAAACCACGACTTTTCTCCCTTGACTGTCCATTTTGTGTTCCCTGAATCCAGCAAAAAGCAGCAGCCCCACTTCCTGTGCACTCTAACGTCAATTTAACCAATCGCCGGAAGCAACACACACTAGGGTGTGACTCCTTCACAATAAAAGCACAATCTCCTATAAATCGAATCGTACTGGAAGAAGCATTAAGATCCTTTATTTTGTTACTACTGTAATAACGCCACTTTGAAACTACTCCACTAAAAGTAAAAGTCCTGCAGTCATTATTAACAACACAATTTAAAATCTGCACAACTTTTACACCAGATCAAATAAAAGTTACATTATATTACATTAAATATATAAAAGTAAAATACTTTTTTTAAACCAGTCACACCGCAGTAGAAAAAATAAATATTTTATGGTACTTCAATTTTAGTGACCAGTGACTATGGTTGCAGTGGTCCATATTATTTGGACAAAGAAAATAGAAATACTCAAGTTAAGTACGAGTATACGTCGAATTTGTAGGCTACTTAATTAGGCCGACAGATAATAAGCCAGCAACATGCAGTTCTGATAAATATTTAAAATGGTAAAACTGTTCTGTAGCAATTTGTTGGAACCCCCTTTCTTTCCTAAACATTTGGTTTCAAATCTTCAACCTGCAACACTGACTTTTTGGCCACTTGGTGGTAGCGCAACCAGCTGTAAACACATAACATTGTTGTAGTGAAAAAAAAGAACAACATTCAGAAGTTGTGTTTTTGGCCACCTGTTGACTTATAGAGATTGTATGCTGTTGTTCCTTATTGTATTGTTATATACATATAGTATATATATATTGATATATATATTCTTTCATGTACTTATATGTATACAATAGCTAAGTGTTAATGTTTTTAGCTATTTCTATTTCTGTGTAAGTACAATGGACCTCATTCACAAACAATGCCGACGCACAAATCCGCGATTCAACAATATTTTCTGACCTGAATTCGTTCTTAATCTGAGAACAAATTTAGAACCGCCTCAGACAATGCATACGCACAAATAATGAAGGCCCAGCTTGCTGACTTAAACACACACCTTTGAACTAAATCCATCTTAAATCTAAATTACATTCATTAGAAGAATCTTTAATAGACAACATTTTAAACCGTTGCATTGACCAAATGTATTAACATATTAATATAACAATTCAATTGATGCCCTTTGATCCTCATCAGTTATTGTCATAATTATAATATATAATATACTGTATTTTGAAGCTTCAGTTGTGATTTACAAATGAAGCTTTAGTGACGCCATCACACACGTTTTGATGCTATTGTGTTCATATAAATGTAATTTATTAAGGACCGTGCCGGCAAGCGGAGCAAACAGTTTTTGACCGCAGTGAAAATATTGTTTTTGAAAGGCTAAATGCAAACAAATATGTGTTTCAGCAGAATATTTCTTCTGATAGAAATATGTTGTGAATTTAAGAAATGATTACATCTATTTTTTTTCAAGAAATGTTGACTTTTGGACTGTAAAACGCTTTGGAGTTCTTGGGAATCTTTGGATCTCATGAGTCGGAAACAAGGCAGCCACCACTGAAATCTAAATCCTCAAATAGTATAATACTTATCATAGTAGTGTATCCTGATCTTAATCTGACACTGTGTAGAAATACAGAATACAAGATCAGTTTCTGTTCTCCATCTGCCCAGATGTGTTCACTGATCACCAGTCACCACATCATGAGGACACAACTTCTGCAAAGACTGCACCAACTAATGACCAGTACAGATGTCCGATGTGTAAAATGATTTTCAACGCAAGACCTGAGCTGCACATCAACACTTTGTTTTCTGTGATGGTTACTCAGCTCAGACAGTCACCTCAACAGAAAGCCAGCAGCCCAGATGTTGTTGCCAGGAGCTGAAGATCTCCGATATGGAAGAGAAATGTCCCACTTCCCTTTTCTGTGTTTTTGCCACAAGGTTCATTTGTGAGTCATGGCAAAATGTGTTTTTGTTAAAACACAAAGTGGTGGTTGTTTTAAAAAAAGTAAAACTGAACAGACTTTTTCAAAACTGAGCTGAACTTTGTCCGATGACATGATGACATGATTATTGCAGAGAGGGTTATAAAACCTTCAACAAAAACAAAATCAGTTGTTGTAAATATGTAGTTCTATGGGCTGTTATAGAAAAATAAAATAAATGAATATGTTGAAAAAGACATATGCCTGTGGTACATTGCTCCCTAAATTAAATGAATCATGTGCAAGTATGTATTATATCATGTTTTAATCATGTACAAAGTAGCTGAACAGGAAACCTTGACAATAGAGCAGGCGGAGCAACACTAGAGGAGAGCTTCAACGTCACATTCCTTAAATGAAACTGAAGGACTGCAGAGGCGAGGCTTTCTGTCTCAAGAAAATATAAACTTAATCAAGATTTTCTCTGCAACACAATATTCTCTTTCCCACACTGGTGAGTAGCTGTTAATGATTACTTCAGCTTTCCTTTGTTTCTATACTCAGAAAGTAAAAACCTTTTTGTTTTATGCTAAGAATTTTGTTTTTCTATGAATAAAAAGTGCAATAATCAATCTTATATCAAAACATTAATAAGATAATGTACTTTTAATATAGTCAGAGGTACGATAATGTAATTGTGATGGAATAAAACAAGCCGACTGGGAATGAAAACAGATAATGAGTGCTGAGTATCTTGTAAATAAATCACAGTGTTACCATTTCTTTTGTATTAAATAAGAAGTGCTCTTGCAGGGAAGGAAAATAAGAATACTTTAATAGTATATAGCTACCACCTATGCGCGTTCACATTTCTTGAACATTTTTGCGCGTGCCCGCGACCATATTTGCATATGCGCCTGAGGGGTCATAGTGTGCTAATCAGCGGGGGAGATGAACTTTTTTGCGCGTACCTGAGAGTGCATGTGGCAGTGGAGGTGTGTTACCTGAAGGCGGGGTTATTTGAATGATACTGTATAAAGAGGGCCGTCAATCATTATCTCGTCCTTTTCCACTGATGACTACATGCTCCATCAAGCCGCTATTTTGTAACAAATCCAGGTAATTGAATCCATTTCGCCCATCTCAAGCCATGGCTAGAGAACAATTTTAAACGCTGAATCATTATCTGGGAGCGAGGACAGCGTCTGCTTCCCCTCTAAATAAGCTTTAATCCCGCTCTCCCATTCTTCACGTACACTCAGAAAAATAAAATCATCTGCATGTCTGCTGCGTTTTGTTATCACGTGATGCATTTTAGGACCTGTAATACTGGCCCACTGAGTCGCGTAAACTCCGTCTAGAATATCCATCTCGTGAATGCACACACAGACATCAGAATGGAACTGTGTCCAGTCTTTCAAGGTTATCAAAGGATGGGTCATTGTGTAATGCTTTTTAATGGCCAGATTTATTTAACAATTTGTTTGTTAATAATTGTATGGTCTGAAGTTCTTCTTTACCCATTACTTTTGAGAACAACAAAACAAGTAACCACTTCAGTTTGCTGTCTACCTTTTACTTCAAATGTAATAAAAAGGGGACAAGTATTGCTTGTTTTCCAGCTTTCGTTTCACTTCCTTTAGTAGGCTAATTAACCATTTGATAAAGAAATTACTGTCCTATGATCATTTTATGCCCCACATTTCCAAAAACACTATGCGGATTTAGTGGGCTGTAGTGAAGAAAATGACTGCAATTATGATGCTGTTTTTTTACTGTCACTTTTGTTCTCAATGTGTAGATATGGCTACAGTCAGCAGTCTGCTCGCTGAAGATCAGCTTCTGTGCTCCATCTGTCTGGGTGTCTTCACTGATCCAGTCACCGCATCATGTGGACACAACTTCTGCAAAAACTGCATCACTGAACACTGGAATACTAGTGACCAATGCCAGTGTCCCATATGTGCAAAACTTTTCTGCACAAGACCTGTGTTAAGTGTCAACACTTTCATCTCTGAGATGGTTGTTCAGTTCAGACAGTCAGCTCAACAGAAAGCCAGCAGCTCAGAGCAACAAGAGTCCAAACCAGGAGAAGTTCCCTGTGACGTCTGCACTGGAACCAAACTGAAGGCCCTGAAGTCCTGCCTGGTGTGTCTGGTCTCCTACTGTGAGACTCACCTGGAGCCTCATCTGACAATGTCAGGCCTGAAAAGACATCAGCTGATCGACCCTGTGGAGAACCTGGAAGACAGGATGTGTACGAAGCACGATAAACCTCTGGAGCTGTTCTGTAAGACCGACCAGACATGTGTCTGCATGCTCTGCACCTATTCTGACCATAAGACGCATGAGTTTGTTCCTCTGAAAGAAGAATTTGAAGAAAGGAAGGTCGAGCTGAAGAAGACAGGGGTTAAAATTCAGCAGATGATCCAGAAGAGACAACTAATGATTCCGAAGATCAAACGGTCAGTCAACTTCAGCAACGAAAACGCAGACAGAGAGATAGCAGAAGGTGTTCGGGTCTTCACAATCCTGATGGAGTCTGTCGAGAGAGGCATGAACGAGCTCATTGAGACAATTGAAGAGAAGCAGAGAACGACAGAGAAACAGGCAGGAGACTTTATCAAAGAGCTGGAACAGGAAATCTTTGGGCTGACTGAGAGAAGCGCTGAGGTAGATCAGCTCTCATGTTCTGAAGACCACCTCCACCTCCTCCAAAGCATCCAGTCCTTGTACGATGTTCCACCCACCAAGGACTGGACAGAGGTCAGCATCCATCCATCATCACATGAGGGGACTGTGGTGAAAGCTGTGTCTCAGCTGGAGGAGACGCTCAGTAAAGAGATGAAGAAGCTGGTTGAAGCTGAGCTGAAGAGGGTCCAGAAGTATGCAGTTGACTTGACCCTTGATCCTGATACAGCTCATCCTGAACTCATCCTGTCTGATGATGAAAAACAAGCGAATCATGGTATTGTGAAGAAGAAACTCCCAAACAACCCAGAGAGATTTTGCACTAGTCTTTGTGTCTTAGGAAAGCAGAGTTTCTCGTCAGGGAGATTTTACTATGAGATTCAGGTCAAAGAAAAAACGGAGTGGGATTTAGGAGTGGCCAGAGAGTCGATCAACAGGAAGGGACTCATCACACTGAGTCCTGAGGATGGTTACTGGATTATATGGTTGAGGAATGGAAATGAGTACAGAGCTCTTGACGAACTTGATGTCCCTCTCTCTCTGAAGTCTCAGCCTCAGAAGGTGGGGGTGTTTGTGGATTATGAGGAGGGTCTGGTCTCCTTCTATGACGTAGATGCTGCAGCTCTTATCTACTCCTTCACTGGCTGCTCCTTCAATGGGAAACTCCTCCCATACTTCAATCCTGGACTTAATGATGATGATAAAAACTCCACCCCTCTAATAATCTCTTGTGTCAATCACAAGTAAACGGATCACTTTATTGTCTCTAAAACGATTCTGTATTATACAAGGTGACAAACAAAGGTGTGGACTATTGTCACATAGCTTGGATTGAAGTCATGAGTTTGATGATTTCATTTTCATTTGTGACGTGACTTTACTTGGAAATGAGTCTTCTATGTTGATGGACTTCCCCTTCCCAACAAGAGGAAGATTCTGAGCCAAGAACACAAGAGAGAAGACATTCACGGCATGATTTGTTATTATCATTTATGAATATCTCACCTAAATGAAACCTAAATGGAATACAGCTTACAATGATATTAGTGTCAACAATGAGGAAGATCTAAAGCCTCTAACTGTGGTTATTAACAGATGGATAATACTGTTCATAAATGAATGTTCTGTATGGCTAATCATTAGTAATAATTAGTGTAAACCAGCTCCCGCTCTTTACAGCTTCATGCTCCAATAGCAATGTTGAGTGTGTTCCTAATAGAGTTTCTATTATCAACCTGTTAGAACCTTGACACTGGTTTTTTTATTCTGTGCTGAATTGGTATCTACTGCTGTACTGTATATAACAACTACTATGACCACATATTATCATTGACAGTTTTACAATTTATGATTTACCGTATTTTAACACACTATTAAGAATTACTCAGTTACTGTTTAGGAGTTGAAACACAACATTTAGGATCGCCAACTGGAATGTCAAGACTTGATACCTGCACCAAACTGACTTGATCCTATCTCTGAAGAGGTCAAAACTCCAGCGACATTTGTTGCATATAGAACTACTTTATTGTTTTGACCAACGCAACTTTGATCTACTGAAATTTGATCTAGCGCCATCATCCGGTCAACATTTTAATTTGTCCAATGCTTTGGTTTATGACCAAATACCTTTGAGACTGAATCGAAATTCCCATCAGCTTCTGCTGTGTTTAGGGAAAAGCTAATGTTTGCTAAGATGCTACACCAACAAGGGGAACAAGGTAAACCTCATATCCGACCAAAATATATGTAAATAAAATAGCAGTATCTCAAAAGTTGACCACTTTGACAGTTAACAGTTGACAGTTTCCAAATATTCATACACTAATCTCTCCAGTCCTATCAGATACACCAGTGTGTCCAATGTTGCAAACACATGTACGTCATCTAGGTCTTACAATTTCTGATTTCTGAAACATCTATCATAGTGAGACGAACAAGATTTCACCAGTGTGTATTCACATCAAGTCTCATCAATTGTACAAAGGGAAGAGTGTTTGGTCTGCACTGTTCTCAGTGAGGTATGTCTAAAACATCTGAAAGCATATTTTAACCATTTTTATTGAATGTCATGATTTGAGAGAAAATCTGGAATAAGGCGGATTTCTTGTTGTTCATATTTGATAACATTTTATTTTAGTGTTTTGTTTTTTACGTGATTGTAACAAGAGGTATACTTTATACTTATACAAAAGAAACAATAAAGGAAAGACAAAAAGCTGACTTTGTTATTTTTTGTTTGAAGTTTTATACATCTAATTAAAAAGATCTCCATAAAAAATCAAGTTATTCAGTTTTCATGACTATGTATACAATCTGATTTGACTAAGGACAAAAAATTATCATTTCTGGCTTCCCTTTTTAACATTGTCAGCCGGACGTAACTCTCCTGTGCTTCTCCAAGCCTGGGGAGAGAAGTTGAAAGTGCAGCATGGGTAAAAGTCAGGAATGTCAGGGCCCTGAAAGGAGTCAGATAGCAGTAGAAGTACACCTGGAGGTGCCTTAAAAAGCCCCTTATTACCTTGCCTTGATGCCAATCTGACTGAATCACATGTGCAACGTAAATCAAGAACTTCTCTGCAACTGTTCAAAGAAGTTGCATCAGAGTCATGTGTAAAGTAACATGTTTGGGAGGTGGGTTATTTTATTTTGGGTCGACTTTACCAGTCTGTAGAAAGTTGTCTGTACCGTAAACAACAATTTAATTCAACAGTGAAACTATAGCGGTTGATAGCAGCAGTTAACATGCTCACTGACAAAGACATTTGCATTTGATTTAATTCACTGTCTATCGTGAAAGTAGGTACTTTTCTGGCTCTGACAGAAAGAGGTTTTACATTCTTAATCCCATCCACAGAGCTCTGATTGGCCTCAGAAGGGTAATTCCAGTTTACGGTTTCGACTAGGTGACTTGACTGGCATGTGGTTATACCTGTTACAACGTCACATAACTCAAAGAGAAATTGAAAGTTTGTCAGAGCGACAGCAGATTGGAGATAAACTGAGAACAACAAGTGTATTTCAACAGCACAGTAAAGAATCTGCCAAACACTGGTGAGTACAAATTATATTTACATTTCAATAAGCAGCATTAACAAAATCTTCAGCTATACTCAGACAATATGTTGTTCTCTTTTCATACAAACACTTGTCAAATAGTTATGTCAAATAGTTGACGTACCATTGATCCTCAATTTAGGACCTAGCTCATCTATAAGCTTGTATAAAGCTTGTTTGTTTGAGAAATAAATCACCTTCCTCAAAAATGTTTGTATTTGTTCCCAGTGTGTGGATACAGCATGGCAGCAGCCAATTATTTTCCATCTGAAGATCAGTTTCTGTGCTCCATCTGTCTGGATGTGTTCACTGATCCAGTCAGCACATCATGTGGACACAACTTCTGCAAAAGTTGCATCACTGTAAACTGGAAAATCAATACACGCCGATACATGTGTCCAATGTGTAAAAAGGTTTTCAAGACAAGACCTGAGCTGCACGTCAACACCTTCATCTCTGAGATGGTTGTTCAGTTCAGACAGTCAGCTCAACAGAAAACCAGCAGCTCAGAGCAACAAGAGTCCAAACCAGGAGAAGTTCCCTGTGACGTCTGCACTGGAACCAAACTGAAGGCCCTGAAGTCCTGCCTGGTGTGTCTGGTCTCCTACTGTGAGACTCACCTGGAGCCTCATCTGACAATGTCAGGCCTGAAAAGACATCAGCTGATCGACCCTGTGGAGAACCTGGAAGACAGGATGTGTACGAAGCACGATAAACCTCTGGAGCTGTTCTGTAAGACCGACCAGACATTTGTCTGCACGCTCTGCATCTGTTCAGACCATAATACACATGAGTTTGTTCCTCTGAAAGAAGAATATGAAGAAAGGAAGGTTGAGCTGGAGGCTGAGATTCAGCAGATGATCCAGGAGAGACAGTTAAAGATTAAGAGGATCAAACAGTTAGTCATCATCAGCAACAAAAACGCAGACATAGAGAAAGCAGAAGGCCTTCAGGTTTTCACAACTCTGATGGAGTCTGTTGAGAGAGGCCTCTATGAGCTCACTGAGACAATTGTAAAGAAGCAGAGAACGACACAGAAACAGGCTGACAACTTTATCAAAGAGCTGGAACAGGAAATCTCTGAGCTGAAGAAGAAAAACATGGAGGTGAAGCAGCTCCCACTCTCTGAAGACCACCTCCATCTCCTCCAAAGCTTCCCATCCGTGAAAGCAATTCATTCCACCAAGGACTGGACAAAAGTCGGAGTCTGTCCACGATCATATGATGGGACCGTAGCGAGAGCCGTGGCTCAGCTGAAAGAGACCTTCAGTGAAGTGATGGAGAGGCTGCTTGAAACAGAGCTAAAATGGGTCCAGCAGTTTGCAGTGGATGTAACTCTTGATCCTGAAACAGCTCATCCCAGTCTCATCCTGTCTGCTGATGAAAAACAAGTGACTCCTGGTAAAGCAAAGAAAAATCTCCCAGACAACCCAGAGAGATTTTCTCTCAATCCCTGTGTTTTAGGAAAGCAGAGTTTCTCTGCGGGCAGATTCTACTTTGAGGTTCAGGTTAATGGAAAGACTGCATGGGATTTAGGAGTGGCCAGAGAGTCGATCAACAGGATGGAAGACATCCCACTGAGTCCTGAGGATGGCTACTGGGCTATATGGTTGAGGAAAAGAACCAAGTACAAAGCTTTGAATGACCCTCCAGTCTCTCTCTTTTTTAAGTTGAAACCCAAGACAGTGGGGGTGTTTGTGGATTATGAGGAGGGTCTGGTCTCCTTCTATGACGTAGATGCTGCAGCTCTTATCTACTCCTTCACTGGCTGCTCTTTCCATGAGAAACTCTACCCATACTTCAATCCGGGTCTGAATGATGATGATAAAAACTCTGCCCCACTGATCATCTCTCCTGTCACTCACACTGGGTAGAGTAGAGAGACTCCAGACTGACTCGAATCAGGAATTTGATTACTTCAGATTCAATTTGACAAAATCAAAAAAGATTTGTAAATAAACTCTGACCTTAGCAATAGTTACTGAAAATTCCACTTGGATTCGAGCGTGACAACTTGCAAGATTTTGATGGTCGCCAGAGGAGAAATTCTCATAATGAGTTTTTATTTTCATAACAGGATAATACTACAGGCGTCAGTATGCTTCAAACAAGCATACTGGAACAGGGAGCAGTGTGTAAAATAACATGAGAACAAGCTTATATCTTGTAACTGCACTAGAGTTTGGGGTTTTTTGTTGGATGCTGATGTGTCTCAACTATTATATATCTATTATTATGTATGACTTGATACTAATTTCCAATATGATTAATTAGCTCTTCAACCCTGCTGGACCCATTATTGTTACGAATATTAAGCATGTTGTGGTGCCAAACCTAAAAAAACAATTTACTGTGTATGTGTAATTATTGTTCCGGGTAAAAATTGTTTAGGGGGAATTCATGAAAAAATCTTTTAGATTGCATCTTCTTTCTCTAATAATCAACCAGCTAACCTACACTTTACAAACGAGGCAAGTATTTGTTTAAGTTTGATGTTGCTTATTCAATTTCACCATAAAGCTTTTGTTTTAGATCGGTATTTGAAGCTTTGGATTATCAATTAGATTACAAAGGAGCCTTAATACTGTGCAGTTAAACTAAAGTTGATATCATTAAGGGATGGGGTGGTTTAGAATGTGTTGTTATATGTACTTAATTTCCTTTGATATCCATAAAGGTTGCTTCTTTGGGTTAGGTCATTGTTTATATATTATTTATATATAATGTGTAAGGAATAAGAAAAGCCCCAAAGCTGAGTTTGTATTTATTTGTTCAAGACTTGTAACCATTTATATCTGTAATAAAAAAATTGTACCATATTATTGAGTTTTCATGACTTTGGTTGAAATCTACTCTTCCACATGCAGGGTTAATAATATAAAGTATAAAGTAAGGTAACAACACACCAATGAGTGCAAAGTTTAAACAATTATTTTGGTCCAGTAGCATTGAACCTGATTGGTGCTGTAATTATTCCATTTCCAACTAATTAATTGTTGCTTAATTTTGGTTAAACCAAACAGGTGGTTCATATTCTACTGTTTAGTAGATACCCATTTGACCCAAAATAACCAGTGTGATGTTTCAACTTTTCAAAAATGGCCAAATGAAAGACACTCTAGTCCAGTGTTTTTCAACCTTTTCTGAGCCGCGGCACATTTTTTATGTTAAAAAGATCCCGCGGCAAACCAACAACCAAAGAACTTACAAAATGACACATTTTAGCATAATACAGCATATGCTGACAATTTAATGTCAAGTCTCTCAATTTGTTGATCCTATAGGCTTTTCATCTGGGTTAGAATGTTGTCCAGTCTGCATTTTTCCTTTTCAAATATTTCTCCATCACTGTTCGTCTTGTCACCGCAACCTCTCCCACGCATCATTAATTATCAGCAACTAAATCATATTTTTTTGGACCGATTAAGTGAAATTTGACATTTTCCCACGGCACACCTGACGATCTCTCACGCCGCGGCACAGTGGTTGAAAATCACTGCTTTAGTCTATTTGAGGCTGGTGGACAGAGGCTATGACTGAACTACACCGTTGCACATCTTTGGTGTTTGGTCTCCAAAAAGTGAAACTAATCTTGGGCCAAGATTAAGTTACTAAAATCATGTCCAGACCTGAGGGAGGCAACAATATGTCAGCAACGAAGCTGCAGTAAGAAGAGGAGAAAAATAAAAAGGGAGGGCAGCTTTTTCCTCTAGATATATAAAACCCACATTAAACTACATCCATCTACATACAATCCTTTCAACTTCTGTTAAGATTTAGGTTAAACACCCACTGGTATTTAAGATGTGCCTCCCCCACCAAAAGAGGCGGGATCATTATGCTGCCTGACAGGAAAGTCTACCAGAAAGGTAGCAAAAAGAGGCAGCGTTCGACTAAACCTCCTCAAATGAAACTGAAAGTTTGTCAGAGCGATGTAGAGCTGAAGTCGAGATGAGTCTCTTTGTTTCTCTCTGAAGAAAAATTCAAGAGTACCTCAGGCCTTTCTCCTCAACATTGCAGGGTCTCTGACAAACACTGGTGAGTACAACTGATAATATTTACTGTTAAAGTGAAAAGTGAAAAAAAAAATCTCTGCCACACATATGAGCTCCCAATATATTTTTAATGTGTCCTTTCATTTAGTAAACTATGGGAAACACCAAATAATTAGCTATTATTAGTTTTAAGAAATGGATTGGGAGCCCATCAATGTTGGCAACTTTCTTCACTTGTTATTGTTGTTATGTCTTCTGTCAAGCAGCTGAGAGAAACTTTGGGTGTGGTCGTCCTTCCCCTTTTTCATCAACCAGCATTAACTCTAACGTTGCCTTCGACGTGAACCTCTTGTGAAGTAAATGGTTCAACTCATGTTGTTTTCTTAAGATGTTGTTACGGAAAAATACCATTTAATACCATACGTCATTCAGATGCACCAGTGGCTGTGTTCTTGAACACTTCCCTAGATGCAGTTAAGGGAATTTAGTGCCAATTTACACCTTTGTTGCTGTTTTTCGGGCACCTTAACTTGCAGCTACGACCTCCAAATTGTAGTAATTTCATCTCCACCAACTGCTCTTCATCTACAAAAAGAATGTATTCCTCTATCTTACTTTAAAGTAATTTGAATTAATTAAAAGACTGTTAATGACGTAAATATAGGTTTCTGTTGGGTGCCATGAAACCATTTCTACAAGACAGATGTTGATGAAAATTGGCACAAATTAACCCGAAAGGTATTAGGAAACCGGGACATTTACTGCCATTCGCGTTGGGATTTCTGGGTCGAATGAGAGCCCCATCAAATGTACTCGAATGGCATTTTTTTTAATTATAAGGATAGGTTCCCTTATAACTCAAAAAGTGTCATTTCGACTACATTTAATGGGGCTCTCATTTGACTAAAAATCCCGACCCAAATGGCCCATTTGTTCTCATTCCTCCCATACAATATCTACAGTATGCTCTGGGCTAGGAGGCTGAAACTTATGAGGGGGCATACCTGGGAACAGCCCACCAGGTGCGCAAAGTGTCAAGCAAATTGGATGAGTTAGATTTTTGAGCAAAATCGATGCCTTGTGCTACTTTGCCTGAGATTTCAAATAGTTGCAATTTGAGGTGCTAGACTCACGAAACTTGCTGTGTGTGTTGCTATGAAGCCACAGACCCTGTGTATCAAGTTTGGTGGCTGTAGCTCGTTTTGATCAGATTTCACCTTATATGGTGAATATTCCAAAATGTCACAATTTGGGGTGAAACCAGGACAATTACTGCCCTTCGGGTTGGGATTTGTGGGTCGAAAATGAGAGCCCCATCAAATGTAGCCAGAATCTGCCATTTTGCAATCCGTTACGCGTGGAACCAGTGGAACCCATGGAACCCGTTACGTATGGAACCCGTTACGCGCAGAACCCGTTACGCACAGAACCCGTTACGCGCAGAACCCGTTACGCGCAGAACTCGTGGAGTCCGTGATGCACAGAACCCGTTACGCACAAAACCCGTTACGCACAGAACCCGTTACGCGCGGAACCCGTTACGCGTGGAACCTGTTACGCATGGAACCTGTTACGCATGGAACTCGGTACATACGGAATCCGTGACGCACAGAACCCGTTACGCGAGGAACCTGTTACGCGTGGAACTCGTTACTTACGGAACCCGTTACGCGTGGAACCCGTTACGCACAGAACCCGTTACGCACAGAACCCGTTACGCGCGGAACCCGTTACGCATGGAACCCGTTACGCACAGAACCCGTTACGCGTGGAACCTGTTACGCGCAGAACCCGTTACGCACAGAACCCGTTACGCACAGAACCTGTTACGCGCAGAACCTGTTACGCGTGGAACCCGTTACACACAGAACCCGTTACGCACAGAACCCGTTACGCACAGAACCCGTTACGCGCGGAACCCGTTACGCATGGAACCCGTTACGCACAGAACCCGTTACGCGTGGAACCTGTTACACACAGAACCCGTTACGCGTGGAACCCATTACGCCCGGAACCCGTTAAGCACAGAACCCGTTACGCACGGAACCCGTTACGCGCGGAACCCGTTACGCGTGGAACCCGTTACGCGTGGAACTCGTTACGTATGGAATCCGTGACGCACAGAACCCGTTACGCACAGAACCCGTTACGCGCGGAACCCGTTACGCATGGAACCCGTTACGCACATAACCCGTTACGCGCGGAACCCGTTACGCATGGAACCCGTTACGCACAAAACCCGTTACGCGCGGAACCTGTTACGCATGGAACCTGTTACGCATGGAACTCGGTACATACGGAATCCGTGACGCACAGAACCCGTTACGCGCGGAACCCGTTACGCATGGAACCCGTTACGCACAGAACCCGTTACGCGTGGAACCTGTTACACACAGAACCCGTTACGCGTGGAACCCGTTACGCCCGGAACCCGTTAAGCACAGAACCCGTTACGCACGGAACCCGTTACGCGCGGAACCCGTTACGCGTGGAACCCGTTACGCGTGGAACTCGTTACGTATGGAATCCGTGACGCACAGAACCCGTTACGCACAGAACCCGTTACGCGCGGAACCCGTTACGCATGGAACCCGTTACGCACATAACCCGTTACGCGCGGAACCCGTTACGCATGGAACCCATTACGCACAAAACCCGTTACGCGCGGAACCTGTTACGCATGGAACCTGTTACGCATGGAACTCGGTACATACGGAATCCGTGACGCACAGAACCCGTTACGCGAGGAACCTGTTACGCGTGGAACCCGTTACGCACAGAACCCGTTACGCACAGAACCCGTTACGCACGGAACCCGTTACGCGCGGAACCCGTTACGCATGGAACCCGTTACGCACAGAACCCGTTACGCGTGGAACCTGTTACACACAGAACCCGTTACGCGTGGAACCCGTTACGCCCGGAACCCGTTAAGCACAGAACCCGTTACGCACGGAACCCGTTACGCGCGGAACCCGTTACGCGTGGAACCCGTTACGCGTGGAACTCGTTACGTATGGAATCCGTGACGCACAGAACCCGTTACGCACAGAACCCGTTACGCGCGGAACCCGTTACGCATGGAACCCGTTACGCACATAACCCGTTACGCGCGGAACCCGTTACGCATGGAACCCGTTACGCACAAAACCCGTTACGCGCGGAACCTGTTACGCATGGAACCTGTTACGCATGGAACTCGGTACATACGGAATCCGTGACGCACAGAACCCGTTACGCGAGGAACCTGTTACGCGTGGAACCCATTACGCACAGAACCCGTTACGCACAGAACCCGTTACGCGCGGAACCCGTTACGCATGGAACCCGTTACGCACAGAACCCGTTACGCGCGGAACCCGTTACGCATGGAACCCGTTACGCACAGTACCCGTTACGCGTGGAACCTGTTACACACAGAACCCGTTACGCGTGGAACCCGTTACGCGCGGAACCCGTTAAGCACGGAACCCGTTACGCACGGAACCCGTTATGCGCGGAACCCGTTACGCGTGGAACCCGTTACACACAGAACCCGTTACGCACAGAACCCGTTACGCACAGAACCCGTTAAGCACAGAACCCGTTACGCACGGAACCCGTTACGCGCGGAACCCGTTACGCGTGGAACCCGTTACGCGTGGAACTCGTTACGTATGGAATCCGTGACGCACAGAACCCGTTACGCACAGAACCCGTTACGCGCGGAACCCGTTACGCACAGAACCCGTTACGCGCGGAACCCGTTACGCATGGAACCCGTTACGCACATAACCCGTTACGCGCGGAACCCGTTACGCATGGAACCCGTTACGCACAAAACCCGTTACGCGCGGAACCTGTTACGCATGGAACCTGTTACGCATGGAACTCGGTACATACGGAATCCGTGACGCACAGAACCCGTTACGCGAGGAACCTGTTACGCGTGGAACCCGTTACGCACAGAACCCGTTACGCACAGAACCCGTTACGCGCGGAACCCGTTACGCATGGAACCCGTTACGCACAGAACCCGTTACGCGCGGAACCCGTTACGCATGGAACCCGTTACGCACAGTACCCGTTACGCGTGGAACCTGTTACACACAGAACCCGTTACGCGTGGAACCCGTTACGCGCGGAACCCGTTAAGCACGGAACCCGTTACGCACGGAACCCGTTATGCGCGGAACCCGTTACGCGTGGAACCCGTTACACACAGAACCCGTTACGCGTGGAACCCGTTACGCGCGGAACCCGTTAAGCACAGAACCCGTTACGCACGGAACCCGTTACGCGCGGAACCCGTTACGCGTGGAACCCGTTACGCGTGGAACTCGTTACGTATGGAATCCGTGACGCACAGAACCCGTTACGCACAGAACCCGTTACGCGCGGAACCCGTTACGCATGGAACCCGTTACGCACAGAACCCGTTATGCGCGGAACCCGTTACGCATGGAACCCGTTACGCACAAAACCCGTTACGCGCGGAACCTGTTACGCATGGAACCTGTTACGCATGGAACTCGGTACATACGGATTCCGTGACGCACAGAACCCGTTACGCGAGGAACCTGTTACGCGTGGAACCCGTTACGCACAGAACCCGTTACGCACAGAACCCGTTACGCATGGAACCCGTTACGCACAGAACCCGTTACGCGCGGAACCCGTTACGCGCGGAACCCGTTACGCATGGAACCCGTTACGCACAGTACCCGTTACGCGTGGAACCTGTTACACACAGAACCCGTTATGCGTGGAACCCGTTACGCGCGGAACCCGTTAAGCACGGAACCCGTTACGCACGGAACCCGTTATGCGCGGAACCCGTTACGCGTGGAACCCGTTACGCGTGGAACCCGTTACGCGTGGAACCCGTTACGCGCGGAACCCGTTAAGCAGAGAACCCGTTACGCGCGGAACCCGTTACGCGCGGAACCCGTTACGCGCAGAACCCGTTACGCGTGGAACTCGTTACGTATGGAACCCGTGACGCACAGAACCCGCGACGCGCGGAACCCATTACGCGCAGAACCCGTTACGCACAGAACCCGTTACGCACAGAACCTGTTACGCGTGGAACCCGTTACACACAGAACCCGTTACGCACAGAACCCGTTACGCACAGAACCCATTACGCGCAGAACCTGTTACGCGTGGAACCCGTTACACACAGAACCCGTTACGCACAGAACCCGTTACGCACAGAACCCGTTACGCGCGGAACCCGTTACGCATGGAACCCGTTACGCACAGAACCCGTTACGCGTGGAACCTGTTACACACAGAACCCGTTACGCGTGGAACCCGTTACGCGCGGAACCCGTTAAGCACAGAACCCGTTACGCACGGAACCCGTTACGCGTGGAACCCATTACGCGTGGAACTCGTTACGTATGGAATCCGTGACGCACAGAACCCGTGACGCGCGGAACCCGTTACGCGCGGAACCTGTTACGCGTGGAACCCGTTACACACAGAACCCGTTACGCGCGGAACCCGTTACGCGTGGAACCCGTTACGCGTGGAACTCGTTACGCGTGGAACTCGTTACGTATGGAATCCGTGACGCACAGAACCCGTGACGCGCGGAACCCGTTATGCGTGGAACCCGTTACGCGTGGAACCCGTTACGCAGCGAGAGGGGGTCGGGGGGCTTTGGGGCCCGACTCTAAAGGTCTGAGGGAACGTGTGAAAACTGCCCCTCTGGTCCTGCATCCCTCAGTTCAATGTAATAAAGTTACTGACCAAATGTCTAGATTTTTTTTTTTAAACCCATTCCGGTGGTTTAAGTAAAAAAAATAAAACTGTTTGTGGCGACAATATAGCTTTTTTAATCTTTTTGGAGTTCTTGTTTTCCGACGCCAGAACAGTTACTGCAAATCTCTCTTTGTCACTGGAGTTGTAAACTGAGTGTACTTAATCCAGTCAAACCTTTTATTCACAAGTGCCACCTGCTGTTGTGAATGAATAATAACATTTAAATGTCTAGTACTTGAATTCAAGAAGAGCACCTCTTTTTATAAATGTTTTCAGGACAATATGGTATGAATACACTGTACCAATATACAAGTCATTTTGATATTGTTGGTGTTTACTTTTTGCAATAGCATTAACTGTAGTAAACAAACCTTACAGCCGTCATAAAGACTTGAATCCCAAATGTTAAGCTTGGGACTTGCCTGTCTTCTGCTACATTTTAAAACAGGGACTTGGTTCCACCTCTTTTGGTAGTTAGCCTGGCTCAGTCTTTGTTTGTTTTTTAATACATATTTAATTTGCGCTGGCTGTTTTCCTTCCTTGTGGATGTTCATCTTTTCTTGCAAATTCAACTTATTTATTTTTTCCCACTTTCACTTGTGTTCCCAGTGTGAAGACATGGCTGCAGCCAGTTGTCTACTATCTGAAGATCAGTTTCTGTGCTCCATCTGTCTGGATGTGTTCACTGATCCAGTCACCACATCATGTGGACACAACTTCTGCAAAAACTGCATTAATGAACACTGGAAATGCAGTGTCCCATGGAAGTGTCCCATGTGTAAAGAGATTTTTACCTCAAAACCTGAACTTCTCATCAACACCTTCATCTCTGAGATGGTTGCTCAGTTCAGAGAGGAAGCTCAACAGAAAACCAGCAGCTCAGAGCAACAAGAGTCCAAACCAGGAGAAGTTCCCTGTGACGTCTGCACTGGAACCAAACTGAAGGCCCTGAAGTCCTGCCTGGTGTGTCTGGTCTCCTACTGTGAGACTCACCTGGAGCCTCATCTGATAATGTCAGGTCTGAAAAGACATCAGCTGATCGACCCTGTGGAGAACCTGGAAGACAGGAGTTGTACGAAGCACGATAAACCTCTGGAGCTGTTCTGTAAGACCGACCAGACATGTGTCTGCATGCTCTGCACTGTTTTAGATCACAAGACGCATGATGTTGTTCCTCTGAGAGACGAATATGATGAAAAGAAGGCAGAGGTGGAGAGGACAGGTGCTGAAATTCAGCAGATGATCCAGGAGAGACAAGTAAGGATACAGAAGATCAAACGGTTACTCAACCTCAGCAAGGAAAACGCAGACACAGAGATTGCAGAAGGTGTTCAAATCTTCACAATCCTGATGGAGTCTGTCGAGAGAGGCATGAACGAGGTCATTGAGAGAATTGAAGAGAAGCAGAGAACGACAGAGAAACAGGCGGCAGACTTTATCAAAGAGCTGGAACAGGAAATCTCTGAGCTGAAGAAGAGAAGCACTGAGGTAGAGCAGCTCTCACTCTCTGAAGACCACCTCCATCTTCTCCAAAGCTTCCCATCCCTGAAAGTTGCTCCACCCACCAAAGACTGGACAGAAGTCAGCATCCATGCAGCGTCACACAGAGGGACGGTGGTGAGAGCTGTGTCTCAGCTGGAGGAGACACTCAGTGCAAGGATTACCGAGTGTGTTACAGCTGAGCTGAAGTGGGTCCAACAATACTCCAGAAATGTGACTCTTGATCCTGACACAGCTCATCCTGAATTCAGTCTTTCTGATGATGGGAAACAAGTGAATCATTGTGATGAAAAGAAGAATCTCCCAGACAACCCAGAGAGATTTTCTAAATGTATGAGTGTCTTTGGAAAGCAGAGTATCTCTTCAGGGAGACTTTACTATGAGGTTCAAGTTAAAGGGAAGACTAAATGGACTTTAGGAGTGGCCAGAGAGTCGATCAACAGGAAAGAGAACATCCAGCTGAGTCCTCAGGAGGGTTATTGGACGATATGTTTGAGAAATGAAAATGAGTACAAAGCTTTTGCTGGCCCTGATGTATATCTCCGTCTGAAATGGAGGCCTCAGAAGGTGGGGGTGTTTGTGGATTATGACGAGGGTCTAGTTTCTTTTTATCACGTAGATGCTGCAGCTCTAATGTATTGCTTTACTGGCTGCTCCTTCACTGAGAAACTCTACCCGTACTTTGGTCCTTGTCCTAATGATGGTGGTAAAAACTCCACCCCTCTGATCATCACTCCTATCAATGGCACTAAGTAGACAAATTATTTGATTATACATGGAAGTGACTTGAAAAGTGTATCAGATTATATTTAGAATATTCCCACTGTATGTGAAGGTGTATCCTAAAATGATGTTTTCCTGGGTTTGCATATTTCAGACAGCATACGTTCTATATAGTTTTAATAATGTGTTAGATGTCATCTACATTTAATACTGCAAAAGCTTTTAGCAAGAGTGCCAAAAAATCATGGAATGAATTTCCACAGAAGCAATAATCCATTAAAGTTCTTGAGGTTGCAAATCTACACATACAGTACTTTTAATTGTCTGATCAGTGTGCATTTAAAATCCAATTTATTTTTCTTTATTATATCTTTTTACAAAGAAATAAAAGCAAATGGAAAAATCTTGAGTTGTTTTTTATGCACTTGAATTATTTATGTCAAACTCATTACAAAGCCCAAAATGTATTTATGTAAAATCTCCACTTATACATATTTCTATAGGCTTCGCTCATAATATTGAACCGATAGCGAGACACATCACCATCTCTGCAGCTCTACCAACCTTTTTGGCCTCTTTGAGCTCCTAGTTTGGGTTTTGCTGAACATTTCCTGTTTTTTTCAGTGTCAAAGTTTTCATCAAATGTTATCTAATGTGGCTGCTAGTATCACTTGACAGCCCTATACTTATACTCCACATTTCAGATGGAAATATTGTACTCCACTACTTGTATCTACCAGCTTGAGTTACCAGTTACTTTGTAAATTAATTGGATTGATAATCGCTGAAGATATTTTTCATGCAAAAACCTTTCATTGTTTCCAGATTCTCAAATGTGAAGATCTGCTGCTTTTTCTTTTAATAATGGTAATAATTGTAATGTTTCAGTAATAATGTCGAGGTTTTGGCCTGTTGGTCGGACAAAACAAACATTGTGAAGCTGTCACTTTGGGCTTTTTTGGGGGGGCTCTGGGTAATTTTTATGTGATTTCAAACTATTTTCACCTAATTGTAGGCCTCATCATTTTGAATGCAGGACATTTTACTCGCATACATCGATGGTAAACGCCCATTGCCACAAGACTACACTACCCATGATTCATATCCTCTGGTATTTCCGGGTTAGGTATTGCTGACAGCCATATTTGATTCGATTATGCTGTTCTGGCTGCGACAACCAGTTTAGCCAGTTCTTGACGAAAAAAAACGGCGTCTTTTCTTCACTACACACGGCCAGCTTTAAGGTTGATCTACGACGAAGTACCAGCTGTATTCACAGTAACAACAGTTTATAATCTGTAGTCCAACGATGAATCCCGAATAGTAAGTACAAATTTCGATTATGACAGGTCCGGTTGAGCTGTCAGCTTACCCGGAGAAGCTAAGCTAACGTTAGCTTAGCCGGAGAAGCTAACGCTAGCACACCGTAGAAAATGAACGTCAGCTGCTTTGTCTTTCAGTGCTAAGCTAACTGCTGTGGTACCGTGTACGCACTATCAAATGACAGCGTTGATATTTATCAACTCAACGTTTGTCAGCAACTGTCTGGTCAATATAACACCGATTAAATCAACTAAGTATTCGTGTATCACGTCAACAATGTTGTGTAAGCCCAGTTGTGTTAACTTTAGATGGAAGTAGCATTTTGTAGCTAGTAGGTCAGCTAACGGGAGTAGCTACGTATACCGGACACTGTGGAGGATTTTGTTATTGACACTTAAGACACGTAGTGACAGTTTGATAGTTAGGTAATCACGAAGCCAATCGATGAATCTCAACTCATCTGGTTTTAGGTTAATCGTTTAATTTCAGTGTAAACTGATTCACCCGCAAACAGGAAGTGGCCGAATTTGCTCCCCTGATGATGTGGAGTTAAGTTAGATGACGTCATACATATGGATTAATTGGATCAGTCGTTTACTGTTTACTAACAAAAAGTCCTGCATTCAAAAATCGTTTTAAGTATTAGCATCAAAATATACTTTAAAGTACCGAAAGTAAAAGTACTCATTATGCAGAGTGGCCCACTACACGTTCACATTATACTATTATCATCACTGCATTCATGTGTTCATCACTTTATCGTGCAGCTAAAGGTGCACACTATTTGAATCACTTTATATACTGCTGGGTAGTTTAACCTATAGTATATAACATACCTATGTGCTTATTTTTGTTAATGATCTAAATCTACAAAGCAACTTAAGTTGTTAAGTAAATGTAGTGCAGTGAAGAGGACAATGTTTACCTTTCAGATTAGAAATATAAAGCAGCACGAAAGGGAAATACTCAAGTAAAGTAAAAGTAAACCAAAATCATACTTAAGTACAGTACTTGAGTGAATATACTTAGTTCAATTACACCACTGCTAAAGTTCTGCAGCTAACGCATACTTGTAATATGAATAAATCCAATGTTTGTTTTGATTATGGATTAGTTGTTTACTCTGTAAAATGTCAGGATTGGTTTGACCAACAGTCCAAAACCCAAATATATGCAGTTCACCTTTTACAATTACACTGAATCTGAGAAACCTAAACGATAAACCGTTAACACTATTGTTGATGATTTATCTTCTGTCAATTTACAAATTAATTCAATTAGAATTAGCTTTATAGGCCAAGTATGTTAACACATCAAGGAATTTGCCTCCGGTGTTTGGTTGCCCTCGATGTACTTACACAGAAATAGACACACTCCTAAAAACAAGGAGAAGAAACAACAAAGGTAAAACATTAACAACTATAGATGTATATACAATTTGTGTGTGTGTATGTATATATATACATAAATCGACAATTTTTAGACTAAGACAATAGTTCAATGGGACTGAGGGCCAAGGGTGCTGAAATAAATATATAAAAATATGTTGTTAAACTGTACAGTTGTAGTTACAGGTTTATAATTATTCTTATGAAGACATTATTCATTGTGAAAACAATATGTGTAAGAATCTGACCAAACATTCAATGACAAAGTTAATTGACTGATGAAGCACAAAAACATTTAGTCTAACAAGCCTACTATTGTGTGATTTTGTACCTTGCAGGTTATTCATAATTACTTTTGTAATGTTCATTTTCCTCCTCTTATCACAGTGACTATTTATTCAAGCTGCTCCTGATCGGTGATTCTGGTGTCGGAAAGTCTTGTCTCCTTCTCCGGTTTGCAGTAAGTGTCATCCACTGTTGCACAACAGGCTTTTACGTCTGTCCTTGTCAGCGCTGTGATGGCTGACGTGTGTGTGTGTGTGTGTGTGTTTTATCCTAGGATGACACGTACACAGAGAGCTACATTAGTACCATCGGTGTGGACTTCAAGATCAGGACCATCGAGCTGGACGGAAAGACCATAAAACTTCAGATTGTAAGGAGGAACGTCGTGTAATGGAGCTGTAAATAGATAAGTCGGTGATAAACTTTGGAGAATGTTTGTGTCGGTTTGGACTGACGAGCTCCGCTTTGCTTCCTCAGTGGGACACGGCCGGCCAGGAACGGTTCCGCACCATCACGTCCAGTTACTACAGAGGAGCTCACGGCATTATAGTGGTTTACGATGTGACGGATCAGGTCAGTGCTTCTCCACGACGAATAGCGTTTAATGTTGTGTCCTTTAAAAAAAACTACAAGTGATTTTAAAGGCGTCGTGTGGATCAAGTTTTTGCTTTTCTACCTTCCTCAGGAGTCCTTCAATAATGTCAAACAGTGGCTACAGGAGATCGACCGCTACGCCAGCGAGAACGTCAACAAGCTGCTAGTAGGCAACAAGTGTGACCTCACAACGAAGAAGGTTGTCGATTACACCACAGCTAAGGTGAGTGGACGGCATGTGAACACACATCTGTGAGTTTAACAGTTTCTAATGAGATAATAATTTGCTGACTGTCCGCCGTCTGTTCTTTCCTGCCACTGTGGTCTCACGCTCACAGCCCTGGAATTCTGATGAGTAGAGGTTTTTTTTTGGAAAACATCAGCTTGTAAACGACTGAGCATCCAGCTGGCTGGTCTGTTAACTTGATGACCGAGCCGTCCTCGTATGATAGGCGCCATATTTAGGTTCTACATTCATATTTATACTAAGCATTGACTTGCTCATTGCAAAGTCATTTGGGTCCGTGTGTACTGATCCCACCCACTCCAAGATGAGCTCATATTTCCTGCTAATAAGAAATTGAAACATACACCAGGAAGCAAATCTTAAAGGCTCCGTCTGCTTATAGGACTGATTTATAACTCTATAAATAATCAAAATACCTATAGAAATATATGTCATACTCCACCCAAATGCTGTTGAAGATCAAACTTTCACCCGCAGCTCAAAGGGTGGCTGTGAAAAGCCTGTAGCGTTCTTCACAGAGAACCTAAACACGGTCAGTATTCATGTTGGGTTATGTTGAATCATATCCTGATGAAATCATATGCCGAGACATCTTGAGTCACAATTATGTTGTCTAAATTGATAGACGCAAGAGTAAACAAAACCGTGGGGTTATTTCATCAAGACTATTTTTTTGAATTACCAGAAAACATGCAGTATGTTGATATATATCGTTATCGAGATATGAAATGACCTGTATTGCTAGAGTATATTTGGTTACAATAGATTTCAAGAGTGACGAATAGTTGGAGGGGGAAAAGTTTCTCAATGTCCACAGAAACTTCTCCTCTGTCCGTTTATAAGCTCAGTGTGTTCAAAACATGGCTGCACACGCCGCTTGGTCAGTGGAGGTCCAGTGTGTATGAAAATGATGCTCAAGACATCCTGATCATTTCTTTGTTATTCACACCTCTCATGTCTGTCCGGTCAACATTACCCTGCAGCCAGTTAGCTTAGCTTAGCATAAGGACCGAGCGGGCCGACGTACATACCCGCGGGGCTCGCGGTCGGGTTCAAGTGAGCTTTCTAGAAAATATCACGTGTTTCAGGCGGGCGGGTCAAAAATTGACAATGCAGCATAAGTTATTAATAACTTACTGAAGCGTGGTGTCGCAACAATCCTCCTTCTCTTCCCTTTTCTCTCTCTTTCTCAAACACACACACACACACCGCTCAAGTCGGCTTGTCTCAGTCCTGACAGTTGTGCTACAATAATGCACAACACGGTGGGCCGAGTTTGGGTGGTTGATGAAGGCGTGTTTTTGCGGGTCAGGCGATGTGGATCGGCTCTCATAACAAGTCGGGCGGGTGCATCACTCCTGAAAACTATTCCTTTAACTCGAGGTCCACTTTGTATCCGTTGCACACAGCTGTGTTTGCTCTCCATGACCGCTAAAGAAGACTGTGAGATTCGGTTGAAAGCTCTGGGGGAAGAAAGCAAGTGGAAAAGATTGTCTTGGGTCAGAATATTACCTGCCATTAAGCGTCTTTAACTTTTGTAGTGCGACGTATTTATTCCTCAGTGAAACGGAATATTTGAGCGGTGCACAGTTACAAGAGGGATTTAAATCAAATCCTTCGCATTTTATTGGACGGCTACAAAGTGGGCGGGCTTAGAATGTAGCGATACGGAGCTACAGAGGACGTCGCAGATGAATATATTGGTGTAATATTATTGGTTGAAAGTGGTTATACTAACTTATTTAAGCACGCGTCGTATTTAGTTTTACAGGAAGCAAAGATAATTGGATTGTGTGATTTTTAATTGTGATATTTTTTGCTCATATTGTTAAATAGGTGCACATTATGACCATGATGTGATCTTAAAGGGTTTAAAAGGTCTATGTAGCAGCCGTTCTGGAGCTTTCAGTCTTGTCACATGACCTTCCTCAGCTGATGGTTTGGTGTCGTGGAATTAAATTGACTTAAATCCTCCTTTTTTCGCTCACCAGGAATTTGCCGACAACTTGGGGATCCCCTTCTTGGAGACGAGCGCCAAGAGCGCCACCAACGTGGAGCAAGCCTTCATGACCATGGCGGCCGAGATCAAGAAGAGGATGGGCCCCGGGGCCACGGCCGGATCCTCGGAGAAGTCCAACGTGAAGATCCAGAGCAAGCCAGTCAACACCTCGTCCGGAGGCTGCTGCTGAGACCCCGAAAACAGCCACGCCCCGACTCCTCCCCCCCCCCCGAGCCCATGACCAGTCTCAATGTTACCATGCTCCACAGGGAAAGGGAGGGAGGGGGAGAGAGAGAGAGAGAGAGATAGGGAGGGAGGGAAAGACAGACAGACAGACAGACAGACAGACAGAGGAGGAAGACTTTGAGTGGACCGGTTTGTAAGTGTGCAGTTACAACACCAGATTCCCATCCCACCCTCTCAGAGTCAGCAACAGGACGGTAAGCCCATCCACACCCACCGAACACACCGGGCGGTTCATTTTTTCTTTTTTGTTCTTACTTTACCAAAACACACTCATACTGGAAAAAAACTAAACTAAATGTATACAATTTTAACAGTGTGTGAAGTTAACCAATGAAAGAAAACACACGTATTCAGCGTTTCTTCTTGTTTTGTTTTGTTTGCCCCTTGCTCTTCCTTTGAGTTTGCTAAATGAGTCACTTTTCTAAAAAAAACAACAGAGGAACCCCCCTCCCCCCCCCCCACACACAGTTGTCTTTTATTTCGCTGTAGATAACAGCGTGTCTTTGGCCCTGAATCTCCTCACATATATACGAATCGGTAAGCTCTTCAAATGAAGCACATGCTTAAAACCAGCATCATGCACGTTCAGATCACATGCTCCCCTCGGGTGCATGTGAGCGAGTGGCGGTAACCGGTAACGTCGCCTGCTCCCAACTTCACAGTGTCGCCCCTTAAAAAAAAAAAAAAACGATGTGCCAGTGCCTTTGTGGCAGGAGATTCACATGACATTTATGCCTTCGGTGCTCTTGTGTTGTCGCCGTGTTCCCCTCGTATGCCCACAGTCGTGACTTCTTACTTAAAGAATCCACATTGTATGATAGCAGTCAACATTCCTGTGTATATATATCTATATTCGGCTCTGTGTGTGCTCTGCTGGGTCTTCACGATACAATAAGCATGTGCTGCATTGGGAGACGTGACGTCAGCCGCGTGTGTTTTCTCTGCTAATGTTCCTCAACCGACAGCACAACCGCAACAGGAGAAACGAAAAACCACCACCCCAGCTCGAGAATAATCTATAAACTGTATATATTTATACATAAATGTAAGAAGTGATTTGCAAATTGTGTAGAGAAGCAAGCGGATGACATGATACATAGATGGAATTAGTAATCTCGGCACGTGATTTGTGGCTGCGGACATGACATTTTTGTGGCACGATGTCTACTATTAAACAATGAAGGAGATCTTTGATAACTGCTGGTCCTCATGGTGTTGTTATTTGTTTGTCCTTGTGCTCACTTTCTTCACACTTGTTGTCCGTAAACTGAGCGGAATGATGATCTTTGGCCTAGATTTCTGCAGTTTGACACGGCAGCTTTTCTCCAACTCCAACTAAAATATGCAACGATTCATTTAGGCGTTCAAAGTTAAACTTCACCCTGAAGTTAGAAAGTCACATTTCAGTTTTACAGTTTCTATTCTTATTTATTAAATCAGTCAGAAAAGCTGACGGAACATTTTCTCTGCTCGTTAAGATGAAAACAAATGTAGAGGAAATTTGAGTCCATACGACATAATTAATGCATACAAACAAATGCAAAGGTGCAAACATGTCCACCCACACAAAGGGACAGTCTGCACAATACATCACAATGAAAAATCAGCAAATATAATTAAACGTGAAAGGAGCTCCACGTCCTCTCAAAGTCAAGTCAGTTCTATTTAAATATCATGAATCCCATATTGGTTTAGTCTAATCGTACGTTTTTCAAGACATCACAGTATTTCATGAACGCAGCGTTAAAGGTATATTAACAGATTAGAATGATGCCACAAAATACAAATCATTTTCTCATTTGTCTTAAAAAAGGTTGTATTTAGCTGGTAGATGCAAAAATAGCAGCAATGAGTACAGATCAAGTAGAATATAAGTACGTGAAATTTGGACAAAACTTTGGAGCGTTCCTGTGTGATGTCATGTGAAATCAATACTTCAGTTAAAATGTATTCATAATTATTTAAGATAAAACTGCACATTTCAGATCAGCCTTTTAACAGGCCAAAGCTACACCGGTTAGATAATCAAGCTGTTTAATCAGCATCTGGATGTGTCACATCTGTCAGGAGGATGGAGGATCTTGGTCGAGGACTCTCATCTGTGCCCACAATTTGAGGAATAAGCCTGTTTTGTGTGCAAAGCAAAAGTCTAAGATCTTTTATTTATACTCGTGAAAAATGTGAGCGAAAACAAAAGTTATTTTATTATTTTTTGTAGTGTAAACTAATCACCTAATGTAAGTACTGGCTCTATGATACAACATGGTACAACAGCGTACTCCATAATAATATACTTATATTATATGTTTGTATTATAGAAATACAACCAATATATAATGTAATAAAACTGTATAATATAACATGGAATGTAAGATATAATATCGGGGTAAAATATAGAAATATATGTATTAAATAATTACATAAAGTAGTATAATATATAACAATGAATGTTTACAGCACATATTCGGCATGTGGGTCTTGTATGAAAATAGACTTGGAGAGTCACGTTCCTGCTCTTACTTCATTACGTCATGTACTCAAACACACAACAATGTGAAACACAACAACACACTAAACTCTCCTGGTGACGTGGAGTTACAGCGCGACACCAGCTGAGGGCAGCGTCTGCTTCCTGCATACAAAGCTGTGATTCGTGCAGCTGATTCATGCAGTCAGGTGGAGTGTGTTCAGTCGTTGGTGTTGCTGTTGTCACGTGAGCTCAGGAGCTGTGGATTTTCATCCGACTGCAGAAGAAGAGAAGAAGACCGTGTGATATGGTTGAAAGCTCTGTGAAAAGCAGAGGCGAAGAGAAGAAATCATAAAAAGTGGTGATACCACAGCGTAGAAATACTCTGTTACAAGTAAAAGTGCATTCAAAGTACAAAAGTATAAAAGTATTACCATCAAAATGTACTTAAAGGGTCTTTATACGATATTCAGAACATTAATATAGCATCAACTAACTATGAGCTATATAAAGAAAGATCTAGTGAAGTAAGTACCTGAGCAGGGAATGAAGTCGCTCTCCCTTTGTGTCTGTGTGTGTCTGTCTGTGTGTGTGTGTGTGTGTGTGTGTGTGTCTGTGTGTGTGTGTGTGTCTGTGTGTGTGTTGTAATTTGAGCTCCTCTGTTCTCCTCTGAGCGTGCCCAGCCGCTCTGCACTGCTCTCATACGGCGGTTAGCGCTGCTGCCCCTCAGGTAAACACCGTTAGCTGTGCACAATACCAGATGTGGACCAGTTCGATTGCCTCTAAAGGGCTCTCAACATGGCGATGCCTGAGCCGGCGGCCTCGTAGCTAACGGTGCTAACAGCACTAAGAGATTATATATATATATATATATAATAGTAGGCTAAAACAGTGAAAGGAAACATTTTACTGCACAACAAATACTTTTACTTTGGATACTTAAATACTTAGTTTTTGAATGCAGGACTTTAACTTGTAGTGCAGTATTTTCACAGTGTGGTATTAGTACTTTTACAGAAGTAAAGGATCTGAATACTTCTTCCACCGCTGGTCCCGCTTGTGTTCATAAACAGTGTTTTCTGTGTGAAGCCGTCCTCCCTCATTAACCAGCACACTCTGATTATATTAAGCTATGAAAAAAGAAAAAGGGAGCATGAGCCCCCCAACCCCCATCTCTTGTGAGGCTGAACCCCCAGTTTGCTTTCAGCTGCAAAACAAAACACACAGTGAGTCGAGAGAGAGAGAGAGAGAGAGAGACAGAGAGAGAGAGAGAGAGAGAGACAGAGAGAGAGAGAGAGAGAGAGAGAGAGAGAGAGAGAGAGAGAGACAGAGAGAGAGAGAGAGACAGAGAGAGAGAGAGAGAGAGACAGAGCGAGAGAGAGAGAGAGAGATGTTTTGGTGTGGAGGAATGGGAGGGAGCAGTGGTGGAATGGGGGGAGGAGGATGGTTTGAGTAGCTGGGTCTGTTTCCCGGCTGAGGTTGTAGCTGGTTGCTGGGCGATGATGGGGGGTGAAGTGTGGGGGGGGGGGGCATTTGTGACAGCTGCAGAGGCCGAAGTCTTTCACCCCACTGCTGCTGAGGGAGGGAGGGGGGGGGGGGGGAGGAGGGAGGAAAGGAGGAGGTTATTATGAGTCCATGTGTGAAGTTCAGTCTCAGTCAGTCGGCTGCTCACCAGCTGATCCGTCCGATGGCTCGCTGTAAAGAACCAGACCTGCAGTGTCACACAGCTGTCAGTACACACACACACAACACACACACACACACACACACACACACACACACACACACACACACACACACACACACACACACACACCTCATTAACAGCAGCAGCACACTACGAACAAACTAGTTGAAAGTACAAAGTTGAGGTACTTGTACTTGAGTCTTTACATGCCACTGACAGCTTTAGTTACTTTACAAACGAAGATTTCCTTGCAGACAAAACATACGAGGAGTTAATAGAATCTGATGCTTTGTTATAAATGAAGTACATGAATCACTTATTCGATTGTAGAGCTGTCCTCGACCAAAGACATTCCTTGGCGACTAACACTGATACCATTTTGACGACTAATTGAGTTTCTCAACAAAGAATCACACAAAAGCACCACTTTAAATCTCGTGTTTGTCAGAGATGTGCTCAAAAGAGACTAAAAAACAACTAATCGACTAAATTACTATCTTAGTTGACTGAGACCAAACTGACCACGTAGTCGACTACGGTTGGGACGGCCCCGGTCAACTGTCGGGAAATGAGTTTGGCAACTATTTCTATAATCGTTTGTCATTTTTAAGCTGTACTTTGTGTTTATTAGAATACTTTGGTTGTGAAACGGTCTCCTATATTGTACAGTTGTGACATTCAAAGGCACAGTTTACTGAATACGGGCTGCGTGTATTTCTCCATGGATTGAGAGTCTTTCACAGTATTTTTATAGCATTTAGACCTGCTTTATAATTATTAAAAAAGACACATTTACAATATGGGATGACACAGCGTTGGTGGGTTTGTTGAAATCTGATGTTGAGTCCGTCATGTGGTTTGAGAATTAGATGGTAAACATCTAGAACGAAATGTCCTGGGCCACTAAAGTAAGAAGAAGTAAACTCAAGTGTGACTGAGCTCAGGTGAAGCACAAACACAACAAGACCTGGCGTCAACTCTTGTGTGCTGTTGACTCTGCTTTACGTGATCCTCGTATATCGTCCAAGGCATTCACTCAGCCCATAAACATGTGACGGGCTCTTCCTCTTTAGCCTGCTGTGTGTGTGTGTGTGTGTGTGTGTGTGTGTGTGTGTGTAAAGGTTTCTCTCCTGCTGCCTTCACTGTATAGAGAGAGATCGGTGTCTCTTTGTGCTTTGCGTTGTTAGAGGAGTCTGACCTGATTTGAAGGTACCTCTGAAGTTAGAAGGAGCATTGTGGGTATTTTCCTTGTTTGGTCTGATCTTCAGCAGACACATTCGTTCAGTGTTTTCAAGTTGTTTTGCCCAAAACGTTTTGTGTTTTACAGCAGATTGAAAACCTGTTTGCAGCTCATTTATAATCAATGCAGTAACTCAGTTTAACACTGATGCCTCCATATGACCAACATAAGTAAACAAGACCATCTATTTCTAAATAGGTATTCTTATTGCTCGTCACTGCACAAAATCGGACAAAATCATGCAGGTTCACCAGAAACCTGCCTCCAGCAGCAGACCCGGGTCCAGTTTTGCTGCCGCCTTCAACCTGCAGTCAGAAGCTCCGGCGGGAGGAGGAAAGCTCAGCTCCCGGCAGCAGCAGCGTCTCCTCCTCCTCCTCCTCCTCCTCCAGGAGCAGAGCTTCGACTTGCTGCTCCGCTGGGAGCAAACACCGACACCACGCTGCTGGAGACCCAGGACGTATTGCTGGACCCGCTGGAGGGAAGGGAGGCACGGGAGAACCAGAACCAGGACTGAGCGGGGCAGACTGTCAGACCCTGCTGCAGTAAAATGAGAGGTTTTCTGAAGGGAGTCTGGTCTGGTGCTCTGAAACACTACGACCAACAAAATCAACTCTAAATGTATGTTTCTTGTTATAAACTTGAAGTAAAATGTTAAGGTACTTGTACTTTACATTTTCTGCTACATTTCAGAGGGAAATATTCTACTGTTTACTCCACGACATTTATCTAACAGCTTTAGTTACTTTGCAGATTCAGTTTAATAATAACTTCTCCGGCTGAAATTCACAAGCTACCCAGCGGTTGTCACGGATTGTGAGGCAGAACACGAATGCAGACGCTGGACCGGAAAGTCCTTTTATTTACAGTTAGGTGAGATGGAGGCGATGGAGGAGGAGGTCTGTAGACAGGTGTGTTGATTGCAGATCTTGGTCAGGTGAGCAGTGAGAGGGAGAAAGAGAGAGGGGGGAGGAAAACAAACACCCACAACAGGAAGATAGCAGTATATAAAGTATAACATGAACTTTACCAGCTGCAACATTGAAGTAATGAACACATCTATTAATAATTATAATAGAATTATGAATTATTCTGGAATGGACCATTCTGCATAATAACTAGTTTTACTTTTCGTACTTTAAGTATATTTTGATGCCAATACTTTTGTACTTTTACTTTCGTGAACATTTTATTGCAGGACTTTTACTTGTAACACTTCAACATCGGTATTCCTACGTTTACTGAAAGGAACCGTGTGTGGGATTGAGGGGGATTTATTGGTAGAAATGGAATATAATATTCATAACGACGTTTTAATCGCCTGAAACTAATAAGCGCTGTGTTCTCGTTAGCTTAGAATGAGCCGGTTGTAAAGGAAGCGCGTCCTCTTCACACAGTCCGCCGCGGTGCACCGCCATCTCTCTACAGGAGCCCAGAAGGGACAAACCAAACACTGGCTAAAGAGAGACACAGTGAGCGGAGCAGTGTTTAGTTGGTTGCAATCTGCGACCTCGCCACTAGATGTCACTAAACCCCACACACTGGTCCTTTCAGTAAACGTCCTACTTGTTCCAGCAGTGCTAAATAGTCCAGTCCGACCCATGGCAGCGTTAAAGTCCTCCGTTCTGTGTCAGGAACAGCTTGCTGAGCTCCTCTCTTCCTGACAGCAGCAGTGTGTTTGAAGCAGTGAAGAAAAAGTGAGAAAAAGGCTAAAAAACACGCTGGTGGACGGAGGCCCGCCCTCTAAAACCACAGACTGTTACTCTTCCTGCTTTCCACCTCCGTCGGCTGTTTGGGACCTGGAGCCACGTGTCTTAATGACCTTTTCTTGGTGGTTTAGTTCCCGGAGAGACGAGGTTCTCGTGGTGCGTGTGCTGCCTGAACATGGTTTACGCTGTGGTGAAGTAGTCATGTGGAGTCAGAGGCTGAGTTAAGCACACAAACTGTTTAATGAGTAAACAGAAGAGGGCAGGAGCAGGTCCTAATCACACTGTACTGATACTTTCACTGTTTGTCCTTCTTCACATCCATGTTGGATATGGTGCATGGCCAAACGAGTGGGGGATTGATGTTAGAGTGAGAACAAAAGGAATTGTGCTCAGAGTTTATCAGTCTGGAGTCTTTTTGTGTGGATTCACGGGATCGCGCCACAGACACCCAATACTGCAAATATATAAATATTGCAATACTGTCATCAGTGGGCCATAGGCTTAATCAGGCAGCTGTCAGATAAAAGTATAAAGGAGGACTTGTTTTTGAAATGATAATACTCGAGTAAAGTACAAGGCTCTAAAATCTGACTGTAAACCCACCTTGAGTCATCATTTACCTTTCTTTCTTTCTATTGTTGTATGTTGTGGTCTTCCATGCAAACACACTAAATCCAGGCTCATATGATAAAAGCTGAGCTTCAATGATGAAAAATAGATATTTCCAACGCTGACATACGAGTTGCTGTACGTTGCATATTCCTCCTTCTCTGTATCTGTCTTTGTGAACCAGATATCTTATCTCACATGTTCATTTAAAGGGGATCAGCTGCTGGTTCTTTTTATTCTGACGCTCTGCCTATAACTCGGGCCTAAACCGGCCCATCACCCAACAGCGGCAGCACCGGGAGGATCCCGTCAAACGTTGAGAGTTTGAGTGGAGAATAAAGCGTTGGTTTCTGGCAGGAGGAGATGAAAGAACGGTTGCGTGTTTTGGTCGAACTCGTCCGACCGGTTTTTCACTCTCCTCAGCCACCGAGTGTCAGCTGTGACGTCGGGACGAGCTGCTGGCGGACATCCACAAGTTAGAAGATGAAAAGAGTGCAGATGGTTCACCATGAGCAGGATTTAAACAGAGCTCTCAAGCGTCCTATATTTGGAATTAGAAATAAAAAAGTGCTGCAGCTGTGATTAAAATATGTGTGCAGCTACGACCCCATATCGATACCAATAACAAGCACTCTTTGTGCCTCTAAAGTTGACATATTAATAGTTTAAACAATTCAAATGACATTGCATTTGGTCAAGAGAACTTTGACCTGTTTAGGACTCAAGTTTAGTAACTTTTAAACTTGTCCCTTCTTTCCCCATCACCTGACTGCCCCACCCATTTACACACCTGTCCCCACTACACTCATCAGTCCTCCAGGTATGTAGAACCAGCCCGTTTGAGAGGGTCCCTGGTCTGTGGCAGTCTTAAAGGCACAACTCTGCTCTTTCCTTCAAATGCGGGGACGTTGTGCTGTAGTTGAAGTCGTGTGAAAACCCTGATTAAAAAGGAATCGCACAATCATTCTCTCACAAAACGTTATTTCATAAGTGATGAAACGCATTCTTTGTTGCTGTTACTTGGTCTGGTAGGACCAGCAGCTAGTGGTGGCTAATGTTAGCAAACGGCAGCTGTGCATCAAACGTTACTTTAAACTCAAACAACTTGTTCTTGACAATATAGTGCAAATAAACGAGTACAATACATGACACATACAGCATACTTTTAAGTCCAAGATTTAGATTATTTGATATATTTATTTACTGGGTCTTTCTTTTGCTACGAGCAGAACTAGCAAACTTAAGCTAAACTCAAAATATAGACAGTAACTAAACACAAAACACACAAAAAAACACTTTTATTATATGTTCCTTAAATCATATGTGGGTATTGCTCACTGTTGTAACTGTCTAATTAAGTGTGTTAATAGATCAGCAAGACAACAACCGAGCTAATAAAGTTTAAAATGAAAAGCTTTAATAGAGAAAAAAGCTGTGAGAATGAATGTAGTCTGGACGTGAGAGTTTCCTCTGAGTTTCAGTGAGCACAGTTGACAGGAAAGGGCTCGCTGTCTCTGCGTGAATACTACTGAGATGTCCAACACTGAATAACTGGAATGCTTCACATAGTTGTGGTTTTTCACTCAGCAGCAGAAGCAAGAAAACAGTCAGACGGATAAACAGACTGACGCTCAGGAAGAACGCTCTGCAGGAGCTGAAGTAAGAGCTCCTGTTGAAGAAGACTCTTCTGTGTGTACAGTTAGCAGCAGGTTAACAGTGGTGGTACCTTTGATCCTGGCTGGAGTTGAGGGATATCTACCACGAGGGAGGCGGACCTGGTTTCAGTGAGTCAGCAGGCCACACTGTTAGAAACACTGACGCACTGAGGAACCTTTAAAGGTTTCACGAAGCACGTTTCTTTTCCATGTTATGAATTATGTTCAACAGCATATTATTGAAATTAAAATGTATGAAAACCTCATTAAAAGCGCTGCCAAGAATGGTTTAGTATAAAGAATACTTGACGTACATGTACAACAAGTGTGTTTTTTAACAATAACTAAATCCTATTTATTTTTACTTAAAGGAGACATATCATGAAGAATGTTTTCAGTTCTTGTGCTCGTACATTTGGAGTGCCTATGAACCCACAAACTGTGGATTAAGACAGTCCGGTACATTTTTTTGTGGACTTTCTAGATCAGAAAACATGTAATTCATTCAGTATGCCCCAATACATAGTATGTCAAATGCAGTATACCAACATTACCAGGATGTTGTACGACATCTCGTCACATTTTGCAGTATGCAAGCCAGCCTGCTTTTCTGGCTATTTTGATCCACAATCCTGCGCAGAAGATATTTAAGCAAGAGGGTCAAAGTTCAAGGTCCGTTTCCATTTCTCTCCATTTTCCTGATTATACTTACATACTTTTACTGAAGTTTTCAACATTTTCAATCCGGGACTTTTACTGTTTAATGAGTATTTCCCACACCTGCAGGTGTTCAGTGGGAACCAGGTGACTCTTCAGGGGCCGTAGCAGGTGAGTCACATACATTTGTATCTTCATCAAACCCTTCAGTGGGCCCTTGTGTGGAAGTACCATGTGTCTCCAAAAGGTCCCACAATGTACCATTATTCTGTCAGTATGCTGTGAACGCCACAGGAGCTGCATCAAGCTCAACACAGTGAGATGAGGATGTTGCACACGTCCATTTGGCCTTCAAACTAAAAGCTTTAGCGTTCTCTTAATAAAGACTTGTTTTCTATATTTGCCTCTGAACACAGTTATATACAGTATGTAGTATTAGTATTATATTCATTGTTATATAGTAATATATATTTTAGATATTAAGTTATTGCCATGCTACATGAATTATTGGTTTATTTCTTCATACTATATTTAAATGTTTCTATTTAAAGGGAAATAATTCTTAAAGCTTCACTAAATATTAGTTTATTTTAAATATGACAAACACAAATGACACTAACAACAGAAAGAACGTTGTGTACATTTGTTTATGCTATTCTTTGTATATTATTCATGCACTTTTTGTATGTAAGCTCTGCATTGAGTATTTTATTAATTGATTTATTTAATCAATTAGTCATTTTAATACAACACTTTGTGTTTATTTTATTACTTAATTGTTTTTAAATCTCCTTTTCTTTTGCCTTATGTTTTGATGCTTTTATGTGAAGCACTTTGAATTACCTTGTTGTTGAAATGTGCTATACAAATAAACGTGCCTTGCCTTACTCTTTCCTATTTTATTTATTATTATTTTATTTTCATTGCTACTGGAATAGACCTTTAGTGTAACGACACATTAGAAATACATTATTGTATCAATTCATATATTCCTTAAAATGCAATATACTTAATCATATAATTAATATAGTCAATATTTGATCATGTATCACAATTCGTATATTTGAATGACTTAATCAACATGGACAAATATCATAAAGTATTACAACAGATACTGAGCTAACATGTCAACATGAGCAAACGGATGAAGACCATCGAATACAGTTGAAAGCTCTGGAGAATAAAGTTAGTGAGTCGAGCTTGAGTTGGTATTGTTTTGTTAAAATATGTTTCATATTGGCTGCACATAAAATTGGGAAAATAACTAAACAACAAAAAAAAACAGCCAGAAGCTGGTTTTATTTTGAAGTTTATCACAGGAAGTGGTATTAATGGCGGTCCGTCCTAGCTTGACTGGCGATTCTCGGTGACACATCTCCTCCTCCACCTCCACCTCCTCCTCCGCGGCTCCACTTCACCATTGTGTGTGTGGAGCTCAGTGAGCGTTGAGGTCGAGGCTGCCGCAGGGTGGGGGGGGGACGGACGATGGCGGAGAATTAACAAACAAACAAACAAACGGACTATATAATTTATCCTCCATCTTCTTCTCCTTCTTCTTCTTCTTCCTCCTGACCGTCCGCCGCTTCCCGCTCCCGGCCTCACCGGCATCACACCCATGCAGCAGAGGAGCCCCTGGACGGGACTAGCTACATGTGGTGAGTGACAGACACCGACACCTTTAAATACACAGAAACTTGTCCTCGCGCTGCCAGCCGTTTGTCCGTCGCGAGCCTGTGGGCAACGCGTGAGCGGTTTGTGACGTCACGTTAACTTATGAGAGGAAGAAAGAGCCGTTTGTTTAACGTTACTACAGATTTAACAATAATTATCATACATTATAATTTATACATTTTATACCGCGGCAGGAGCCGGTTAATAAGCAGAAAGAGTGAGGTTTTTATGTCAAATTAAAATTAAAATAAGAAAAGAACAACCGCTTTTCTCTTCGGTTGTGTGTGGAGGTTGTGGCCAGGTGCGGGAGCCTGGTCGCCGGGCAAGTAGGCGGGGAGCAGCCGGTGTGTCTGGAGGTCCCGGAGGGTCTAAAAACCAGCTGCTGCTTTGACAGCTTTATGCTGCGCTCTCTGGGTCTCTCGCAGTGATTAATACCGGAGCATTAAGACCGGCATGTGAGCAAATAACCGGACAAGGAAACTATGAAAATGGCTTTTAATTGATATTGTGGGTTTAGTTGGTTAGAGGTGGTCAGTAGTGTCTTTAAATGTCTTTTATTGTTTCTCTATGGGCTTGTAGTTCACTACATACTTCAATATTTTCAGTTTCATTTTCATTTTTGGGGATTTTTTGTGTGTGTCCATAATAAGTACTGAACTGGACACTCACTTTAATGGAATTAATTAATTAGTTAATTACATTTTGATCAATAACAACCATATAAATCCTTTAAAACTTACTATCTATTATTGAGTAATATATTGTTGCCCCTTTCAATTAATTAGCAATCTGTGTTGTCTATAAAGTAAAGATATCTTGAATTACATTAACCTGCAGTCAATAAACAAACCCAAAGGTATTACATTTATATTTATATTTAAAAGAAAAACAGTGAAAAGTGTCAAAAACAGTCCAGTTTGTTTGAATTGAACACAGAAAAGAAAAGAGTTCATCCACCTTTTTATTAGCAACACATGAAACAGAGGCCACTAATGTGTAAAAGGTGATCTGCAGTAGCTGCATGAAGACAGCGTGTCAAACCAAGTATCCCAGAGTTGTGTTTACACTGGTTACACTGGGGGGGTCAGAGGTCGGCGTGTTGCATGTTTCCTGGCGTGGAGTCGAGGTTTAAAGGGAAGAATGTGGTCGTTGGAGCGGGCGGAGTTAAAGCAGACTGACAGACGTCCGCTCTGCTCTCGGGTACAATCAGCACTTTGTGTGCATTATGTAAGACTTCGACATTGGACTCGCACACTCTGCAGGGATGCCGGTCACACTCGACTCCGACACGAGAGCCGACTGACGAAGACGTCGAAGACACAAGCTGATCAACAGTTAAACTGAGAGGCTGAGGCCATGCTGGCTGCACAGCGGTGCTTCAAGCTGAACGCTAACTGTCTCTCAAAGACAACGCTAACAGTCTATGTGTAGCAGGTATAGTGTTCACCAAGCTCCCCGTATTAGTTTAAGATAACAGTGTTTATTTAGAGGGAAATTGTTGCGCAGCAGTTGCAGTACAAAGTAGGAAAGACTGCAAATAAAACTAAATATAATAAACTAAATAAAGATTAGCAATAAGGTGCAAAAAAACCCAAATGTACACTGTGACAGAAATGTAAACAGTTAACAGGGAGGGTCAGAAATCAGCAGCATGCTCTGATTTGTTAATCAGCAGGAAACACAAACTACAGCTGAGGCTGATGGGAAAGTTCTGAGCTGGACACATTCAGATTCAGACCTGATGGATCCGCGTTATGCCCCCCCCAGTGTACGATATATGGAGACATGATCCAAGTTTGATTTGACACTCGACTATTTCATATTTAGTTGTTGCAGCTCTTCTTTCACAGCACATTAACACCATTGTTCTACTTTTTTTGGTGCAAGTTTAGTTTAAATTATTTTGGTTGCACCTTCTTAACACACCTCGGTTGCGACCCGCTCCTTATTTGAGCCTCAAACAAAAAAACAAAAAAAAGACAATTTCCCGTAAGTTTCGGTCCGTATATTTACTGTAACATCAGACAGAAAACCAAACGGGACAAAAGACTGAGTCATCAATGACTCAAGAAAGACAGATAAAAGACGTATCACATGTTGTGTTTGTGTTTCGTCTTTAAGTGACACACACCTACACGCTCACACACACACACACACACACACACACACACAGGTATATCCTGCAGTGTGCTGAGGAGGTGTCGGTAGCAGTAAACACACAGGATTTGATTCTGTGAGTAAAGTCCACCTTCACTTCCTGGACTCTGAGTTTCCCTTTAAACACAGTTATTATCGTCAGCAATAAGGAACTCAGGCGCCTCTTCAATACAGATAACAAAACAAAGCCGTCACAACACAACGTGGACGAACAGAAGAGAATGGTTATCGCTGCAAGTTCTCCTGAAATGAAAACAAAGAGTTTCAGAGAATAACTTTCTTTTTCTCAGCCTGAGTGCTGCAAATATAAAGTGTCTCTTTAAAACAGGTCAGTCAGCAGCAACATGTTCCTACATGTCAGACTGAACAGTGTGGGCAGAGACACACACACACACACATACACACTGTGAGTCAGTTAGACAAACACACGCGCACACTCACACACACACACACACAAACACACTGTTAGTCAGGTAGACAAACACACACACACACTCTTAGTCAGGTAGACAAACGCACACACACACACACACACACACACTGTGAGTCAGGTAGACAAACTGTATTTTGAAAACCATCGACTAGATATTAGAAGTGGACGTAGTCGTCATGGTTTGAGAACTTTGGTTTTGAAGCCTTGAGTTCGGCATTCTGGCCGTCGCCATCTTGTTTTTTGCAACCAATGAACAGAAGTGACCATATTTGGACCGCGGAGGAGTGACGTAGAGACGCCGTATACGTCTCTAGTCGAGACCTGTCAATCACTGTGTAGCCCCGCCCTAAAGCATACCCTGCTTTATGGTCTGTTTGACTCTAAATGGACCATAATGTACTAAATGAACATCATGCTGTATTGAAGAAGACTTGAAACTAGAGATTGAGACCATAAACTCATGTTTACAATGTTTACTGAGGTAATAAATCAAGAGAGAAGTAGAGTCATGTTCTCATAGACTTCTATACGACCAGAGGAGTCGCCCCCTGGTGGTCACTAGAGAGAATGCAGGTTTAACACACTTCAGCAGTCTTGACGAGTTATTGTACAAATACTATAACCATAGTTTTTCACTGTTTTTCAACCACATCAAAACCTGAGGCCTTTATCGCTTAATCTGACGATTATTTTCCTTCATTTAATCGTGAAAATGAAAGATATAATTTCCCACAGCTCAACGTGACGTCCTCAAAGATCTTGTTTTGTCCGAAAGCCAAATATATTTTAGTTTATTATCATGTATGACGAAGAAAAGCATCAACTGGAGGCACAGAATATTCTTTTAATTCACTAAAGTACCCGGTCGCATCTGTGAAACACCAGAGTGACTAAAACACTGTGCAGCTCCACAGCCGGTCTGTGAAAGAGAGAGAAAGAAAGATGGCGGGCGGCGGAGTGTGCTGCTGGCTGTCGTCAGGATGACTAAACACAGAAGCCTGCTGAGCAAGAACATTCCTGTGAGGGAGGAAGCTGCAGCTCGGGCCAAACAGTAACACGCTGCCCTCGGCGTGACGACGCGGATCCAGGAGCAGAGACGCACAACTGTCCCCACAAAGGTCACCACAAAGGTCACCGGAGCAGACACCCCAACATGTCTCCTCACCTGTGACATCACACCTGCAGAAAGAGTTGACTCAGCTGGGTTTCATTTACGCTCAGACAGCTGATTTACTGACAAGTCACATGACTCACAGTTCTGCTCTTTGCTTTATATTCATTATTTTTGAATGGTGTCAATCTTATCTGGAGAGATTATGAAAGAAATGCTGCAGTGATTCATTAAATACGTGTAAAGGTGATCAGTGTTTAATTAATTAATCGTTTTAAGTTATTTGTAAAAATACCAAACGTGAGTGTCGGAGCTTTAGCTGCTTCTCTTCGTCCCGTCTGATCATAAAATCTTTGGGTGTTTTTTGGACTTTTGGTCGGACAAAACGAAACATCTGAAGTCGGCTTTGGTCAGTGAGGTAAATCCACGAAAAACAACGGTAACAATGTTGAGTTTTTATAAAAACTAAAACTAAGCGGCGTGTTTTTCTCACCTTGAACGGTGCAGAATGGAGACCCAGTAGTTCAGTTATCTGTCGGTGGTTTAGAGTGAAACGCTTCAGATGTTCCGGTTTCAGCTTCTCAAATGTGAAACTGTTTTTGGACGACACACAGAATACAGCACGTGATGACAGAACTCTGGTGATCGGGAAAATAATCGGCAGATCAGTCGCTAATAAAAATAATAATACATTTATTATATATAATAATAATAATGAGTTGCAGACGTACTGTACATACAAACATGAGGTCATGTGATCACATGGGTTCACTCTGAGAGCAGAGCTGCTGTAACACAACACCAGCTCTGATAGTTTACTCAATGGAAAGGTATGTGACACACACACCCCTACACGCGCACACACACACACACACACACCCCTACACACACACACACACGCGCACACACACACACACACACACCCCTACACACACACACACACGCGCACACACACACACACACACACCCCTACACACGCGCACACACACACACACACACACCCCTACACACACACACACGCGCACACACACACACACACCCCCCTACACACACACGCGCACACACACACACACACACACCCCTACACACACACACACACGCACACACACACACACACCTGTCAGATCTCCACGACAAAGACTTTGGTCCGTTTTTTTCCCACAACTGCAGCGTTTCTGAAACTATTTTTGGATTTCTACCTCATCACACAGACAGCTGGCGGGGGGGGGGGGGGGGGGGGGGGGCATATTTGAATCTCAGCCAGCTGATCCAAAGTCACAAGACACGTTTTTCATTCGTACGGTTTCACGATCAGTGTGTGTACACACTTCAGTTTTTATGTTCAGGAGTCAAGTGTCTGTAGGAAAAGAGACAGACAGACATGGGGGAGGATGCATGTCTCTCTCTCTCTCTCTCTCTCTGTCTGTTCCTGTGTCTCTCGCCCCGTCACCTCCTCACCTCGTCCTCTGGGTGTCGGAGCAGATGGCCCCTCTGAGGGGCCCCGCATGGGTTTAAAGTAGTGAGGAGAAGGAGGGAGAGCTGATGAATAATCATGTATAAGAAGAAGGAGGTGTGTGTGTGTGTGTGTGTGTGTGCGTGTGCGCAGTTTAATTCAGTCGCTGTCAGCACTTTCTGACGCCTGTTGGTCGAGTAATCGAGAGGTCACAGGTTCAAATCCCCACCACCACAGACCTCCAACCCAGCAGCTGCCTTCATCAGCACTCCTACTCACACAAAGTAACTAAGTACATTTACTCTTTAATACGAGTATTACTACTCCACTTTGTACTTTATTGATATTATATGCATTATATTTAATATGTATTCTACATCATAGTTCTACTCTACAACGATTCAGAAGTAAATATATTATATTATAAAGTACTTTTTACTGCACTACGTTGATCTGACAGATTAACGTTGATGATCAATGTGAACTGTGATGCTGTGCTAATGATGAAACAGTATATGAAGTAGTGGAACATTAATATGCTTCTTATCGTTAAAAGCATCTAATAATCCAATAATATGATTTTTATATATCATAATAATATAAAAGGACCTTCAGATTAGCTGTAAACTGAATATCTTTAAGTTTTAGCAGTACAAGTACATAAGTACAAGGAGTAATACCACACTGTTGAGGTACAGAAGTATTGGCAACAAAATGTAGTATCACAAGTAAAAGTACTCCGTGTTGTATTATTATTATTGTGAAGTATTATCTTTGATGTATTAACATTTGAGCAGGACGTTGACGTTTAGATATGATCTGCTTCATATTCCTCTGGGTTGTTTAGTCTGTAACACATTCCATAAACGATCACATTGTTTGTTATTAAAATCTAAATCTGAAAAGAAACCAGTACCTGTAAAATACACGTAGAGGGACAATAGTACAATAGTTCCCTCTAAAATACAGTGAAGTAGAAGTAAAGTACCTCAAATGTACTGTAAAATAAATCTAAATATATTAAGTTATTTTACATCTTTTAGGCTGATTTAGTCACCAAAGTGTGTTGTGTGTGTGTGTGTGTGTGTGTGTGTGTGTGTGTATGTGTGTGCGTGCGTGCTTGTGTGTGTGTGTGTGTGTTTGTCGTCATGACGGAAGTCGCTTGTTTCCTGTGTTTTGTTGTTCAGTCAGGTGTCAGTCTGACTTCCACCCAATCAGCTGACTGCGGCTCACATGGGAGCAGGTCAGCTGACACACACACACACACGCACACACACACATATTTCTCATGACAGTTTGCGAGGAAGTCGCTCCGCTTCCAGGAAACCTGTGACTTGTCCGTCATAACTTTCCGTGTCATCACTCGTGTATTTCTCAGCAGCACACTTCATGTTCCAGTTCATGCGTCAATATGTCAACATGTCTCCATTCCTCATATTTAATTACCCGAGTACGAACTTCAGGTACTTTACTCGTGTCTATTATCATTTCTGTAACTTTATTCTCCTCCTCCACTACATCTCAGAGGTAAATATTGTACTTTATACTACATTTGTCTGACAGCTTTAGTTACAGTTCTTCATCTCCTTCCTGTCCAGTTTAAACCTCGTATCTCCAGATGTGCTGATGTTGAATGTTTGTGATGAACTGAAGGATGAAATGTTCCTTTATGTGTTGATAAAATCCTCCTACTTCTTCAGATTAATAAACTCTTTAAAAAGCCTCTTGGATCAGCTGGAAGATGCTTCATAACAAAGCTGAAAACAGGTTGTTTGTTCCTTCTAGAGATACGAGGTTCTCACAGGACAGAGACGAACACATGATGATCTTATAGAATATGATGCTTTGATGAAGATTAAACTAGACAACAGGATGTAAAGGAGTTAAAATGTAACACACATTAATGCAGCAGTGACATTAATCAGATATAACAGTAAATCACTGACTCATACTTTCAGGTGATCTCCAACATTCTCATCTTTCATTTCATCAGTAAAAGTTCATCGTCACTGACGGTTTGATGCCGTCCTGGTTTCTTGTCTCCTCTGAACCGTTTTGTGTCTCCGCTCCACAGATCCATGTTGGGTAACGGGGTGAAGCGGAAACTGGACGAGGATGAGGACGTTTCGGAGGAAGGCCGGCGTCCTCTGGCGGTCGGCGGCATGTCGCACGCGTCCTACACGCTGCAGCGTCAGACGGTCCTCAACGTGTCCCTCATGAAGCTGTACGGCCCTCGGATGGGCGCCGACCTCGGCCTGCAGCGCCGAGTCCTCATCAACAACGTCATCCGCCGCATCCACGACGACTTCAGGCTGGAGGGAGGCGTCGGCGCCCTCTTCTTCTCGGCTGCGCCGCCTGTCGCTGTCGCCGCCGCCGCCTGCGAGGACGAAGGCTACCGTCAGCCTCCGCCTCCTCCCTCCTCCTCCTTCAGCATCCTCTCGTCACCGCTGTCGGCGCTGGACTCCTGCCTGACTCCCGCCTCGCTGCTGGAGGAGGACCTGCCCATGTTCTTCACCCTGCCGCCCTCCTCTTCCTCCTCCTCCTCCTCCTCCCAACACCACCTGCACCACTCCCCGAGGCCGCCGCCCTCGCCGTCGCCCAAAGACAGCTTCTCCTCAGCCCTGGAGGAGATCGAGGAGCTCTGTCCCTCCTCTTCCTCCTCCTCCTCCTCGGGCCCGCCGTCACCACCTCCTGCTCGGGTTCAGTTTGATGTTGTCATGAAGGAGGAGGGGCGGGGCTTCCAGGAGGTGGAGAGCCGGTTGGAGAAACCTCCTCCTCCTCCGTCCTCCCCGGGCTCCTTCCTGACGGACTTCGCCCTGGACGACGTCCTCTTCACAGACATCGACACGTCCATGTACGACCTCGGCCCCTGCCCGCCTCCGTCGGGAGCGCCGCCATCCAAGATGGCGGACGACCTCGTCCGGTCGATGTCGGGGTACGGAGCGGCGGGGGCCGGCGCCCAGAACCAGCCTTTTAAGATGGACCTGGCGGAGCTGGACCACATCATGGAGGTGCTGGTGGGCAGCTGAGGGGACGAGTTAGACTTTTTATAACTTCTTGTTCATTTTGTACAGTTTTAAAGTCCCGACGTGCTTCACGCTGGTTCCATCCTGGAGGATTCAAGCTGCCGCGTGTTGAGGTTTAACATCGATGGATTATTAGGACATTAGGTTCCATTGGCTGTTAGTCACGTGTCCTTTTCACGCACTTTCCAGAACCAGCCAGTAAATGAAACAACGGCGTCCATCACGATAGCATCAATGCACTAATTAGATCCACGAGCTCTCCGAGCTTCTGGTTCTCAGAAGAACAAGCGCTCGCTAACGGGACAGTTTGAACATCGAGGCTCAATAAGCTGGATTCAATAAGTGAGCACGTAGTGAGTGTGGGTTCACTTGCAGCGATTCGATGGATATGAACTGATGTCCCTTTAACGTGTGAGGTACACGTCACATTTACACTCGGCAGCTTGAATCAGCAGCACACCGTCCCTCTGAGGATCCACCGGTTCAACACGTTCCTCACGAGCGTGGAAGCAGAAGCTCAGCGTGAAGCACCGTCCTGTTTTCTACCGCCGTCCGAGAAATTGTAAGAAACAAAGAGACTTTTCTACCGTTTTTACACATGAAAAACGATCCAGTGCCTTTTTAAAACCCTCGGTCCCGTCTTGCTGTTACTCGTTACTCTTTGTTTAATAACCTTCGTTTCATCAAATGTAAAGTCGGCTTTTCTTTCTCTCGTTGAATCCCATAAAGAGAAACGCCAAACGTACACGTCTATGAAATAGTTTGTTTTGTTCTTTTCATTGGATTTGATAAGAAGATAAATTAATGTTCTTATTTGGTTTAATTCATTCTGGTTAAAAACCAACTTGTAGTTTTCAAACATCTCGTTGGTCGAGTTAAAACCTGAGCTAAGTGAGCAAGTCTACAAACTGAAAATCGAATTAATATATCATTTAAATATGAATACACATTTAGTCCGTAATAACTTTATCTTTTGGCAAAGATACAAAGAGTTTGTAGGAAACTAAAACATTTAACTCTTAAGTTGCCTCCTAAGTTCAAAATATAACATTTATGTTGATTTGAGTTCATAGCCACACAAACAAACTTAGCTTAGCTTAGCTTAGCATAAAGGAAGCAAAGGGACACAAAGATACACAAACTAATTACCTCCAAAGCTCACAAATCAACTCGTCGTGTTTCATTCATAAACAGAAATGTGAACACTGTTATTAGTTTGAGTGATTCTTCGTCGTCGTGTGTTTAACAGCTTCAGTCTCGTGTGGTTCGTTGGCTCACTTCTAACTCAACCAATGAAACATTTCTGACCAGAATACGAGTTTAAGAGCTGAACTACAACCTATAAATAAATAAAGTATAAATACAACTACTTCATGACGTGACGGGTCACTTTAAGGAATAGTAACGGTGATGAGCAGACGTTCCCTTCAGCAGAAATAACTCTCTATGAATTATTTATTATCTCTCAGCTCTCTGTGTGTATTTATTGTAACTCTTGACACTAATATTTTGTTTGTACAGAACAGAAATATGTATTCTTTCAAAGGATTCAAAATCTCTCCCATGAAATGTATCATCATTTAATAAATGATTTGGTTTTATATTTTAGGATTTCAGCAATGCAAACGGCCTCGATTCAACCTCTGCTACAGCTCTAACGTGCGTGTGTGCGCGCGCGCGCGCGTGCGTGCGGATATACACTGAGCCCGGTTATTTTTTTGTACTTTTTTTCTGAACTCCAAACGCCTCGTTTGTTTGTTTGTTTGTTTGTTTGTTTGTCTCCAGCTGGTACCGACATGCTGTCTGTGTGTGGATCAGATCATCATGTCCTGATACATGAACATTAAAACTGAATCCAGATGTCTTTTAAAAGTCAACCTCTGTGTCTCCACCTGCTGGACAGATGACGTAACCGCAGTAAGAACCGAGTCCATCGTACAGACTAATATGCATAATAACGTGTACAGCGTGGTTGTCTTTATGCATTATATTGTTTTTATTACACACGTATCTCTATAATACACCGTTTCTGCCGTTGGGACAAGTATTCATACAGTTTTCTACTAATTTAACTTCACAAATGTCTTTAAGATTTAATTCTTGTGTTTGTTCGTTTTCTGAGGTCTTCCTGCAGCTGTTTCACCAACATTTACAATTTATTTAAACTATTTTTATACAGACGTGAGACTAAAAACCTGCTGTGAATCATTATGAAGTGAAGAGTACCGGGACACGGTGACATCATCGTTTAAGATAAATACAAACAGATAAGAGAGAGAGAGTTCTGTTTTTACTCTTTTTACTGTCAAATGAACAGAAAGTCAGTGATTGTCATAACAAACCTAAATTCATATTTTATTTTTAGAAACTTTCTCCACTTTGTGCTGTTTTGTTTGTTTCCGTCTAGAGGATGAACATTAAACTAAATGTTATGTCTCGTGTTCGTAGCTCTTCTGTGGCTGCAGGTTTATTTACTGGACATGAACAGAACAGGAAGTGGTCATCAGTGACTCTGTGCCTTGTCCGATGCAACATGACTTTGTTCTTCTGAAAATCATATTTGAATGTTTAAAATGAGGATTCAGCTCTGAGGAGGGGGGGGGGGGGCACTTTAGTAATTTTATTTTCTACATTAAATGGGAATTCTCTCATCTTTGTCTTGTCTTTGATTTATTATCTGTCTTTTCTTACAGACGTCATGAAGAATATTATCAACTTAATCATCTCGTTTCTGCTTCACACTTTCAAAACTTTATATTAAAATGTTTTATAAAACAAAAAAATATGATATAAAATGTGCCATTCACCAACTCTACTTTATTTGGTCTTTAATTATTAAATTACTGCAAATGATACACGTATGTATGTGTATGAGTAACAGTTACATTTAAAATAAATATATGAACTCATATTTGTTTAAAGGCAGAATACAGAAATAGAAACTAAATGACAATAAACAAATCTTAGTTTTACAATTAATTTTTTTGTTTTTAATTGACAAATTTTGTAATTGTAAATGTTTTTCAACTTTGACTTTTAATGCATAATTTACATATACTTTTTTTAATAACTAATAAACCTGTAGCAATATCTATAAAGTGATTGTTACTCTCCAGCCTCTATAAATGTTTATTTAAAACTAAAACTGGATGAAGAGTTTGTTTAAAGTCTTGATTCCTCGTCTCGTGTCTGAGTGAACTGAACACCAAAGAAACAGAAACAAGCAGAGAAGATATCCATTTTAATTTCTTGTGTACACTAAAAGTAAAATTTACACACGTATAGTCTCAAAAGAACCCGGGCATGCACGATAACCTTTTGACAGGCTCTTCAAGTGATTCAGTTTTTTTCCATAGGAATTTTCCCGTACATTTTACAGTCCATAGTTTAACTGTACACAGTCTAAAGCCACAGTGAACTATGATTACATCCATTTCATCTTTACAATGTGCAAAATCCTCCTGGGAGACGGGGCCGACAGTAGTATGAGCAAAAGAAAAACAAAAGAAATATTGCAAAACATGAGCAAATAAGAGCCGCAACGACAAAAAGCACTTCATATCAGGACAGCGTAGCACACCCGGCACATGGAAGCAGAAATTGGTCCCTTGATTCCCTTCTGATGCGAGTCGACCTTCACTGCAGAGAAACCTTTAAGTTTCAGTGGTTTTAACCGAAAAAAAACAAACAAACAAAAGTCCTGTTTTCACCCCTCAAAACAAAAGAACAGAGAGAGGAAGGACACAAAGGAGGAAGGACACAAAGGAGGAAGGAAACGTGGAAGGACACAAAGGAGGAAGGAAACGTGTTCATCCAGCGGCCACAACAGCTGGAACACGTGTACGAAATAATAGATCGACGTGGAATTAAAATGAAAGCTCCGAATGACAAACAAGGACACGTCAACTCACCGGCGTTCCCCAAACTAAAGAATAAAAACATCCTGCGTTCTAGAGACAGCAGAGTGAGGAGGCGGGGCATAACTTACGTTAAAAACAGACGAAGAAGAAGAAGTGGACACTGTGGGTTAAAGAAAAGTTAAAAATCTAAAAACTAAAGGCCTTCAAACACGACGAGGGGACAAAAACATTCAGCTGGATTTTGCAGGCAGTGTGGTTTCAAGTCGATAAATATATATTTATATATAGAGAGATCTTATAGATGTATATAAATGTATTCATTTAAACTTACATATATTCCACTTCATTTTGATTCAAAGAGCTTCAGCCAGCGTTTCCTTCACAGACACGAACACACTCCCACAGAGACGCTCCAGAGAACCGTTCACGATTAAAAACAGAACGAAACAAACGGAATATAAACATTTAATCCCTGATTATATACACGGTGATTCTTCTACACGTCTACACCTTCCACTATAAATTAATCTGTTAATGTGCAGGTCGTCCTTCACGTCAGAGCTCCTGTGATCATAAATGCTTCGCTTTATTTAAAAAATAATAATAATAATAATAATAATGTATAAGTTGAAAAACAAAAGCGCAAATTAAAAAAAATAAATTAAAAAAAAAAGTATGAAAGGGAACTACGCTGCTGCAAGAGAAGAAGAAAGAACGAAGGCGAGGACAACTTGTTAAGATGGACCCAGTCGGCGGGGGAGGGGCCAGTGGGCAGAGTGGGCGGGGTTTAGGGGAGGGAGGGGATGATGTCAGTGGAAGTGGAAAGGGGGGGGGGGTGTTCAGTCTGGCGTGGTCTGGCAGCCGAGCGGCGTCAGCATGGCGGGGAACATCAGCACCTTGGCCTGCATGAAGGAGAGATCAGGCAGACCTGAGATCACTTTGGCCGCCTCGTCGCTCAGATTCTCCTCTTTCCTCGGCTTCCTGTCAAAATCACAACACACACACACACCGTCACAACACACACACCGTTACAACACACACACCGTCACAACACACACACCCACCGTCACAACACACCCACCGTCACAACACACACACACCGTCACAACACAATACAACACACACCGTTACAACACACACACCGTCACAACACACACACCACCACTGATCCTCTTCTGCACACACGTCACATGAGCCTCTTTACTCGTTGACCTCTGACCTGGTGGACGTGCTGGTCTTCTCCATGGTGGACATCAGGCGGGCGAAGGCGTCGGCCACGCGGCTGCCGGAGCTGCCGGAGTCCAGCTTGGCCGTCGTCAGCTCGTAAAGCTCGGGGTCGACTCCTGAAACGAGGAGACGAGAGAAAGAGAGAGACGAGAGAAAGAGAGAGAGACGAGAGAGAGAGAGAGAGTGTGTGTGAGGAGAAAGAGAGAGAGAGAGAGAGAGAGAGAGAGAGAGAGTGTGTGAGTGAAGTCACGGAGAAAAGACCACCAAAATAAAACAAAAACAAACGGTTTCAGAGCAGCTGTCCGTCAGATGGACACCAGGCAGAGTCACCGGCCTTCAACTGTTTATGTATATTTATTTATATTTATTATAGTGAAAGTTTTTGGCTAAAGGCATCAGACAGTGAGCAGGTTTATAAATAGTCCAATAACTCCATCATTAGGTTGATGAGCGTTACAAGTTATTGTATCTGAATCGCATGTTGGAAGAGACACAAGATAAAATATAAGTGAAACTCACAGGGAACCGATCTGAAGTCATTGTTCTACAGCATATATATATATATATATATATATATATATATATATATACACAATATAATAACTGAAACATTTAAAAAAAAGAGCCTGCAGGTGGCGCAAGTTGACACTTTGCTTCCCACTTGTTCTTCTTCTTCTCTTACTATGTTTACAAAACGCTGAGTCAGCTTCTTTGCATGTAGAAACCTGCTCGTCAATAAACCAGATTAAAATTCCAAAGTCAAGATTCTGCCTCCAGCGGCGGCACACGCTCATGATCCAGCAGTCATGAACCGAGTGATTCCTCCCACAGAGGAGAGAGAGAGAGAGAGAGAGAGAGAGAGAGAGAGAGAGAGAGAGAGGTGGGAGGTCCACCTAAAGACAGGAGCAGCTGCTGACCTGGGATGGAGGGCGAGCTGGTGGAGCCTGAATCCTCCACAGGACCAAAGAAATCCAGGTTTAACAGAGACGAGCCTCCGCTCGCTGCACAGCAGAGGTTAAAAACACAGACAGACAAAGAGAGAGAGAAGAAGAAACCAGAAAACATGCAGCAGTGTCAGTGATCAGAGAGTAGAGTCGGCTAAATGTTAGACTGGTTTGACCACAAGCCTTCATGCAGAGCGGCCATGTTGTGTTTAAAGGAAAGATCCAGAATGATTCATGAGTGTGTTGACGTGATGAGACGGTTCCTGGTTTTTAGACGGCAAAGTTATGTTACTGCTGCTTCTGTTTAGACTTTTAACATTTCAGGACTTTGGATCCTTCTGTTGAATGTATCTCGGATGGTTTTGGGCGAATATATCGGCGATCGGCCGAGGAGATGGCCGGATGGTTTTACTTAATGGTCTAACGAGTGACACACGTCGCCCACAACTTTAGTTTGTCTGTCAGGCTGAAGAGATAAAACTACACTCCATTTATCTCTTATAATAAATAAATATATAAATAAAAATAAAGAGTTTTGTGCAGCAGGACTTAGGTCGGACACTGCTTCGGTTTGTTGTGGATTTTTCCTTTAATGAAGAAAGCTGTTTGGTTTTTGTCATATATTTTCATGCTGTGTGAAAAAAACCAACACTGGACTGAAGATTCTACAGACTTTAAGAGGTTAGGAAAGTGTGAGAAGAATTAGACGGCGCGTGGGGGGGGGGGGGGGGGCGGGGGGGCTTTAGAGGCTGGAGGTCTCCTACCGTCCAGAGGGTTGGTAAGGCCACTGCTGCTCCAGTCGAACTGGACGGGTGGGAGCGCCTCCTGCTGGAGGGGACGAGATCAGACAGTCAGTTTATACATCACACTGATCCGTAGAGCCCCGCTGTCGACCACTGGGGGGGGGGGGGGGGCTCACCTGGGCCGAGGGACAGGAGCTGGTCTCTGGAGCCACCGGAGGCGCCTGGGCTATAGAGGCGATCATCTCTGCTGCAGAGACGGGCTTCACAGGCTCTTTGGTTGGTTCCAGCATCCCCTGAAAAACAACAACAACAACAACAACAAAGGAGGACGTCACAGAGCTTCTTCCACAAAGAACTAGAACGAGCAGAAACTGAATCTCGTTTAAGGGGAAATATACAGCGTTGAATCGGACCAAAATGCTTCTTCACATGTGCGGTGAGTTAACCTGCTTCAGAGGGAAGAGACAGAGGATTTGGTTTTACACATTCGTTACAGAAATATCACGTTTCACGTCTCATGAATCCTCTAAAAGCTGAGATGTCAGATCGCAGCATTACAGGTGAAATGAGAGATCACTGTTCAGAATTTAAATCTGGAGACACTCCGGAGAGATTCTCCGTCTCATCTGGACGAGGCTCGGCTCAGCAGGCGGAAAACGGACGAGTTTAATTTAAATAATACGAGCTGCAACCAGCGACGACTTTCATTATCAAGAATTAGCTCAATGAATTTCAAAAATATTAGAAAACAGTGACAAATGCCCGTCATAATTTCAGTGGTGGTGACGTTAGATTGGTGCTTTTGTTCGCCCAAACCCAGAAGATATTGAGCTTGAAGCGACACATTTAAACAGGGAAAGTGGAGAAATGACTTCAACTCGATCATCTGATTTGATGACTATGAATGATAATAACTATTTCCAGCCAAACTCGTAACAATAAAGATGCTGCGGCGTCGCCGAGGAGCCTCTCTGCTCGTGGAAACACGTGAACACGTGGAGGACGACTCACCAGGCTGGCGGCGTACATGGGCACGATGACCGGCTGCTTCTTCTGTCCCGTGAACAGCTGCACACAATAAAGCAGCAGGTTAGAAATAAAGAAAGAAAACTGATAGTTCAGACTAATGGCTGCCAGCGGAGGTTAATAAAAGGTCTCAGATGACTTAAAAACACACTTCCTCCTGCAGATCAGAGGGTTTTCTGTGCATTCCACATTCAAAAGGCTCAGAACTCTTCTTACGTTTGACACAAATCAAGCTGCACGTCTGAAGCGTAAGCAGTGAGCCGGTGGGACCCAGAGGGTCCAGCGGGGGGACTTACAATGTTCCGGGTGTCGATGCCGAGGCAGCAGAGCAGCGCTTTGTTGCAGTAGGAGCCCCCCCACTGGTATCGGAGGCCGAGCGCCTCGTGGATGTCCTGAAGCTGTATCCACACGCCGCCACGCGCTGACCTGAGAGACGCAGCGGAGACAAAGACGCAGCGGAGACGGGCTTCTTAAAAGACGAGTCCAAGAGACGACACATTCGTGCAGCAGGCGACAAAAAAACGGAGTGAAAACTATTTCATGCAAAAGATTTAGAAACTGATTTTGAATGATCTGCACGTGGTTTTAAAATCAAGTGATGTCAGTTTATGTATTCTTAAAGCCCCGTACGACAAATCTGCTTCAAGAGGCGTTACAACCTGCACGGCATACGACTCCACTCAGACCACACACGGTGTACAAGAAGTGGACGTAGTCGTTGTCGCCATATTGGGTTTTATTTTGCAACCAATGAACCATATCTGGAATGCGGAGGAGTGACGTAGAGACGCCGTATACGTCTCTGGTGTCAATCACAGTAAGCCCCGCCCTAAAGCATACCCTGCTTTATGGTCTGTTTGACTCTAAATGGATCATAAGTTACTAAATGAACATCATGCTGTATTGAAGAAGACTTGAAACTAGAGATCGAGACCACAATGTTTACTGAGGTAATAAATCAAGAGAGACGTTACATTGAAATCTTTCAAAAATAGAAATATGAAACAGAAAAGATGCTCAACACTTGCTGCTTCAGAAGACTTTCTTGTTACAGTTCAACACAAACTCACCTGTTGCACGGCGGCGGCGTCTCCTCCTCCTCGGCCCCCGGCTGAGGTCGGTCCTCCGGAGGTCCCAGCAGGACCCCCAGGGACGCCACCTGGTCCTCCACAGAGGGGGCGGCGGTCTGAGGGAAGCTGCCCTGAAACAGCTTCTCCAGACGGCTCGACAGCGACGCCTGAGAGAGAGAGAAGCAGCTGTTTACTCATCTCTCTCTCTCAGGCGTCGCTGTCGAGCCGTTGGAGAAGCTGTTTCAGCGGCAGCTTCCCTCAGACCGACGTCCATCTGAGGAAGGACCCAGGCTGGCCTCACCCCTGAGGGTCATTCTGGGACCTCAGGAGGAACTGACCTTCAGACGGGACCGAGGAGGAGGTTAGACGCCCGCCAGCCGTGCAACCGGTGGAAAGTCTGAAGCGAAGCTCTAGACTATAAACTTTGTGTCGGTAATATAAACGTGTGGAGGCTTTAAGTTCTCTTCATTTACTAGATGTTTGTAAATGCTGTACCTTCTCACCTCGTGGTGGTGTGAGGCAAAACTAAACGTTTAAAATGTTTATGTATTTATCAAAGAACACTTGTAACATATTGTCCTGCTGGCTGCTACACGGGTTACACTGGCTGACGGCACACAATGCAACCGGAGGCGTCGGCTTTACTGTTGAAAACTGAATTAAACTCTGCACCCAGCTGCAGACTTGTGAGGCTCGCCACGAGCCTGTGTTGATGTTTGAATACCTGAGCAGAGACCCTGCAGCAGTTTGTCTACGCTCTGAACACACACACACACACACACACACACACACACACACACACACACACACACACACACACACACACACACACACACACACACACACACACACACACACACACACACACACACACACACACACACACACACACACACACACACACACACACACACACACACACACACACACACACACACACACACACACACACACACACACACACACACACACACACACACACACACACACACACACACACACACACACACACACACACACACACACACACACACACACACACACACACACACACACACACACACACACACACACACACACACACACACACGTTCAACAACAGAGGAAGTTGGTTGAAGAGCTGTGACTCAGCTGATTATGAACAAACACAAGAAACTGATTTAAATGTGGTTTTAAAAACAAACACTTCCTCTTCTTTGGTTTGCGGGAAGCAGAACGTTTTGTTCTACATGTTGTATTAACAGACAAAAGTAAAAAGTGTCATTTAACTCTCGATCATTTAATGCAAAGTTAGTCGTGGAATGGATTTAGCTCATCATCTCACACCTGAGATAGATATTTATATTATTATTATTATATTTATTCATCAGTGTATATATATATATGACATAATTGGATCCTCATCTAATACATCTGTTCCGTTATGTCGGTGAATATGATTTTTAATCAATAAAGGCATTCAAAATACTGATTCATCTGTGATGAGCTTACATTAAAGATAATATCTCCCTGGCACCTTTATGTTTCCATTTTCAAATATCATCAAAACAAAAACTATATCAACTTTTGTAAAACCTAAACGTGAGGCGGACCTTTAAGATAAAGAACGTACCGCGCTATGAACTGTGGTTGTATCGCGCCGATCTGTTGCCGAGCAAAACGGGACGTTTTTTTCCGCTGACCGCTCGTTTCATATTATATTATTTTATATAAATTAAAATAGAGAATTATGACCTGTTAACACGAACTCTGCACAGCTTCTAATACATCATTAATACTACAACGACACAGATCTTCCTAAATCACCGTTTAAGTGTTTTTTTTGCAAATAACCACTAAAGATGATAATAAAAACGTAAAAAGATAACATTTAGAATAGTTGGTTGAAATGATGCCATGCAGCCATACCAGAGCTCTACGCTTCAGAAGCATCTATATTGACATTTTAGGAAACATTACCGTGACATACATACGCTCAGCCCTAACCTGATTTACTGTCTTTTGATGATACTTTCAGTTTGTTGTTTTCTTATAATCCCACCTTAAAGAGTGACCTCTTGTCTCTAGTGGTGTCACTCCATAAAGACGAGTTTGCTTTTATTTTTCGAGGTTTTCACATATTCGTCTCGGAGATTTCTGCCTCAACCCCGAATACAATGAAGGTGAAAGAAATGTCGTTGATTGAGATCAGTGTTCATCTTTCTGCCAGAGAAATAGTTCCAATGAAAACCACTCCGAGCAACATCTGTGGGTTTCTATTGCTGATAAATGTTCTTTAAATAATTTCCAATGTTTTGAACACACATTTGATTCACCTGCATTGTATTTGGGGGGCAGACTTTTCGGAAACAAATCAAACTGATCCCTTTGTTTTGTCATTTATTAACTCGTGGTTCTGTAAAGCCACACAGATAAATGCAACTCTAGTGAGATCCCGATGTGGGTTCATGGATGAATAACTGACCACTTTATTTCCCTCAGTTCTTACCGACTGTCTGTCTGTCCTGCTGGTTTCCTCGCTGACTGCGGGAAGTTCACTCTCATGCCACTCATCCTCCTCCTCCTGCTGCTCCTCTTCCTCTCTGCTCTCTGCAGGAGGAGCGACGCTCTGGTCCGTGCTGAACGCCGCCCAGGACTCCTCCTCCTGCTCCACCTCCACCTGCTGCTGCTCCCCGAAGGCGCTCCACCCTGCATCCGCCTCACCGTCTGCGCCTTCGGCCGCTGAGTTGAAATTCCCGAAACTGTCGCTGGCGGGGAAGTCTGCAAACGAGCCTCCATCCTCCCCCTCGTTTTCACTGGCGTGAAATTTGGGGGAGTTGAAGTCGCCAAAGTCGTCCTCATACTTGGCGTCTGTAGTTTCCTGTGCAGCAGCGGGGCTGTCCGACCTGCTCTGCTCCTGCTGGACATCCAGCTGGTCAAAGTCGGCAAAGCCCTGCCCGCCGAATGAGCCGAGGTTTCCGAAGTCCCCGAAGTCCTCGTCCTCGTCGTCCTCTGCCAGCTGGCTGTGGTCGGCTGGCGTGGCGGTCTCCCCTTGGAGGGGCGGAGAGGGCACCGAGCCCGTGGTGCTCATGTCGCCGAACTCCTCCAGAGCGTCTGTGGACAGCGGCCGGCCCAGCGACGTCTCCGTCTCCGTCTCCGTTTCCGTCTCCGTCTCGTTCCCGGAGCCCTTCCCGTCCGACCGTCCCGCCTCACAGTCTGCGGCTGCATCGGGCGAGAGGTCGTTGTCGCTGCAGCCCGCGGCGTCTTTGGAATCGTCCCCGTGGGCCGTGTCCACCCCGTTCAGAGTGAGGGGTCTGTTAGTGCAAACGGCCTCCTCTGAGGCCAAGTGCTCCTGTGCAAAGGCTACGTCCCTTTGTTGAGAGTCAGCACCCGTAAGAGAGCCCCGGTCCGTGTTGCACGAGCCGCCCGGGGCCTCGGCGTGAACAGATATGGAATCAGAGCCGGGTGCGTTTGGTCCAGTTCTGTGTGTGTCCCTGACATTGTCCTCTGAAGTCGTTCCCTGCTCTGTGTCATCGTGCTCCTCGAGGCAGGCGGCCTCCGCCAGCCGGCTGCCCCCCGTGGGATTGTCCGAGTCCTCGTTTGCCGTCGGGCTGAGGTGTCCCTCGGCATTGGAAAAAGCAGCAAAGTCTGCGAAATCATCCTCTGGGACGCCGCCCGTGTCCTCAGTGGACGTTCCTTTTAAATGAGAATGGACAGAATTCTGCGAGGAGGGGCTTCCCTGAACGTCAAAGGTTGCAAACCCGTTAGTTAGCACCTCCGTGCCTCCGCCGTTGCAGTCAGCGGGCTCGCTGGCGGCTGTGACGCTCCCCGAGTGACCCAGAGGGCCGGAGAGGACCTTTTTCCTCTCAGTTCTTTCTGAGGGACTGCTGCCCAGGTGGCCCGCCGGCACAACGCCATTAGCCTTGGACAGGTCGCAGTTCGGGCCGTGGGTGCCGTTAGAGGAGCCGTGGCTGAACCCCGTCACCCCTCTGCTGTTGAGGATCTCAGGCGGGGAGGTGGCGGTCAGAGCTTGGGTCTGGTTGAAAGTGGTCGGGGTGTCGAATTCGGTGAAGCTGACGCTGTTCGGGACGCCGGCGAAGGTGCCGAAGTCCCCGAACTCGTTGTCCTCTTCCTCTGCGCCGTCCTCCATCGGGGGCGGAGAGGACGAGTACAAGCGGATCACATCTGGCTCCATGGTTCTCTGGCGGTCGACGAATCCTCCTGGCTACACCTAAAGACAGCGAGGAAAGACGCCGTCAGAAACAAACCCTCTGTCACAGCAGGTATATTAATAAAAACACATTCAAGCCCCATTCTGGCTCCGTAAACACAAGAAGTAAATCAGGGCAGCACTTGTGGCGCTCCGGGGTCAATTTGCTTGATGAGTGGTTGGAGCCGAAGCAGGAATTGAATTACTGAACCACTAAAGAGGAGCGACTGGAGTCAAATTGACAGTAATAAAGTGGTAATGACAAACCAGCGCTGAGGTGCTTACAACCGAGACAAAACAAACAGTGAGATCGACGAGATAGAGAACAACATAAACTATGACGGCACTTCAGCCTGCATCTTCTGACCCAACAAGTTGTAGTTCTATTGTTGTAAGACTCTCTACTGAACTCTGAATCCCGATCCAAGCCAGAAACAGACGTCATCATTTCCTTGGACAAAACTTTTGTGAATATGTCCTTGTAAACTCTCCTCCAGACGTCTTATCTCTGTGTGTTTGCCGTGGTTTTATATCTGACAAGTGCGCATTTCATTAGAATCACAAAGAGAAAGATAAGCAGAATCTTTGTCTTTTGGAGACGTGTCAAGAATCCGCAAGAACTTTTCTAGCCTTTCGAAACAACTGTAGAAGTTTTACTTGCAAGTATTTGTTTAACCAGCAATATAAAGGAGTCTTTGAGGATCAATGGCATGTCTTCCTAAAACAAGGAACGGTTTGTTAAATGCTCTCCAAAGTTTTCTTTTTAATTTTAACTTGAGATAAAAAAAGCAGTTGAATTCTGTGACTTGTAAACAATCACCAAAGCAGAATCTGATTGAATGTGTTGTGTCTTTCAGGGACCTGCCCAAGAAGTTACAATCCTGTGTATACAATGTATGATTTCATAAGAGTTTCTCACATCGTTGACGTCAAACTGAAAAGAGGAAACTGGAAGCTGGGATAGTGGGCGGCGACAGCATTGTGTATTTGCTCTGCTGGCCTTATCTCACTGAATACCTGTACGTTTACACCCAGACAGCGCTGCTTAGACTACAGACATGCAAGTCCAGAAAGACGAGTTAACAAACAAAGTCATGTTCACTAAAGTGTGATCTGTGCTTCCATCACTGAACCTCTCAGCAGACACAGGTTAAGTCATTTTCTGAAACTTTATAACCTTTTAATCCATATGTTTTAATAGGAGGTTAAGATAAGATGACGTAAGACTTCATCGGTGAATTCACAAACTACTAAAAAAGAACACAAAGTAGCAAAGAATTAGCTCCACCTTTACGTTTTTAAGTTAATTTATTGGTGTGTTATCTTAAGACGAGTTGTCACCTTTCATGACAAGGTTAGCAGCTGTTTATTTAATAATCTACACACTCAATATCAGCCGGCTTTTATCTCGAGTTAGCCAAGTTTCACACATTTTTCCTCACTTGTCTGGCGTTTTTTAGAGAAGCTAGGAGGCTAACGAAGCTAATTCTGTAGGCATGTAGCTTAGCAGGCTAATGTCTAGTGCCATCGTTAGCACACTTATGTAGCTTGATCTAGATACGACTAGACTAGGGTTAATGTGACATGACGCTAACAGCTAGGTTAGCATTAACTAGAAGGCATCTAATTTAACTAAAAGGCCGAGACACTTCGCTGAGATGTGGGGTGTAACGGAGGCTAGCTTAGCTTAGCTTGGTTAGCATGTGTAGAAAAAGCCAAAAAAGCCACGCTAATTTATGAGCGATGTTACCAGTTAACGTCTGATTAGTGTATCGTCACTTTACCGGGTCGTTTATATACTCAAACACGATCATCGCAGATATATAAAGTATATAAAGCAACAGCATCACATACAAGTTAAGTGAGAAGTCCACCACCTCGGCTAACTACGCAGCTAGCTAACAAGCTAACTCCACAACGACAACAACAAGCATCTTCCTAGCTTTAGCGTTAGCCGATCCCACATCCTCCGTCTTGGGGTTTTTGGGCAGCAGGTGTCTTTAGATAGCAGGTGAGCTAACCGTGAGATGTTGTCCGCTGATGTCCATGACTCAGGTAGAGACAGCACCGTCCATACGTGGTCAGATTGAGCCGGTTGAAGAGTGCAGGACGGCGGAAAGTGAAGCAGAAAACTGAAGGTTGAGTCAGCCGGCTCAATATCTCCCAGCATGCACCGCTGTGACAGGTTGGCTCTCTGCTGGGCTCTTTGGGTTCTTCTAAACTTTCCATGTTTAACAGGTTTGTTCAGTAAGTACTGAACTTTATTTACTGTACTGTAAGTGTTATTGTACTTTCCTTGAGTTTTCCCATTTTATATTTACATTTTAGTTATTGTGGATTTTTTACTTATTTAATATTCTTTACTGTTTTATTACTTATTTCCTTATTTATAATTGTTTTGATCTTGTTTTTACTATGTCTCTTGTTTGCACAATGCTGCTGTAATCCTGTAAATGTCCCCGCTGCAGGAGTAATAAAGGCTTATCTTATCTTTTATGCAACTTTATACTTCTACGCCACTACAACTCAGAGTTAAATATCGTTCTCTTTACTCTACTACAGCTGTCTGACATCTTTAGTTACTTTCAGAGTACAGTTTTTCCTCCCCTCTCTGCTTGATAATCAAAATAATCAATTCATATTTCAAGTTGCTGACATTATTTTCCTCCTCCCAAATTAAAGGCATCTTGTTGGGCTTTTTACTTTTGTATAGACTGAACTGTTATAATAACGAATAGAAAGCGTTATATTGAATGAAATTCTGAAAATAATTGTTGATTGCAGCACAAACAAAAGGATACTTTTCATTGGGACACAGACACACACTGAATATAGAAATAATGATTTATTTCTCATGTATTTTTAATATGGATGGCAGCAGGACATCACACCATGTGGTTTGAGGTAGTCATCACATAAACATGGAGGCCTCACTGTCCTTATCCTCAGGCTTCGTTTACTAATACAAAATGTGATTTAAAAAACAACATATTACAAAATATAAAATCAATTCCACCCACGGCATCAGCGGCCTTCAGTTAATCCCAGTTTATGCTGTTAGATGATATTTACAGTTGCAGTAGTTGTGTCCTGTTGGCATTAAAATGTATTTAGAAAGGATAAAGATAAGGATAAGGATGTTTATTGTCATCGTAAAAAGATACAACGTCATTAAGTTGGTGCCTCATCAGTCAGTTCAGCAGCAACAAGGTAAAAAATTACCTTTCTGAAAATCTGTGCCTCTAAGAAAAAAACGATCAACAACAAAACAATGAAGTGCATTCAAATTTCAAAATGGGATTTTAAAATGTTCTGTGAACTTTTTGGGGGGATTTTGGCGAATGTTTCAACATAGTCACAAATGACAGTTCCCACACAGCTTCAACTTTCCTTAAGTAGATCATGAACACACATATTTGACCCGAAAATTGAGACTCATTTCTCTCCTTATTGAACATCTGGAACCAAGATGTTCCGGAGTGAATACAGAGTGAATACAGAGTGAATACAGAGTGAATACAGAGTGAATCCAGAGTGAATACAGAGTGAATACAGAGTGTGTCTAGACGCAGTGAGTCCTGGAGGTCGTGACTCAAACCAGTTTGAGATTGGACTCATGTGCAACAGTCCTTCACTTCAGGCCAGTTTAGTGACGGTGACGCCGCCTTTGATCCACAACGTGTCGATGTCGCCGAGCGACGTCAATCTGTGGTGGAAGTCAAACAGCTTCTGTCCGTCCACAAACACACGGAACCGACTTTGTTCACAGTGAATCTCAATCTGGGAGGAGAGACGAGACACAAGCGGATGTTTGGTTATTTGACACCTGACATGAATCATCGGATATATTCCTCTCATATGAATGTATGATTGAGATATTAACGTCTACTTTAACGTGTCAGGAGAACAACATGTTTATGTGATCTTCTTTTCTCTAAACACTGAAAACAGAGTGTTTAAAAAAATAAGCAGCGGCTTAAGGTAGCTACGAGGGGCCCCAGTGGGCGCTATTTTGAGGGGCCTTAGCGCACGCTAGTTACTAGTTATGAAGCGCACACACACACACACACACACAGCTATACCAACAATGTGTTGGCTTTTACAGTCGAATTAGTAACTTAGACTAACGTATTGGGAAAGTAAAGCGGTGAAGCTATCAGGATTAGCTACAGGATGTTGCGTCATCACGTCACATGATCTTGACATTGGACAACATACACACACACACACACACACAGGCACAGACTGTGGATTTTGTCGGTATACCTTGAACGGCTGGTCTCTGATGAAGGGGAAGAAAGGCACGGCTCGGTCGGCGTCCCCCCAGGATCCGGCCACACAGGCCCTGCGCAGGACTTGCCGGTCCCTGAATCGAACACAGAGCTCCAGGGCCACATCAGGCGGAGGCTCCCCGGATCCACGACCACATGTCAGGGCAACGTAGAACCTAAAGGACGAATACCAGACGTGGCTCTGACAACGCTGTTCTGACTCTGTATTAAAGGGTTCAGATTATCCCGAAACGTAACACAAACAGTAGAGAGCAGCTTCCAACTACCAGTGGTGGAAAGATTGTGTGAAAATTGAGTAAGATGAAGACGAAAATGTTTTACTAATCTGATGGAAACACAAACAGACTGGCCTGTTTGAGAACCAGCATTACAACAGACACACTAAAGCCCATCAGGAGAGCAAGGCCCAGTAAAAGCTCATCAAACGGGCTCATGGAATAACATCAAGGAAAGTTACATGAACGTATTTCACCTGTCAGGACACGAGTCCACAACACCCACCACGACAAGCTTCTTCCCCGGACGCAACCCCCCTGTGATGTGACCTCTGAAAGGAACCGCCTGCACACACACACACACACACACACACACACACACACACACACACACACACACACACGCACACACACATTTGCATGAAAACACATGGATGCAACAAAAATGTGATTCATTAATCTGGATCTAATTGCACTGGAACAAAAACAGTTGAAAGAGTTGAAAACAAGAAGAAAACATTCAATTAAAAAACTAAGTTAAATGGAAATCATTAACATAATTTACTATAACATTTAAAATACTAATGTACTGTATGTTGAACTACAACCGGGTTCGGGGAAAACATCTTGAGAATACAGTTGAAATATTTTGAGACAAAATGTCTACCAGATTCCTCTCATCATTTCTGTCAGGAGGACGAACACTCGGCTTATTCTCATCACTTCTCTGTGGAACGACCCATTTCTGAAAGGAAAAAAAAAAGATTTTAATTTCATTTGACCTGTCCTGCATTCCTAGAAATCACTGAGGCTGTTTAGATTTTTTTAAATCACTTGATAGTGGATTGTTATAGGGAGTTAATTATAATAATAAATGCATAGTTTTCAACCAGTTACACTGCAAGAAAATCTGTGTTTCTAGACCAGAAAACCAAATATGCCATGAAAGATTAATTATCTATCAAAAGAACCACACAACACGACTAAAGAGTTAAACATCTGACATTTCAACAGTCGATTAGTGGGCCCACACCTTTACAAAAAAACATGACATTTTAAGTATTTTAGTACTTTTAAACTGTAATAAAGTGCATGGCCTAAATGCCCACTTAGATTATTATGATGATATGTGTAAATCTGTAAATAAGTAAAGTTAAAATAGGCCAGTTGCCAAATAACTATTTCTTATGATGCAAATGTAAATGCAGACGTTAAATCTATAAGTTTAATATTAAGATGTAACAAACAGCAAAGGCCGAAAAATGGTAAAATATTGGTGTTGTGCCAAGAGGTTAAGACAGATGATTTCACTAGATTTAGTTGATATTTGGACACATATTCATTAGGAATATAATAAGATAATAATAAGAAAGAATAAACATTACATTTAGTTTGAAAGGTTCTTCTCAAACAAATTCATCTCAAAATGTGTCACAAGGAGTAACTGGTCGAAGTTAGAAGATAATAATCAAAATAATATATATATATATTTTTTAAAGACAAGAGCAATGGAGGGCACAGCAGGTGTGCAGACAATGTAATGACGTCATGGAGGACAGATTTGACTCCACAATCGTCCTCACGTCACACAGATGTGCGCTGCGATTGCATCACATAGTAAATACCAGGGTCCAAAAATACTACAAGTAAAACTCCTGAATTCAAAATGTTATTTAAGTAAAAAAAAAAAAAATTTTGGAGAATATTATATTGTTCTGTTTTCATCACTAATAAATGTAAAAGCATTTCATTGTTGGAGCTTAATGTGGAGCCAATTTTACATACTTATTTGTATACAACTGGGTAGATTTAGTCAAAATATGTATCTTAATTTCGGTTTCTTACTTACAACTTATTTTCATTAATTAGGAACATCCCAATTAATTTTATTGAACAACATTCAAATCCTTTATTTGACTAGAAACTATTAATGTTTTTACATTAAAAGTTAAATGATCTAAAATGTGTAGTACTTAATTATAACACGAAGTAAAATAAAATGATATGAACATAATTTTCACACTCGACTGAAGTCAAAGCAACAGCGTGACGTCACGCACCCGGTGACCGGCACGTGCTGCGTCAAGTCTGAATAAAACAGGAAGAAGAATGAGTTCAGGTTTTACCTTCAGAATAAAAGCAGCTGATATGAACAGAGTGCTAAAGAGGTTCACATATCATGTTAAAAGACTTTTAGGTGAAACAGGAAGACCCTGACTATGATGGAGTAAAGTTGTTAATTGAAAATGAACCACCAAGAATAAACACCCTAAACTCATGTGTAGTTATACTTTGTAAAGTTCTTTAAACCCCCAAAATCCCAGAGACGATACAAAGACATGACCTCAGTGAAGTCTACTTTATATACTGCTGCTGGGTAGTTTTTGATTAAAAACGTGTTATCTTCACTGATAATAACACATCATAATTCATTAGTAGAGTATTTTTTTGTATTATTTTAACGTTTAAGTTATCGTATAAATGTAGTGCAGTGAAAAGTATGATATGTCCCTCTGAAATGTTGTAAAATAGAAGTGAAAAAGTACTAAGAAATGAAAAATGTCAAAGTACTAGCACCTCAAAATAGTACTCTCGTACAGTACTTGAGTAAATGTACTTGAGTACTTTCCACCACTGTCGTCTTCAATGCAACAGCCCTGGTTTTCCGTCGCTTAAAGTGTAAAACCAGTAGCAAGTAAACACTTTCCTACTGAACCCTATATGTTTATTTTAATTTTGTAAACTTTACTTCATATAGATATTTGAAATGCTGGCACGTAGATTAGTGGTGCTTTTATTTTGTTACTGTTGACAGGAAGTTGCATCGTTTCTTTCTGGCCAGCTTCACAGCAGTCAGGTTATTTTAGAAAACTACTTTAAAGTCACCTGAGAAACAATACTGAAATCAGAAAAGTTCATCTGACGCACCAAACAGACCGACCACTTTCCTCTCGGCTGTGTTGTTGTTGTTGTTTTTACATTCTCTCACCTGCTTCCTGTTTGCTCAGGTGTGTTCAGACTCACCTTCCTGCCCTGCGCTGTCACTCTGTGTGTTTCGGCCATGTTGGTCTGAAGAAAGCAAACAGCGGAGAAGAATGAGCTGCAGGTCCAGCTTGTCCGACGTCTCCTGTCGACTGTGTCAACGCTGACGTAAAAGCTTCAACCTGCCTCATTACACACACACGCACGCGCGCACACACACACGCACGCACACACACACACAGCTCTGGTAATCAGCTGCCCCTGCATGCCTTTCTCTCTCAGGTCAATAACAAAGAGAGCTTATTGTTGAGGCTGTGACTGCAGGCAAAACCCCAAATATTTAATCTTCTTCAGGTTTTCTTTGCAAAAGTACTTTAACACCGTTTATTTATTCCGGGAAACAAGAGTCGTTATGTCTTTTAATAATGGAAAAATTAAGATCAGTTTGTGTAAAAACAAATGATTAAGTAAGAAATCAGTTTAGGCTGCACATGATGCACCATATGAAGGTGTTAAAAATGCTCGACTGTGTAGTAGTAGTATTGTGCAGTTATATATAATGTCATAAACCTATTTTACTACATATATTATTTGATTTAATCATTTACTGCTGAGCTGACGTAAAGACTTGGAGAGAGATTTTTATTTAATTCTGTTTTGTTGATACTGTGGATTGTAAATAATGTAAAGTTTGAATGTCACGTCTTGTTACTGCCGTAATAACTAATGGGGATCCTAAATAAAGTAAAAGTAAACAGAGAATCCATATATTTACCTGTAAACAGAGAGCACACGGCTGTTTACGCCGGTGGAATGAAACACATTCACTAAATACATTCACTGTTGGTTTTTGTTGACAATAAGAAAAATAAAGAACAGCACCAGACTTGTACTTTAAAGTGTGTTGAAGCCTCAGCAGTACTTATACAAATGTAAAGTATCACAGTAAATGTACATTAGAGGTCAAGAAGAGAATCAAGTCCAAAATACTCGCCTCACAAGTCTGCAGCTGATTTACAAAACTTCACCTAAACGTCTCCATCTTTGGTTCTGATGTGTTCCTTTTCATGGGATTTACAGAAACACGTCTTGTCGCCACTTTCCTTTTTCACTTTCCGTGACGAGAGTAACAGAATGGGAGGAAGCAGGACACGAGGTCAAAGGAAAGGGCCGAGCGGGAGGAAGAGGAAACAACAGAGGCTCCACGCTTCTTCTCCAATATTTACTTTGAAGCTTTGCTGACCGGCAGCCACTGCTCGTTACCACAGCTGATGATGAATTAAACTCGGTGTTTCAGTTTATAAACAGATGTACAAATACACAAAAAAGACACATCACAATTGTGCATTTTATTACAAAAGGGAAAAGAAAAATGAAGTCAAAGTACAATATCACCAAGAGACAAAAAATACATAAATAAGCAAACAATGAAAAACAATAAGAAAAAATTCTTCAGTTATGAAAACGGATAAAAAAATATATACAAACATTCCCTTATAAAACAGTAAAAAACCTTGAAATTAAGAATTCTGTACATTAAAAGTTAAAACTCTCACCAGTGCTTTATAAAGCTGACATTTCATCACAAGTAGGTTCTTTTTGTTAAAGACCAGATTCCCCAAACGAGGATCAACAAAGTCTCTTGCGCTCTACTTGTCCCAGTCGTCTAAACCAGTTTTCCCAGCAGGAAGGAGAACGACGCTCCCAGTGCCAGACCCAGAACGAGGAAGAAGGTCATCAGAGAGCCGGCTGTCTCGCCGTCTTTACAGCGCACCAACCTGACGGACAACAAACCGACAGTTACAACACGGCCTCCTCACGCACAAACACAAACTCTTTGCTCGTTCATCCACATTAAAGGGATAGTTCGGCTTTCTGTGGGCTCGAAGGAAGTACTTCTCCAGAGTCAGTGTCAAACAGGGAGGAGTACTGGCAACCTAACCCTTATTTTAGCCACCGAAAAGAAAGTCCCACTTAACAAAATATGGAGGACTGAAGCCGTTAACTGCTCTTTTCAAAACCACAAGACTCCTTTGACAAAAACAACTGGTCTACTGCTGCCTCGATCGGTTAGTTTGTTTGTGCTGTTGTGTGACTTTTGTGTTTTAAATGGTTTGTTCGGATTCACCAAAGTTACACAATAACACAAACAAACAAACCGATCGCAGCAACGGTAGACCAGCAACTCCTGTGTCCTGCGAGGTAAAATAAAGCTTTAACGGGAGCATAGATGAGTATAACGGCTTCACTTCCCCGTCAGAAAGGGCTGACCTATGACAAGGTAAGGTGGTGAAAATATTCTAAATAAAGCGAACACTTAAACTGATATAGATTGTTTGCTGGAACTCCGTCTACTGCAGTAAAACACTGACTATGGAGAAGAACCTCATTCAACCCCACTTAAAATGAGTCTTTCTGTGGCTGAGACGCAGCACTTCCTGTTGAAGACTCACTGTGGAGCGTAGGCAAAGCAGAGGCTCGCCAGGTACCCGTTGGAGAAGGAGAACAGGGCCATGATGGTGACGAAGGCCCCGTCGTGTCTGAAGAGGACGGGGAGTCTGGAGTTCTGGACGTTGCACATCATGAGCAGAGGGATGAAGACCAGACGAGACAACACGGCGGCAGGAAACAGACGGCTGTCCTTCGAGGGCTGCACAAACACCCAGGGTCAGGAGTCACTAACGCGTTCCACTCGCAATTTAAATGGCGAAGCAGCGGCGCTACTCACCCATTGGACGAGAGACGGGGCGCCGCGGCCGACCAAGTCAAAGGTGTTGAAAACGATGAAGCAGCAAACGCAGGTGAACACTTTGTCTGTAAGAGATGGAGAGCAGGACTGAGCTGGTGGTGCGACAGTTAGAAGATAATGTGAATTTACATTTATGAACAATATATCCATCGTGTTTAATTATAAAACCAGACTTTGGCTGACGTCCACATTTGTTTTAAAGCACAGAGATAAAAGAGTCTCCCAAAACAGAACTAAGACTTCGATGCTATTTACAACTCGGTAACTCATAATTACGATAACTCTGACAGGACATGAACACGGCAGACGTCTCACCCCAGGCAGCGCTGTCCTTGTAGACGGTCTGAACTCGGACCGTGATCACAGGAAACACTGACAGGGTGACGGCGAACAAGCACGTCACACATGCAGCCATCAGCCAGATCTGAGGGACACACACTGATTTATTTATACTGTTCATACTATTAAGATACTCGTATCTTCAACGTGTGCAGTGAAATGCTCGAGAGGATGTTCTAAAAGGCTAATGTGCCATGATAATGATTAGAATAAAGGTAAAAACAAGGCTTAGAAAAATGGAAAGGACTTTTGAAAGATAAAAAATGCAAACATGTAGTGAAAATGTTTGTTATTTATGTTAACAGGAGTCTTAACAGTCAAACCTACCAACACTAAACCACAGGTAAACCTTATTAGAGTTGTTTCACGAAGCAACTCCATAAACAACCTGGACGGGAACAAAACTATACAAACAAAAAAACAGTTTCCATTGATCATTTATACTGAATTATGCATTAAAACTACAAAGAAAACTCCAAATGATGATGAAATAGTGAATTTGAGAGATATGTGACACGATTAAAGTTAAAAGTTGACACTATTTAATAATCGATTCATCTTTTATCAAACATTCTCTGATTCCAGCTTCTGAAATGTGAGGATTTGCTGTTATTTTGTTGTTGAAATCATAACGTACGGCTGTTTGTGGCTGTTTGTGGCTGTTAGTTGTTTTTATTGTGATATTTTCTGTGATGTTGACGCTCCTGAATCAAGTTATAAATATGAAGACAATCATCATAATGGATCCAAAAGAACAACAGCGATGGTGCCCAAGTCATTAGTAGACGTTTTCTACGTCTTTAACCACTTGCACAAATACTTTCTATAATAATAATAAATATCTCCAAACAGACGAGAAGTCGTTCACCTTCTTGAAGACATTGAGGACGGACGAACGCTCCTGAATCTCTTCCTCACTGATGAACTTCCTCTTGACCTCGAGGTCTTTATCCACGTCGCTCAAGACTTTCTTCTCTTTAAAAGGAAAGAAATGAACATTTATCAGCGACTAAGTTAATAATGCGATCATCAGATATTCTACTTAAGTAAAAGAAGTAATACCACCGTGTAGAAAATACATACGCTGATACTCTGAATAAGAGTCCTGCGCTCAACATCTTACTGAAGTAGAAGTACAAAAGTTGGAGCTAATTTGAATTACTTTATATAATAAATAATCAATCATAAGTAATTTGTTGATGATTTCGTGTCATTATATCTGCAAAGTAACTAAAGTAATTAAAATAAACGTAGTTCAGTAAAAAGTACAGCATTTCTCTATGAAATGTAAATAAAGTGGAATAAAAGTATTAAACAGCAGAAAGTCATGTAAAAGTACATCAAGTACTCGAGTACTTGTACCTCTCCCTGGAACCAGCCACACCAGCTGTTTGTACGTTTAAGTCTTCACTACTAGGTTTTAGTAGTTCAGCCCAATTGAAACGAGCTATTAGTTACTGAGAACAAGGATTTATGAAGAGCTGGTCGGACCCGGTTCTGAACCTTTGACTTATATCAGCTGGAATATAATAACATAAGATCATGAATAACTGGTGAAGCCTCGTCGTGTTGCAGGATGAGACCTTGTAGGAACCAACCTGTGCTGCCGAGGAGTTCCTGTGTCGTCTCCACGTTTGCGGAGTGATTTCTGTTCATGTAGAAACGTGCAAATTCCTGCGGAGGAGAGTCGACACCGTCAGGACGATCGTAACGTGGGCTCTACAGAGGCCCTGAGGTCATACTTTACTATTTCAAGAAAAATATATATCCGTAGGGTGTCTGCCACTGACAAGAGTTCATACGGATGACGACAACAAAGCCTTTAAATTCAATTTAAAGTAATGTGTGTGTCGTTCGTGTCCTCACCAGCTGTGGCAGCAGCAGGTAACACAGCAGCGTCCCCAGAGTGGCCACACACGGAGTGATGAAGTATCCCAACGCAGCCGAGCTTTTATCCGCGTTACCTGCAGAGCGAGAGAGATTCATTTACAACCAGATTCATGATTTATGATTATCTTATATAAGTTTGTTTGTTTTTCACCAAAAGAAGGGAGATGTTTGTCATTTCTGTGATGCAATAATTAGTTTCTTTACTAAATGTATTTTGGGGTCGGATAATGGTGACATGAACTTTGAATATCGTTCCACGTCTAGTTTGAGGTCATTTAGAAACAGTGTTTTCATTACATACAGCAGTTTTATTTTCACACTGTAAAATGTCCACTTTGGTTTATATATCTTGGTCACAAGTCATGAATAAAGGATCGTTATTAATATCAAATAAATGAATAACGCTCGATATATTATCTCTATCAGTTCTACACTATATTATCAAACGGTCATCAAGCGATTAGTCCATAGACGGCATATTATTTTGCAGATATTTTGTGAATTCGTGGTTGCTGCTTCTCAAATGTAGCTACTGAAGTGAGTACAGAACATGATTGGCAGATTATTCAAAGGTGAAAATAATAATGAATTGAAGCCCTAAAAAGTTCATACTTGTTTTACTGACATTTAAATAATTCTTTCAGTTATTGTATCGCCCATTCAATAACATTCGCTCACATCTTGAGATCTGAAACTCAAAGCCACCGACTTTCACTTGAGTCCGTCTCCCTCGACAGTAGAAGTCTGTTCCTGGTGTTCATTTCAAACCGCTCAACGATAACTCTTAGTTTGTCATTAATGTTGTTACTTACTTAAGATGGAGAGGAGCATCGCGAGTGCAGCGAAGATCCCGGCCAGACCCTGACCGCTCATGAACAGAGTGCTGTAACGAGGAGGGAACAGGCCGACCACACCGAACAGACTGCCCTGCAGCACTGCACTGCACACTGCACACACACACACACACACACACACACACACACACACATTTGTATTATTATAACAGAGCTCATCGTTTATTTGTATGGTAGAATAATACAAGAGCAGCAGTAGCATTGCTCAGACTTTCCCTACATGTCGAAGTCTTCTGTCGACATGTAGGGAAAGTCCTGTTAGGAGTAGCAGTGATATTAATTTAAAGCTACAAGGAACTTTTATTTAGCGTTGATTTTGGCGGTCCCTGTGGACAACAGTGGTAGTGCTTTCGAGTCCTCTGACAGTCTGCCCCGCTCAGTCCTGGTCCTGGTTCTGCTGTGCCTCTCTTCTTTCCAGCGGGCCCAGAAAGGGCAGCCTGGGCCTCCAGCAGCGTGGTGTCGGCTCTCAACGGAGCAGCGAGCCGAAGCTCTGCTCGCAGGACCCCCGCCTTCCTGTCCACGGTGAACCGGTCGCTGCTGGAGGCCCCGCTGGAAGTTTTTTGGTAAACCTGCATGATTTCATCCGATTTTGCGATGAATTCCGTGGCATCGATGACACGCGTTAAGATCAGTCTTCTCGCTGATGGTCGTGTTTACTTATTTAGGTCCTATAGCGCCATCAGTATTACATTGAGACTGTTTTATAAGCAGTTAAAAGTTCCTCACAGTATCTTTAATTAGCATCAATTAATTAATGAGGACTCCAAATAAGTTTGTCTAATTGCATTCTACAATTAGGGTTGAAAGGTGAAGGTTCATATGATGTGGACGTAAAGAACTTCAACCTGAACGTTAGAGGGGTTTCATGTGATAACAATAACTGTGTGTGTGTGTGTGTGTGTTTGCATGGACCCACTGTTGATGAACCAGATGGTGGCCATTGTGACGGAGAAGAAGGTGTCCGGCTGCATGGGGACCTGGACCAGAGCGGCGGTGAGGCAGAAGAGCAGCAGGATGAAGATCAGGCTGAAGGCCACACGGAGACGCTCCCTCACCCTGCAGGGAGGTCGAGAGAGGAAACACGTCACCTCAGTCAGTCGCTCACATCGGTGCGTTACAAGTGACGTAAACAAAGTAAATAAAGCCGAACTAAGTAAAGAACTTACAGCTGGTACAGGAAGGAGTTGAGCAGCGTGAACAGCAGCAGGGGCAGCTGGGAAAGCAAGGCCATCCAGCTGTCATAGTTGTAGTCTTTAGTCGAGCCGCCCGATGAGCTGTTGGAGGTGATGTTTGGTGGTGCTGCGAGGCGCTGGTTGAAATACTACAAAAGAAGAACATCTTTATATGAGATATAAGAAAGTCAATGTCTGTGCTGTTGATCAGTTCTTTGTTATATTTACTGTATGTATGCTTCTGTTTTCCTATTATCTTTGTTCAGCTTTGTTTTTAGCTGTGTGTGTATTTCTGTCTTTCTGTGAGAAGTTCTGTGTATAAGTACATCGAGAGCTACTTAAAACCAGAGTCCGTTCACATACGTTGCCAACGAAGCTGATTCAGATTCTTAGGACACAAGAAGCTCCAATTTTACAAATGAAGGGACATAAAGAGTTTAGGGGTGTAATGATCCATCGTTCTGAATCCATACATCGATTCAATATCAATGATGCAAAATGAAAACATTGATACGTATCATCTTTAAGTTATGCCTTTATTTTGAAAGTCCCATGGCATATCCTGCTTCCTACAGAGCCCAGAAATACAATTGTCAAATCATATTTTAGTTTATTGAGTTGGTATAAATGTAATTGATTGATTGAAATGGGCATATGATATCATCAGATTGTGTGATATCATCAAATATCGTATGGGGATGAAACTTGTGATTTACACCTTTCTTAATATGAATAAAGCAACAACTTTGACATTCCCTTAAATAAACAATGAGAAACCTGAGAGGCCGTCATGAAGAAGTTCCAGGGCAGCAGAGTTCCCAAACCGAGCACAAAGATGATGACGGCTACAGCCCGACCGCTGTGGGGACAAAACAAAACGTCCTGAACTTCAAATTAAAACTTCAGTTTGTACAAAAAACAAATCCTCAGCAGGAGAATGTCAAACTCACCGGTCGGCAGGTGGACGCAGTTTGTTTTCGTTCCACATCCTGATGCTTCTGTTTGTTGTTTCTGCACTAAAGTAAAGAGACAACAACTCACATGATGTGATGTGTACAGTAAACACATGTGAGTAGTAATATCAGCATCATCCACAACTGACTCAAATAATCACCGACTTACTGGTACTCACCAGCATCCCTGCTGGTTTTGTGACTTGACAAATCGATAATTTGACTCAAATAAAGAAACATAAAGGTACGTTTTTACAGAAAAGTAAAAAAAAGGTAGAAAGTATTAATACTTTAATTAAATAGACATCAAAATACTCAATTCTATAGTACACCTGAATTAAATGTTTCATTTAAGTTACAGCACAGATGATTAAAACTGTGTATATGCATCATATTGTGAAAACTGATCATACGTTTTGTATCCTATATAAAAATTACATTTTCTTATATTTATTTAACGACATTTGGCTGAAATTACTTTTACCTCAGCATAAGACTCAATGGCCTCAATTCTCCCCCTTCATTACTAAATAAGTACCTTCGTATGTTTTAATGACATGGCAATAATTAAGAATTAATGGATTAAAGTATTCATTAAGAAATTAGTCATATTAATTCAAGTTTTTATTATGTAATTTTGTCACAAATCATTTGGTGATTGAATCATTTTCATATAATTGAAACCAAAAAACCCTCTATAAATATCATTAAAACAAACTGACATTGCGTGCAGCGTCAATGTGACTCATCCGGTTGCGTCATCCAACTGTATTTCCGCGTTTTTTTAATTTACTTTGGCGGGTAAAGCTGTTTTATATCAATCGACTTATAAACATCAAAACCACATTTTACTTCAGTTAATTACAAAGGTATTATTATCATTATTATTCTGTAGCTATGTAATAAAATATGTGTTCACATGAGCGTTTTAATCTAAATCTGAAATACTGTTATTATTTGACTTCATCGTTGTAACCGTGGTTTTAATTATAGCCGATGGAAAGAATAGGCGACCTGACTGATTATGTTACGATACAAACACGCACGGACACTAAACATCAAAATAAAGCTTTACCTAAATGAAAATGTAACATGTTGTCGGACCAGTCTGGCAACACTGCACACCGCCTACTTCTTTATTTCCTGCCTATAGCAGTGATCGCATTATATTTATAACATAAGCCTATTAAATGATCTTTGTATAACACAGGTATAGCTCACCTGAGTGTCGGAGCCGGTTCCTCGCGGGTCAGACAGGTGGGATGAAGGATGATCTCTGGCGCGCGGAATTTGATGCGCTTCTTTGCTTCCTTCCGGAACAAAGCTGTCATGTGGTGCCGAACACGTGGTTAATGGGAATGGCAAAAATGTAAAGTTGTTCAAGGTCATGAGGCTAATTAATATATATATATATATAAAAAAAAAATGAAATGATAATCTTAATCATGATACGACCCCATATGAGGCTCCTGACCCTATATTTGAAACCACTGACTGGTTTAATAGCTATCATTCAGATGTTTATGATAGTGACCTGTTTAAACTGGTTATCTTCAACCTGTACAATGTCTATTATATTATTATAATCTACGTAATAAAAAGCCCGAATTTAATATAGTCTGCCTGTCCAACAAAATATGAAAGAAAATCTATTAAAATGTCAATGTGTTCGTTTTAACGTCTATCTTTCATTCATTCAAAAATAGAAAAATATTATAGGCTGCTGTTTACATCTTTAATATGTTTTTTATTTTTCTATAATTTAAACTTTTTCATTCATTTCTTTTATTATTATTTTAAAAACCCACATGTACTTTCTTGTGATTTCCCAACTCTAACACTAGATGGCCTCTCACACTGCTCACTGCTAACCTCCACATTAAATATAGATACAGGATATCTGAGAGGAGACTAAAGCAACATGACACATGTCTGTCAAAAGGTGTGAAGCTTCCCCTGGAAAGATTAAAGGAAACATTAACTCTAAGGATTTAGAATTGTCCATATAGTTGAGTTCAACCGAGGCAAAGTGACTCATCGTGTGTAGTTAAGGTTGGACTCATTTTCACAAGCTAAGATACTTGTATTTGCCTGGCTGGTTATTCCTGCTCTGCGTGTTTGTACAGTGAACACTGTATGCATGATTGACCAAAACCAGGACGCTCTTCATGCTGAAACATACGTTTAGTTTATATGAGGAAGCTTATAATATGGCAGGCAAAGCATTATGTGCAATTTAGTGCAATGTAGCACTATTTGTGATTGATGTAGGAGCTATTTCATTAATATGATTATTTGATTATAATTATTTGTTATTGTTGTATTTCTTTTTGTTGACACTAGGGGCACTAAGCACCAGATCAAGCACTTGTTAGGTGAAACAATAAAGGCCTCAATGTCAGGTGATAAAGCAGGAAGGGACATGTAGTATACATGTCAGACAAATAAAGTAGTGCCATTTTGTTTAACTAATGGCTTCTTTAATGCTTAATAAATGATGAAAAACCTAAAGCATATAATGCACAGTGTAGTTTTTAACCTGGTAAGTGTGTCTTTGTGTGTGTGTGTGTGTGTGTGTGTGTGTGTGTGTGTGTGTGTGTGTGTGTGTGTGTGAGAGAGAGAGAGAGAGAGAGAGAGAGAGAGAGAGAGAGAGAGAGAGAGAGAGAGAGAGAGAGAGAAACCAGCTGAAGTAAAAAGAGGAAGTGCTGATTTTGACCCTTCACAATAAAACACCTGTCATGGTACTTGGTGCAAGTATACTTCGTTCTTGACGACACATTAACAGCATATTAACACATATTAACAAAACGCAAAGAGAACAGTTCAGTGTTCAGTTCAGTTCAAATGTAAGTTTTAACAGTACATACAAATGTATGTATGTAAATGGTAAATATTGTTTTTGAATCTATCTCAGATACAAAACCACTTGGACCTGCCGGTTCTCTTAAATGCGGGATGAAAAATAAATTGTGACATCTGATAAAGACTTTATGTAGCTTTACGTTTGAAAATTCATCTTATTCCACAGGGTCTGACAGTATCAGTGTCAGTCAGGCACTAAACACAAAAGTCAAAGCAACAAACCAGTAACAAGGAGCAGCAATCCATTGTTAATGACATGAAAACAATATAGAATATGGTTTAAAAAAAAGTATTGCAACTATATTCATAAATACTGTATTACCAACAACTGCTTAATGGTTTAATTAATTTGGGCCTACGTCACCTCTACACATCAATCACCGTTGAAATGCATGTAGTGAATTTACTAGTTTTACTTTGAAATGCTTACCGGAAGTACTCACACTTTACAGTTCAAGTCGCTTTCAGTGCGGAGACGAAGAAGCCGAACCTCGGTGACTTTTTGTTCAATGTAACGAGTCCCATGCTGATGAAAACGTGTTTAAACTCCCGGTAGACATCAAACCACCGGTAGCAGACACACTGTTCTGCCTAGAAACAGTTGACACCGACGACGAGGCGAATGGACACATCCAGGGAGACGGAACTGCTACTTTGGTAAGTTGTATCGTTTATAAAGTTGTTTATCCTCATTCCTACTGACGTCACCATCTGCTAAATATGCTAAATAACAAAATAGTTAACGCTCTTTAAATTAGTTCTTAACTTAAACCGAACAAAATTCATATACGTTAACTGTTGTAACCAATACCGTGAATTTACTCATAACTTAACGCTATATTTCTACATGTCTCAACATGACCTTATTTAAAGTCATACATGGCAAATAAGGTTTTTGTTTATTTTATTTGAATATCTTAATATCCCATAATAACGTGAATGCTCCTACGTTAATGTCATTTTAATTTTAACACTTAGTAATATTGTATTTGGTAATATATTATTGCAACATCCACAGGCATCACTTAAATATTCCTATAATGACTTATACTGTAATTACCATTATACTGCTATAAGTATTGCTTTATGTTTTCCTTTGTCTCTTTAAGTGACACCACAATACCTCTTTGCTCTTTAACGACTATATTTCTTTCAAATATGTGTAGTACTGAACTCATATTTTATCTACAATAGTAAGTATACATATTACTCTTACTGTATATATGTGGTACATTATCTTCAAATACTCCTATACTGTAATGTTTCTATATTTCAAGTGTTTGTGCTGCTGACCACTGATTGTTAAGTTGGCTTTTTTTACAGGGTGATTATAAATATTTCTCCATGCACATAGTTTTTATCCACGTAGTATGTTAAATACTTGAGTATACACGTAGTATGTTAAATAGTTGAGTATACACGTAGTATGTTAAATAGTTGAGTATACGCGTAGTATGTTAAATAGTTGAGTATACGCGTAGTATGTTAAATAGTTGAGTATACACGTAGTATGTTAAATAGTTGAGTATACACGTAGTATGTTAAATACTTGAGTATACACGTAGTATGTTAAATACTTGAGTATACGCGTAGTATGTTAAATAGTTGAGTATACACGTAGTATGTTAAATACTTGAGTATACACGCAGTATGTTCAATACTTGTGGTTTTCAGGCCGGTGTGTCCGGCTCTGTGCGGCCCAGCTGGCCTCTTTTGTTCCGGCCACACAAACTGATTAGCATGCACCATCCTATCAGAGCATCTGTCCCCACAGACGCTGCCATTGTTCCCCATGTTAAACTTGAAAGTTTGCCCTTTTTTTTTTGTTCAACTGTCCCCTCGTGTTTAAAGCCTATTGACATGTCAACCCCTTATCCACACGCTAATGTTGACCTAAAACCTGGAGAAAGTTTGGACTGTGGGGGGGGGGTTAAAGCAGAGGGTGAAGAGAAGTGAGAGCCACAGTTGGACGATATGGTTGAAATCAGTATCACAATATCAATATTGGTTTCACAGCAGAAGTGGTCTGTAAACCATGTAGCCTCTGGGATAAGGAGCAGAGGAACATCGTGTGTAATGTGCACATTATCAAAAATAATCATTCTGTGTGTTTACTGTTTTGTGTCGGGTGAGACCAGATCATTCATTTGGACAAATAAAACGATTGTTATCACAATAGTATTTGACTGGAAGTCGCTAAGTGACCGTATTGAGCTAGCAGCCCAGATCAGTATTATTAAGTTATTTAGGGACGATGTCCTTCAGCCTTTGTTTGGCTCTTGTACAATATCGTGACCTAATATTTAAATGGGAAATGTGTGAAACTTAATTATAATGATGTTAGCATGATATTGATCTTTGAGTAAATCCTTCCAGCGCCGCTTTACGTATTTTTGTGCTTTAATTCAAAGATTGATGAGTAACCCAGCTTTGTGTAATCTGGTTAAATGTGTCCTAATTTTGATTTTAACTAAATCATCTGCTTACACTGTTTACATGGAGCTGTAATGAGACCACACTATTGCCTTAATCTGCTCTTAATTGAAGCATTAGTGCACACTGATGGTATTGTCTCTGTGACCTCCCTCCAACCAACACACACACACGTCCACCCGCCGCCTGTTACGGAGACAGTTTGACATGTTTGACAGGCTTCTCACTGACACTTCTCTGTCCGCTGCAATGGAGAACTGGGTTAGTTGAGTGTGTGTGTGTATGTGTGTGGTGTGTGTATGTGTGTGTGTGTGCGTGTGTGTCGGCCAGGAGGTATTTCCTCTTCAGGGCTGGTGTGAAAACACAACCCGCTGGTCTTAGCCCTCGTTCAGTGAGCTGCTCTGTGTTTGGCAGGTTGGCGTTTTTAACAAAATATCATCTGCATGTTTATGTCAACAACTGTAAGCTAATAAACGTTTGTCACGATGGACTTGTGGAACACAGGGGTAGTTAATAACATCAATAATGGCTGCTTTCCATTTAGGTATGCCAGTTAAGGGGACGGAGGGCTGCTGGCAGACTGGCTACTGACTAAATGATCACAGTTTATTTTGTTGTTATAGATCATAATTGGACTGAGTTCAGTCCGATGAATGACTCACAGTCTGAACTCGTGACGACTGGAGAAATATGCAAATGTAGGACTTGTTGTTCCTGTCAGTTGACATGATGGACAGTCGGGAACAGTAACCTGTTAAAGTATTGTACTTTAATATCTTTTCCAGTGATCTGATTGGTCAGGAGTCGGGCTGAAGTTAAACTGCTGCAGTGCAACAGAGTCGGCTATCATGGTGATCTGGCCCAGTTAAAAGTGAGCCAGCTTAGTGTGGTACAGGCCTCAGGTGATGTTAGTGAGACCTGTTGTTTACGTGTTTGTTGCCTCTCTGGATGAATAATTCACACGTTTGAATACACCTCCACTCTGCATCTCTCAGGTTAGCTCTCACAGAGACTGCATTGAATTAGTGTACACAACAGATGTTGACGTCACAGTCAGACTGATTGTCCTCACTGCTGATTTCTCTTATTCTCTCTGTGGCATTGACCTTTTTGCATGAATGAATGAATTATTGAACAAGAAGGCAGTCAGCAGAGTGCCTAATAATTAGCATTATTACATATTCTATGATATTTACAGACAGAAAACTAAAGTATGACGACAATGCAGAGAACTTGAATGACGATAAACTTGAATGATGTCATGATTTAGCGCCTGGACTCCATTAAGCTTTGTGTTGTTGATTTAATAGAAACCATGAGATCCGAGCCTCACGTGAGGGATGAAGCCAGCGTTGAGCCGCGGCGTGAACACAGCGACACGTGATTCACCTCCGATGTCAGACTTAAAGTGTGTGTGTGTGTGTGTGTGTGTGTGGGGGGGGCTCCATCACGAGAGTAGAAGGGACCCACAACAGAGCGGTTGTTGTGGACGAGTGAAGTCACTTTAGAAGTGGTCCTCTTTATCTGGTGTCCAGTTCCAGGCAGTCAATGGGTCTCTGTCCTCCTGCAGTTCACTGCTCGTATTCATGGCCACTGAAGATGAGCTGTGGTCGTGACGGAGGAGTGAGGCCCTCTTTTCATGATACGTGGATCTATAAATGTCTTTCACCCGCTAAACACAACAGATTTTCCAACAGGGCTCCCCCCCCCCCCCCCCCCCACAGGAAATGTGTCAGAGGAGGTGGAAGCCTCAGTCTACAGGAGCACTGAACTGCGGTTTAGTAGATTTCAGCCAGACACAAAATAAAATAACTCTGTGATCAAAATCATTGTTGCAACACGGACACACAGAGATTAAAATACGAGCTGATCAGCATCTAGTTCCTATATTAACTTCAACTTGTTAGAGGTGTATTGCACTGCCAGAAGTTACAACAAATGTAATTGCGAGTCCAGCTGTTATATTCTAATATCAGCAGAGTTTTCTTCCACTCATTTGGGACGGAGTATGGATTGAGCTGTTTGCCTCAACTTTTCCCAACTGTAATGCTCACACGTTTGCACTGACTTCTTCAAATGTTGTCCAACCGACAGTCAAAACACCCAAAGATATTGTGATCACTTTAAAGAAACCAGGTAATGTTTCTGACTAAATTATCTCAATAGTTTCCTTGTGTCGAGGCATCGACTAATCCTCTCAGCTGTAAATCAAACATATGATGTAATCAATCAATCATTAGAGCGCCTCAGGAGAGCGGATCGACCACGTGTTTACATCCATATTTGCTTGCTAGCTGTCTGCTAGCTGTCTGCTAGCTGTCTGCTAGCTGTCTGCTAGCTGTCTGCTAGCTGCTAGCTGGAATGTGTATTATTAAGCATAACACAGAAAACATATTCAGGATTTTAGGTTCCTGAAGGTGCAGATATTCAAACCAGGCTTCTATTAAAGCAGCAAGAAGCCGTTTTAAAGCAGCTCTGTTTCTCAGCACATGGTAACACAGAATAATGATTATAAACTTCATACCACATCCTAACCTCTGATATCGTTGGATGTTAGCATTTCTTCATGCTGTTTTTGTTTCCTGTCATTTGGCTCTTGTGATTTTATCTCAAGGAAACCTGCTTCCGATTTCAGACTCGCAGCTGAGTGTTTTTAATCATATTAACTCGTGATAAATGGAAATTCAATTGTCTCGTTTCGAGATCCAACATCTCCTGAATTTTCATAAATAACACAAACAGTGACTAAAACAATGACGATGCGGCCTGCGCCTCTGTGTGAAACAGCACACGTCTGGAGAGCTTGAGTACATTTGACCCGGCTTTGGTTACTATTACTGTGTGTTGTAAAGACAACATTCTTAACACTGAAATGTTTGAAGTCAAATGCTTCTTGCAGAGATTTAAGCAGATTTGCTCAACAGTTATTCGTCTGGTTATTTGACTTCAGTGGGTATTGAAAGTGTGTAACATCCAGCATAATGCAGCTAATGTCTTCTTCATCATCCAAATATTCCCCAAAATGTTTGCGGCGACGTGTCTGAGACTTCTGTTCCAAACTTAGATAACTCAAAGATAAACTGATCAGAATCAGTTTTTTTTGCCATAATACAAGAATGAATATGCTAATTATGACACACACACACACACACACACATGCACAAATGTCCAATAGAATAAAATGATGAAGTGATGACATTTGAGGAAAGACGTGGATGCGAGGCGGTGATTCTAGTTTCATGGTACAAAGGATTATAACATCAGCTCCAGCGTGAGTGTGTCACCCCGTCACGGACGCACACCTAACAACCCCACTCAGTGTACGGCAGTGAAGTCACACATTGTCTGCCCCGGTTGCCCCCCGGCCCCCGCTACAAAGACAGTGTGGGTGTATTGTTGGTAATGAATGGTGTTGTGTTGAAGCCTTTGAGTGTGTTTGTCTGAATGAATGTCTGAAGAGGGTTTTAAATGAAATATCCAAAGTTATGCTTTCTCTGAAAAACGAATCTTAAAGGTTCTTCTTTTGTGTCTGCAGGTGACGTGTGTACCGGTGCTGATGGAGACGCTCTGAGGGTGACAGTAAACCCCCCCACACCCCCCCTGACGTCTGCCCAGATGTTTTCTCTCGGTCAGGAAAACATCTCCACCTCCCCTGCTTCCACCAAAGGACCAGTGAAATATGGAGAGCTCATTGTGCTCGGGTAAGCAGGCCACCAAGGAGCTTTAACAGCTGTGGTCAACCTTTAAAGGGTCTGCTGGTTTTAGCCCTTTAACTACTCGTGAATGTGCGCTTTACATCACTGCTGACCGTTTCATTTTGTGAAGAGTAACATCTGCTTCCTACTTTTCAAGCAGCAATTCGTATGAAACCATTTGAGTATGAAACTCTATTTCCTCTATGCAGATAGAGAGTAATCTACCACAGTATCAGGAAACTTCAGTTTCAGCGTGTGATGTTTCACACGGTGTTGAAGCTCGTCTTGGTGGTGCTTTTCAGGATCACTATGACGTCCAATAATCAGGAATGAGCTGGTAAAAGCATTGCATTCATGTGTTTAGTCATACGGTAACCAAACATTGACCATAAACAATCTAGTTTTTGTCTTTTCTTAAATGTCAAACGGTTTTTACAGCTGTCTCATGAATGCATGACCACATGATGGTAATCACACGTTATGAAAACTACATAAAGTGGCAAAGAGATAACTGCTGTCGAGTTCCCATCTCAAGAAGGTTTTCAAGTCTCAACAAGCCAGTCAAGAATGAGTCGGGCTACACCTCCCGTTTTATTTATCTGCTGTTGTTTGCATTGTTCAAATATACAAACGATATTAAAACTATGTGTTGGGGCTTTTTATTTACCTATATATATATATATATATATATATATATATATATATATATATATATATATATATATATATATATATATATATATATATATATATAGGTTACATGAGAACAACAGTATGTAAGGAGGAAGCTCATCCAAACCGAAAACATACAAATTGGTATTCTAGGAAATGAAAAAGAAAGAATGCTTCCTTTGCAATAACGGAAAGATTGCATAAAAGGAAAACCACTGGCTTCTTCTTTCCTGCGTTGTGTGTCTACAGAAGGACCAGGAATGTGGTTCTGACTAGTTTTTCCACAGTGCTATCCGGCAAGCTAGTACAAGTCATCAAATATTGGTGGATAGATAGATACTGTAGGCTGATGGTGGGTTTGTTGATTGATGGATTGGTTAATGAAGTGATTAATAACTATTAATCTTAAATTGTTCTGTTGCAGCAGCCTAAAGCAAAAAAAGACAAAGATAATGAGCAAAAGCTTAAAATCAACAAGGATTGAAACAAACATGTATAGACTCGTACAAAAGGAATCCCTCTCCTCGTCACCTCTGAGCCCTGGTAGTGTGTGGTGATGTCTGTGTCTGCAGAGACCCGGCCCTCTGCCTGGATCTTCTCACTTTGCTGCGTTTCTGGTTGTCAACCTCCAAAAAACGTCGCGACCAGGTGTCAGATCGTGAGCACGAGAAAAACTCTAATGTTGGACACAGTGCTGGAAAAAAAATAGAAATACAGTGAGGCGAAATGTCAAGCGGACAGAGAGTGAATCTGGGGTTGTCTTTCATCCGCTGGCGAGAACCGTAACCTTCGTTGAGCCGGGGAGAACCCTGCTCATTGGGCCTTTAAAATAATAGTTTATATATGATTTAATAAACTCCTTATAGTACCTTGTATCATAAATGCTACTTTGTGTCTTACCTTGCCAACATCTAGATGTCGTGACACTTCATATCCAGAGTTTGACAAAAAGACGACTGTGTCGTAGGTTTCAGTATTGTTTTGAGATTTTTTTTTTAAATACTTCAACTGGATTTTGGTAGTTTGAGAAATAAAGATGTATTGTTCTACATAACTCTTGTTTCATTCAACAAGCCAAAGCTCTCCAAAGTAAAATGTTGTCCGGACAGAAGCAGCCGTGCAAGAACTTAGAATCCTCTAAATTTGGTCATTTTTTCAATTTAAATCAGGAATTACGTGATCAGAGGTACAAATCTGTCCAGACATTTTACGCCAGCTTTACGTACTTGACGGTTTTTGATACTAGATAGAAACACATGTTTGATACCCAGTGTTTGTAGCACTTTAAACTGAACTTCTTGGTTTGTATTTCATATTGAACCTGTAGTAAAGCCCTCCAGTGTAGACGTTTGCATTGTTTTCACACAGCGCTTCTGATGGTCTGAAAGCCCCCGGACAATCGTTGGTGCAGATAAGATCCACGGAAATCATTACAACACAAATCACTTCGTTTGAGCTCTGTGGGCCTTGCAGCATTTGTATGTGCAGCTTGAGATTGTTCAGGAGCAGTCGATGAACTCCACCACAGCAAAGAATGCAGCTGACTTCCTGACGAAGGCCTTTCACTGAGGACGCAAGAGAGCGCCTGTGGTTCAGGGAGGTGGAGACACCTCAGGAGAGTTGTGGCCGCCGCGGTTTTCAGACCTTTTGTTTGCTTTCGTATCATCGTGTCCACATGGGGAACTAAACAGCCTGCTAGACCCGGCAACCGGCAATTACACCGGTCATGAGGTTTCATTTTAAGGAGCCGTTACAGTTTGTGAAAACAGAGGTGGCGTCATGTGGGGTGACTGGGGGCGGTCTGAGTTTGTCTAAGAAAAGGAGGTGGCCGTCACTTTATCTGAAACGCAGGAAGTTTGCGTTATGCAGCGAAAAGAATGGCTCCACTTTGAACTGAACTCGAATGTTGACCTGACCTGCGTCTGGCTCTGCAGATAGCCTCCGGCAACATTTAGCTTTCAGAATGTGCTTTTCAGATCCACAGCAGCTCAGGACGAGAATAATGTTCCGCAAATAAACTGTGTTTTGCAAATAAATGCAGTTCAGTTTGAGTTGTATTTAGCAGGCGTCCTGATGGATAGAGGGTGAACCACACTACCACAGCATCCTGCTTTTGTATGTGGACTGAAACAGTTGTTGCTCTCCAGCTTTCTCTCCCACACAAAGCTTCCTGTCTCCAGTGAAAGCTGGGAAAGAAACGTGCATGAGGTAGACAGGACGTGTTTAGCCTAGCATAGCATAAAGACAGGAAGTAGGGGGAAACTGCTAGCCTAGCTTCATCAAAATTGGAAGAAATAAAAAAGGCTTGAAAGCTGTCTGTCACAGTAGTCAATCACATCGCACAAGCGGCAGAGAGTGGTGTGTTTGTCAGTGCAGACCAGCAGACAGACAACAAACGATACTGTAGATTATCACGTCAACATTTAAAGACTTAAGAGACGGGATTAACACACCAAGACGCGCGTGATCGTTCCACTTTAATCAGCTTCATTGGCCAAGCATGTGTGCACACAAGGAATTTGACTCTGACTTTTTCTTTTCCACATACACAGAAATAGACATAACAGCTAAGACCAAAGTCAACAAAGCTGGAAAAATAAAGGACTAATACGTACACAAATATGTGAAACAATAGACATTTTATAACGTTTATTTGAAAGTAATGAATACAAATTTGAAAGAGCGTTTATTATTTCTGGGGATTCACATTCAGGGCTTGTTTTAGGACCTGGACTTGACTTGTTGAACAAGAAATCCTTGTTCAACACTTGTTGGTCTTGACTCAGGGTTTCTTTTCCAGGACTTGGGGCTTTGTCCCACCTCTGGCAGATAGTGTTTATTGTTTGGGATCAGCATAATTCAGCCCAAACTCAGTGAAATGTGTCGAGAGACTCCACCACAGCAAAGAATGCAGCTGACTTCCTGACTGAAGGCCTTTCACTGCGGACACAAGAGAGCGCCTGTGGTTCAGGGAGGCTGGCTGCTGCGGTTTCAGACCTTTTGTTTGCTTTTGTATTATTGTATCCAGAACTGAAATAAAGCTGTCTGGGACCCTCGACCGTCACACTGTATCATCACCGAAGCATAAATATATATATATATATATTAAAACGAGTGCAGCAGTTATTTAGATAACCTGTGTGGGTCTGCTGTGAATGTCGTGAGACGTTTTTCCCATCTCGTGTGTTCAGGTGCAACGGCTCCCTGCCCACCGGCGACAAGGGGAGGAGGAAAAGTCGCTTCGCTCTGTGTCGCAGGAACAAGGCCAACGGTGTGAAACCGAGCACCGTCCACTCGTCCTGCACACCGCAGGCTGCCAAGGTGAGAGCTCAACACACAGGTAGCAGTGTTCATCAGTAACCTATGACCTGCAGCACGCCAGTGAAACCTTTAAATGTCCTGGAAGCAAGCTTTGCCTCTTGTATATTACTTTGTTTAATGAACTAATGAAACACCTTATTATGTAAGTTTAGTGGGTTTTTTAATCAGTTCTGTATCCGTGCATGTCACCAGGATTCTTAAGGGTATTTATAATAAGTGGTTTGTGTTTGACCTGAAACACATTGTAACAGTGCGTCTCTTGTGTCTTTAAAGGCTGTAAGCAACAAGGAGCAGCACAGTATTTCATACACTCTGTCCCGGGCACAGACGGTGGTGGTGGAGTACACACAAGACAGCGACACAGACATGTTCCAGGTCTGTGGCGTCCACTACCTCTACCTGAAGTCACTTCAGTTATAAAGAACAAATTCAACTATTCATGGTTTTACGTACAAGGATGGGACACCTACCTGCCAGTTTAAAGGGACAGTTCACCCCAATGTCACAAATACATATTTGTCCTCTTACCTGTGGTGCTTTTCATCAGTCTAGATGGTTTTGGTGTGAGTTTCCTAGTTTTAAGTCTCTTTAAGATACTGAAGACAGTCTGAGCGGTGTCATGTAGGTACTATGTATGTTGCTGTTGAGATTTTCAAATGTAGTTTTTTGGTGCTTTGAGCATTACAAGCCGAGTGGTATACACTCCCAAACTGTTTAAGTAAAAGGCAGACATCTCTAGGGCCGATGTCTCCAACACTCAGCAACGCACACCAAAACAATGTAGATTAATAAATAACACTACAGGTAAGAGAGAAAATGTGTTTTTTTGATTTTGAGGGGAACTGTCCCTTTAAATCAGCAGCAGAGTTTTAGGTTTCATAATAAAGGCTTTATTCTCTTAAACCTGCCTTTTCTCCCTTTCAGTAAATTTAGATAATTGTTATTTTCTTTCTTTTAGTCATTTGTCAGTGAAATCTTGTAAACTTGCTCACAGCTAAGAGAAAACGCTTTGACTTTGTTCTTGTGTTTGTTTTTTGACCACCAGACATTTTGCATGTTGCACTATGTGGGTTTTGGCGCTTGGTAGAATTTCCTCAACCCTCAAAAGCCTGTGGGTTTGTTTTAAGCAATAAGAAAAGCCCCAATTGAGGAATAGAAACATAAATGAGAATCAACAAAGCTGCAAACAAATTGCTGTGATAAAAATTCCAGAAACTCTAAAAAAAAAAAAGTGATGTAATCATAGTTTTGACTGTTGGTGCATGTTTCTTGTAACTCCGTCACCAATAACATAAACGTTGTCTCTGTGTCGTTACAGATTGGTCGTTCCACAGAGACTCCCATTGACTTTGTGGTGACCGACACGCTGCCCGGTGGTCACGGCCAAGCCGACGGTCAAACGGTTCAGAGCACCATCTCCCGCTTCGCCTGCCGCATCATCTGCCAAAGAAACCCTCCTTACGCCGTGCGGATCTACGCCGCGGGCTTCGACTCCTCCAAGAACATCTTCCTCGGGGTAGGCTGCGGGAAGTGGAGCCATCACAGCGATTCGTTACTAGATTGATGGATTCATTAACAGGCCTTGACGCCCTCACAGGAGAAAGCAGCCAAGTGGAGGATGCAGGACGGCCAGATGGACGGACTGACCACCAACGGCGTTCTGGTGATGCACCCGCGCCACGGCTTCAGCCAGGGCTCTAAACCTGGTCTGTGGAGGGAGATGTCCGTCTGCGGCAACGTCTTCACGCTGCGGGAAACCAGATCATCTCAGCAGAGGGGCAAGATGGTGGGTGACTCCAACCGGCTCTTCATGGGAGCTGTAGTTTGTCTTTAATGTCAACATCGTCTAAAGGGGCCCTGTGGACGTTTTGTTTGAAGGCATTGTGTGTGTGTCTGAGGTCTAACAAACATACTTAGTTTGTTGTTCACTCTATTCTTTCTTTGCTCAGTACTGCCACCAGCTGTCAGGCAGGAATACGTGTCATGTCTTCTGACTCACGGGACATTACGTGCAAAATAATGGACATCATGTATGGAATATACACTTACATGATCTTGACATTTGACATTGTACACACTTCTATATGCAACCTTACTATAAACCTTGTGTCTTTTTCAGGCATCGTGTGTTTGCGCTCTTCGTATTTCCACTCTTTCTTACATTGTAATGCAGAACAGGATAAATACAGTTCCATCTTATCTTATCTTATGTGCATGATACAAACACTTGTTGCTCCATAGAGGTTAAAAACTACCTTTAACTTTGTGAAACCTGTGAATGCTTCAAATAATAATATCAAGGTCTGTTCTATGTTAATGTCCTTTAACATATGGATGTGAACCTGAGGAACATGTTTCACATTTCCAGAGAAACCCTCAGTTGAGTTACAGGATCTACTTGAGCAGCAAGGACGCGACGTCTTGAATTTGGCTCTCATATAATAATGTAATGTCTTCTGCTCGTCTCTCCTTCAGGTGGACCCCGAGTCGAACGAGCTGGTGGACGGGTCCCTCGTCGACCTCTGCGGTGCCACGCTGCTGTGGCGGACGGCCGAGGGCCTGGCGCACACACCCACCGTCAAACACCTGGAGGCTCTGCGGCAGGAGCTGAACGCCGGGCGGCCGCAGTGTCCCGTGGGCCTCAACACGCTGGCCTTCCCCAGCCTCCGCCGCAAAGACGTCGTGGACGAGAGGCAGCCCTGGGCCTACCTGCGCTGCGGCCACGTGCACGGCTACCACGGCTGGGGGGGCCGCCGCAACCCCGAGGTGGAGGCGGAGTGTCAGGAGAGAGAGTGCCCCATGTGCCGGACGCGGGGCCCCTACAAGCCACTGTGGCTGGGCTGCGAGGCGGGCTTCTACGTGGACGCGGAGCCCCCCACCCACGCCTTCGTCCCCTGCGGTCACGTCTGCTCGGAGAAGACGACGGCGTACTGGAGTCAGATCCCGCTGCCGCACGGCACGCACACCTTCCACGCCGCCTGCCCGTTCTGCATCGAGCCGCTGGGCGGAGAGTCCGGCTGCATCAGACTCATCTTCCAAAGCCCGCTGGACTAGAAACCACTCAGACTTTCTCAAGCTTTAAAACAGCATTCGGGTGGACAGAACTATATGCTTTGAGGTTGTTTTTTTCATAACTTAATTTTTTCTAACTTAATTTAACTTAATTTTGACCAACATACATTTATTGTGTTGCCCTTCTTTTGGATATCATAAATGATTCAGGCAGTGTTTGTCCCTGTACACAGCTGCCAGATGTTTGATTTGCCTTACACGTTTTATACTTTGTATTTATTCCTTTACCTCTTCACTAAGGTGAGTCAATTCTGTGAATCAATGCAGAATTCAACAGCTGATCACTGTGTCACCCTGCCTTAAAGAGCCATCAACACTGAGACACGCTCACCAGTTTAAGTCCAGTGTTTCAGCCTCTCGCTGTGATCCACTTCCTGTTTTTAAAGGCAGAATTGTTATGCAGGAACTTCTCATGATCCATAACATATTTCTGTATTTGATCCTTTTCTCTGAAATCAAGTGACCTTCCTCTGTAACGCTGTTGCCTCTTTGAATGCAGAATAACTGTATTTTATTATCTTAATACAAGCTTTTATCATGACTTTACAAAAATATATTCTTTGGGAAACATTTTAAGCTGCTGTCGGTTACTTGAAACAAACACATACAACCTGAATGTCTTTTCCTAAACAAAGGAATGAATGACAATAAAGCAGCATTATTCAGTTGCTACATGAAGAATAAACACTGAACCAACACTTCATGTTAGATGTTGCAGGTTCTGCCAAAGTGCTCTTAAAGGTATACTTGAGTATATAATATCGGTCATTCCTCTTATTCAATGTTCTCAATGTCCAAGACCTTTTTCTGTTCAACACCACATTTGCACAGGGTCTATCTAACTAAGTGTCCTTATTTCTTTTTTAAATTTCCTACATAAATAATCAGTTGAGTGTCCAGTAAGTGAGTGTCTCATATGCAATTATATTTCCAGTACCCCTGATCGTGGCGTACTGTATCTAGTGTTTTTCTACTAAAACTATTAATTTCATTCATGAAATGAGTTGCCAATGCACGCAGCCAAATATCTTAATATCTTAACAAGGCAGGTCTGACAATAGCCTCTAATGTTAGTCAAAAAAATGCATTTAACTATGGGATTACATTTTGTATTATTTAGTATGTAAAAGGGGAACAACATCACAGAACAGTGCAAGTTATGCCTTAGCTGTGAAAATGCACGAGAAGTGTGAATACCATGAAGTCGTTAGCCCTCATTTAAATGCACATAGTATGTTTTTATACAAAAAGTATGTTGCATCCAGAAACACACGTAGTTTCACTCATAGAACTTCATTACAATCAATCAAAAAGAAAAGAAAAGAAAATGAGAATGTGTCACGGTGTCCCGGCTGGTGGGGAGGGAACCTTCAGGAACCTTCAGAGACCTCCAGGAACCTTCAGAGAACATTCAGGAACCTTCAGGAACCTTTAGAGAACCTTCAGAGAACCTTCAGAGAACCTTCAGGAACCTTCGGGGACGTTCGGGAACCTTCAGGGACCGCAGAGTCCGACGGGTGACAGACAGCAGGGAGGAGGAACAGAATACAGTTAAGAGTTACTCGGGGTTGTGCATGAATTGAAAATGAAGCAGAACCCATGCAGTCAAGTTATTAAATAGAAAGTTAAATTGACTAATTCAATTAAATTACTGCTACATGTTTTTAACATTACTTTAATCTATACATCAAAGCATCATATTCTATAAGAAAATCTGAAGATTAACTAAAGCTGTCACACAAATAGTGGAGTAAAAGTATTAAAGTAGCATCAAATACATTAGAATTGAGTACTTGAGTGAATGTATTTAGTTACTGGCCACCTTAGATGTGGAGTAACAATGTCTAGACAGCCAGCATCTCTAACAACCAACGTACAAAATAGACGTAGAAAAACTTATGAATTTTATGACAAACGAGTCAAAAACTGAATAATATCTGGAGGGTTAATAAGCACGTGTTTGGGGAGCCTGAAAGTAAATATTTATTTAAACAAAAGTCTGTTGAAGAGATGTTTTCATCCCTCCGCGCTCATTTCTTCCCCTCTCCTGGGATGTGTGCCCTGTACTGGTGCCCACAAGAGAGAGAAAACAAAATAGTCATAAAACACCAACATCAATCTAATTCAGAAGCTTTGATTTTGAGTTATTTTTCACGACTATAACTTACTTTGCCATCACGTCCCCCCTCTTTAGGTTTGCGGCTGGTCGGATGACAAACACAATTTTGTATTGATAATTCATAAAACATTTCAGAACATATTATGAGATGGTACGGTGGGTTCCTGTTGAGTTACGGGCTTTGGGTTCCGTCCACTGAACGGACTTGTCCTCCCCCGGGAGAGGGCGGGAGACGTCCTTTCCTCAGTTGCGGACGTCTGTTTCTGATGACGGCAACCGCTGAACAGCTGTGAACAGCTGTGAACAGCTGTGATCAGCTGTCAGTCAGCTTTAACAGCTGGAGAGACTTTTGAGAAGTTTTTGTCTGTTCACATGATCACTGTACTTAATAATAGTAACTAATAATACTAATAACTAATAAATACACACAGTTATCATCACTGTAGATGTGTTACCTCTTTAACAAAGTCTTTCCTGTTTATAAGCGCAGGATCGATTTCTACCGACGGAATGCGTTTGTCATATTTATGACTTATTTGCGTCTGTACGTTATGAAATTGTGATTGTGACTTATTAAACAATCCAGAATATGATTATGGTTTCTCTTAAATTATATAACTCATCAAACCCGACACTCAGGAATGATCAGCCTCACGTGACTGAATGGGAATGATGATAAATGATGTAGAAAGCTCTCTCTGACTTTAATTGTATCCATAATAAAAGTTATTGAGGGAAATATCAGATCATGAAAGCTTGATCAGCTGATCCAGCTGTGATCAGCTGATCCTACGTCAGCAGAAACAGACGTCGCTTTACGTGACGAAACAGAGTAAAGGACGTCTCATGTATCTTAAAACCTATTTCCTCTTTCCTCGCATGGTTTCCTTGCGTCTCTCCGTACATCCCTGGTGGGAGGGACTAGGACGCAAGTGAGGGAAACGGGGATGCAATTAAGATACTTGAGAAGTACCCTAAGAGACTTGTGTGATTTCTCCTCCGCCATTGTTTCCTGTTGCTGGTGCCAAAATGCATTCTGGGATATTTGGCTGTCCCAAGTACACACAAGTCTCCCCGGTGAAATGGGCGGAGCAAGTCACATCCGGGCATTTGGACCGTGCGTGGCTCGTTCCGGACTTTTGAGTTGGGACAGTACTTTGGGCTGAGACTGATGACGTTTCACAAGTCCACGATAACACAAGTACAGACAAGAAGAAGCATATTAAAAAAGGCCCATTAATGTGAAAGAAATGTTTATTTCCTGGTTATTCGACGTGGGTCCTGAAAGGCCACTCCTACGACACATCTGCCTCACGCACGCGAATATCACCAGTTAATTCAACACCAGTTAATCTCGCACACACCGGTGTTCCTCCGGTGTTTCCTGTGATGGTGGAGAGGAGGAGAACCGGCTGCTGTGCTTCACACGACAGGTACGTGAAGCGACTGAAGCTCTGCAGTCACACTGAACTTCTCCCGGTATGTCTATTGTTTTCATTTCGCCTGTCCGAGTGATAGCTGTCCGGCTAACCTGCTAGCATTAGCTTTAGCATTAGCTAGTATACGTGTAACCACCGATGGACTCGTTGACAACATTAGCTTTAGCATTAGCTTTAGCATTAGCTAGTCTACGTGTAACCGCTGATTGGACTCGCTGAGTATAATTAGTCAAGTACTGTACTTTAAATACAAATTTGAGGTACTTTTACTAAACTAGCCAACAATATATAGGTGTTAAAACATATAGAGCGTTAAAATGCAGCACACACGCATGAATGCAGCAGTGCTATTAATCCAGAAACCTCATATATGATAGTAAAACACTGACAGGGAACATTTTACTGCACAATTTGTACTTAAACTTGAAGTACTTTAAGTATATGTTTGATGCAGGACTTTTACTCAGTGTAGTGGAGTATTTTTTTTGTTTTGTTTATAGTGTGGTATGAATACTTTTACTTAAGTAAATAATCTGAATACTTATTCCACCTCTGGAAGGCAGTGCAGTGATTTGACATTTCAAGCTAACTTTACTAAACCAATTTGAAGTGTAATATTTATCCCCTAATATCTTCAATTTAGGATTGGGGAGAAGTAACATTAAGATTTATGGGGTAAAACCTCTTAACTTAATGTTAAACAGACTTTTATTCAACCCTAAACTTTGCTTATCTCAGTTAACCTTTACAATGATGATTAATGAGTTTGATTAATGAATATATTCTCGATTTATTCAATGTATTTCATGTTAGTTAATCGAGGGATACATTCAGCAATTTAAGGAACCATTATTTATTCTATAATAAGAAGAGAGAAACTCAATTTTACACAAAGCTATTAAGAAATAATACAGCCTGTGAAAACAGTTGTACTAATATCTTGTGTAAACCACAACAAGCTCTATCAAGTCTGAGAAAATGACCCCGAGTAGGTCATAGTGACGTCATCGGGTTGTTTTTTAGATACGGCCATATTAGTCTTCAGATCAACAAAAGGGTTTTAATGAAAATACATTAAATGTAGGATTTTTTGGGATTTTTGACAATTATTTGGGACAAAAAGTCAGGATATCTCATCCTCTCCTGCTTCGATTCTAACCGTCTTTTTTTAATCTGTCTTTTCTGAGTCCCTTAAACTTCATGGACGTGCAACACTGAATTGCTTGAGTACCGCTTTAAGCCTTGAGTGTTTATATTGTGATGTGATTTAGGCTTTAAGGCAGTGTTGATGAGCTATGTTACCAAGCGTAAATAGCAATACTGGAAGACTTTACTCTTAATTGGTGTTTGTGTTGTTGCTGCTCTTTTCTACAGGAGCACAGACCAGCTGAATTGTAAACTAACTAATAAAACTATTACTACAAACTATGTTGTACAAAATGTAACTCTTTAGTGAGAAAACACAAAAAGTCAATTTGGGATGTGAAGAATAGAAAAATCATCAATTTAAACTCGGAGCTTTTGCTGAACTAAAAGTCACTTAACTGTAGGAACCTACAGCAAAACGTCCGCACGGAAATATTACTCCGGTTTACTGATCGCAGCAGGATTATCTCTGTTGGGTTTTATGTAACCGACCCATCATTTTCTGATTTATTGTGTTTCTGCTTTGTTGAAATCATTCTCCTGTGGTCACTCAAAATGAACAAGAGGAGGAAGTCTTGGCCTGAAACGCTGCTTGTTAATTCTGGAACGTCTCTGCTCAACACTAATCTTTTTATAATTAAGTATTCATGGAAACGTTTTTCAGAAAAGCGTCTTTCTACAAACGGTGGACCAATGGTGATGGAAACCCAGTAAACACCCACTAAATACTGTCTATCTATCAGAATACAGATCCAAATGGCAATTACTATTTTACAGCAAACAATGGGGCCTTTAATCTGTGAGGATCCTCCTCTTATTTTAATGTGCATCACCTAACCCTCTAAAGCAGCACGACTCTCCCAAAAACAAATCTGACTATTATTTCTATTTGTACGTCACAGACATCACGGTAGGTGGTGGAAACAAGCAGCCAGGCCGGCTGTGAGAGTCTGAAGTTTTACACTTTGAAATGTTTATTCAGTCGTTGAAAATGTGACGATGAGACAGTTTTTCATGCGTCGGACAGAATGAGCTATAAGCAGTGGTGGTAACAGTGAGGCTGCAGACCGTTCCTCTCATCCTGTCATCAGTGTGCTGGGATTAACAGCAGAGTTACACCTCCACAGTCTGAGAACAACACCTAGTCTCTGCTTCACATCCTGTGCCGCTCAGTCATTTAGTCTTTCTCTGTCATCATTTCTTTGTAAAGGACCGATGAGGTGAGTGTAGCACTGAACAATTGAGAAGAGTCTCAAATAGTGCTGGTGTTGTACCTGAGTTTTAGGGTTGCGTTCATTTAATATTGTTTATCGGTGTATTGGCATCTGTACGTTTTCTGAAAATTCTAAACAAAAACAGTCAAATTTCTAACAATTACAATTTCCTTAAACAAAGAAAAATGTCTTTAACCCAACATTGTTTAAAGCAACTCTAATCCTTTGTGTTAACAGTGGCTCAAATTACTTTGTGTTGTATGAAAGCTGTTGCTCGTGATGACAAACCCTTTTAATTAATAATGAATTATCTCCTGCCTCTGGATGTCCCCTCAGAGTTTTGATTTTCACTGCATATTCACTGTTTGCTTCTCAGCGCTCTCATCAGCAGCTGTTTTCTGATAAACCTGCTCAGTGGCAAACAGCAGACGGACACATTTAGGGACCAGCTGGTGAAAACAGAGAGAGAATATTGGACTCACAATCCTCAGGTGGACACAAACGTGACTCCAGTATAATACTAATCCTTTCTGTCTCTTGAGGTTCGATTTACGGTTTTAAACAATTAGAATGTCATATTATTGGAAAATGCACATCATTTTCCTTTCATTTGGTCTTTTACTGTATCTAACGCCAGCTATTTATTGTGTCCGTCTGTCTCCAGCTAGCCTCCTGGGAGGCGAGTCCCAATGCCATGGCCTCCAGCCACGGCTCCTCCCCAGTGCCTCGTGGAGGCCGAGATGGGATCTATCACAAGGAGCGGGACGCCCCGCCCGCTCGATGCCGGTCCGCCCGCTCCCTGCCCGACGTCTGCCCGAAGGAGCCCACCGGTGGGAACATCTGCAGTCTTTAATGTTTTAGCATTTGTGGACATTATTTAATGAGTTTAAGTAGCTAATAGAATGAAAGTAGGGGGAATGTTTGTTTTGTACCACAAACAGTCTAAAACCCAAAGATATTTAATAGAATTCAATAAAACGAGCAAATGTTTATATTTGAGAAGATAGAACACAGATATGTTTTTATTTTATTGATGATAGTTGTTGGAGATTAATCATTGTTTGTCGACGGACTACTGGTACAAACATTACAACATGTTATAACATTTAGTAATCTCTGTTTTCCTGCAGGTGAGAGGCGGGGCCTGTGTGACGGCCCGTCCGTGGTGGCGGAGCACGACAGGTGGACGGTGTACAGCTCCAAGGTGAACCTCCCCGCCGCGCTCAACGACCCGCGGCTCGCCAAGCGGGAGTCCGACTTTTTCACCAAAACATGGGGGCTGGACTTCGCGGAGACGGAGGTGATGCCCTCCTTCTACCTCCCCAACATCACCAGGGAACACTTCGGACCTTACCTGCAGGAGACGGCTCAGGTAACACACCCACACTGAATTATTCAGAGGAAGGATTCACTCGGCATCACTGCTCAGACCTCGGCACACTCACTGATTGAAGCGTTCTGCTGGTGAAGGAGGGCGGAGCTTTGGAGCTGATCATGTGACTTGTTTGATATCTGTGTATGTTCGGCCTATCGTCCGGGCCACACTGACCGTGTGAGCAGCGTGTGCGCTTCGGGAACCTCTTGCTTTTTATTTTGTTGCCCGTATTACCAGGTTAGATATTTACAGACAGTATATTAATGTCATACCAGCAACATTACTACAGTAGGTCTGTATCTGTAGAAAGAAAGTTAGTCATTATTTTTGAACACTTTTTGTTTCAAAATAAAACTTTCTGTCCACAGAATCCCTTTATTTGTTAATAAAAGGCTTTTATTTTGAAAATTTGCCGGTTAGTGTTGTGGAAAACGCACGGCTCCATAATTTAATAGAATACCTGCTTTTAAATGTGGAGTGTTATTATTATTTACAAGCACACGTGTCTTAACTGATTTCTGTTTAAAATAAATATAAATAACATCCTGAAATGAAACCTTCTGGCCGATGTGAAAGGCAAACTATGTAGAAAAGCCGGTCTGGCAGCAGCAGCAGGTGCAACGCGTGAGGTAACGTCACCCACAGTGTGGCCCGGGCGTTACCTTACCTTATGTTGTGGGTGTGTCATGAATCCTGTTAGAGCAGTTTCAGCTCCTACCGGTCTTTTTTTGTTTTAGTCTCAATACAGCGACCTTTTGAGATTTAGAGAGATTTAGAGAGATGTTTTTATCTTTTTAAACTCCAAATACAACAACGTCTGGATAGAAACACACTCACCAGTTGCAGTGTCCCTTTTTTTTCATCCTGTGCTGTGTAATCTCAGAAATGAAAACTATGAAACTGGTTTGACTAGTTTCTGGACGGGAACCTTTTTATATTTACATAAAGTACAGGTGTGATTTGGACTCGATTCCTCTTTTTCTTGAGCTTCTTTCTATTTACATTTTGGAAAATTAGCAGCATTACAAGTTAGTTCTTATTAGTTCTTCTCTGTTCCTGTTGGCAGAGTCCATGACTGTACAGAGAACGTTCACTGGTTTACTTTGATGCTGAAGGAAACATAAACACATGATGAAGTTCTGGAGTTATGAGAAGGTGTCTTTTTTCAGATTTGTTCACATATTTAATATCCTCTGGAAGCTTGAGTTTCACTGAATTTAAATATATTTGTGTAGTAGTATAAATGGTGTCCATCATGTTTGTGTGTTTAGACTTTCACTTTCCAGGGAAGCACAAAAACATTTCACTTGATTTATCGAACTCCTGAAGTCTCATATTTCAGTGTTGAACTCTGAGCATTTGAGTTTTGTTGAGACATGTTGAAGTTTCCTTTAACTACAATTGGCTGGTTTACGGTGATGAAATAACAGCGGATGAAAAGTGTTTCTCAAACTCTGTCTGATCATGATGAAATCATTCGAAATGTCAAATTCTGGAGGATCAGAATCTCACATTTTTATTTCCGTCTGTATCATCGATGAAACAACACGTGTCTGACCTCACAGCACATTCTGAGTTGAGCTATTTTACACTCTCCTCTCTGCTGCCATGTTCAGACCTTACAAAGTATTAAAATATCTTTAGAGGTTCGTTGTTTGGTCCAGATGAGGTTTTCTGGTTTGCGTTTTCTTATTCTTCCCATTTATGGTGTATGAAGTTTTCAACATGGTTAATAAGACATCTGCTCATACAACTGTTGTTTTTAATGACTTTGCTTTATATTCATTTCCTTATAGCTGTAAAAGGAAATGGAGGTTTTTAAATTGGTTATAAAACTCCTCAGATGAGCAGAGTGGTTTCACTTTGAGGCTTTTAGACTTTACCTGAACCGACTCCTTTCAGTTCCTTTCAGAGCCGTCTAGTTTCTAACAATGTCGCTGACGTCGGCATCGGTTTGTCATCGTTTCCTCCTTCGGAGTTCAGAATGATGACTGTGACAATAAATACGACGAACAGCTGTTAAACATTCCTCTGATGCTTCTTATAGTGTGCTGCTTTATTGTTCTCGTTTAAAAACAGGAAGGTTGACCTTTGTAAGCTCTTGTGTTTTTGTGATTGGACACCACCCTCAGGCCCAACCTCGCATGTCACACGAGGAGTTGTAGATGTTCACTTTTAACCTTTTAACCTCGGGGTTTTTTTTTTTGTCTTGTGTTTTTATTTTTAGAGGGAAAGAATCCACGAACGCTGCAAGACGATCTGTCCCAACAAAGACGACGTGGACGCTGTTTCCAGTGTCGCCACCAACCACGGTATGAATTATTAACCAGCTGCTGCAGCAGAAAGTGAACCCTCCAGGAAGTAGAGCCTGTTGTGAACATCAGACCTTCTAGCTTCTGAAATGAGTCATGGGACAGTTTGCTTCTGACTCGTGGCCCTTTTCACAAACCAAAACACTTTCAGTTTTCCTTTGGATCACTTCTTAGAACGTCTTTTTATTGTTTAACCTTTCAACAATTCCTCCAAATCGTTCTGCTGATTGTGTTTTATACGCTGCACACTTTCACCTGTTTGTTTTACTGGTGTGTTTTATTACTGTTTCTTCGGTTGTTTTTGTTTTGTGTAAAGTACTTTGACATTGGTTGAGAAGTGCTGTACTAAAAAGCTTTTGTAATGAATGTTATTACAGTACTTTTGTATCTATGTTAATTGTAACAAACACATACTTGATAATAGCAGGAAATCCCTCACAAGCTTCAAAAACAGGCGTCATCTTCATGTTTTCCATCTACAATCAATATGTTGTGTTCCACCGAAACAAAATACTTTAGTATCAAACAACTGTGTCTGATAATAACTGAGAATGTAAAATAATCTAAAACACGACTGACTAATGGAATCACAAACGACTGATCCACAACGTTTCTTGTTTTTAGACAAATCCAGAGCTGAGCTGGAACAAGTCCCGAAGGTAACGCTTCTACTCCCAAACTTTCTCCTTATTAACTTTTTATTTATTTTAATTAAGTCTAATATATTAACTTAATCTGTATTGTTTATTTAAATAATGTTACCTGACAACAGATCCGATCCAGATATTTGAGTCATTGTTGGACCGACATTGAGAGTCTGGGTGTCTCACAATGTTTGTCTGTTTGAATTTGCAGATCTTCATGAAGCCTGAGTTTGCCCTGGAGGACCCCGCCACCTTCAACAGCGTGCTGCCCTGGTCGCACTTCAACAGTGCCGGAGGGAAGAGCAACAGAGACGTGGCCTCCTCCAAACTGCTGCAGGAGAAGGTGAACTCGCTCATCCGCTCCGCAGAAAATACGCACCTCGCACCACTCTGGCTTTTCTCACAAGTGTAACTTCAACTTGAGCTCCGTGCCTCTTTCTCCAGCTGAGTCACTACCTGGACGTGGTGGAGGTGAGCATCGCCCGGCAGATCTCGCTGCGCTCCGAGGCGTTTTTCCACGCCATGTCCTCGCAGCACGAGCTGCAGGACCGGCTGCAGGAGACGCAGCGGGCCGTGGCCGTCCTGCGGGGCCGGACCGCCGCCATCGACCGGATCATGTGCCAGGGGCCTCTGCAGGCCCTCCGCACCGCCCTGACCCGCAACAACTGCGTGAAGCTGCACAACAAGCTGAAGCTGATGGCGGCGGTGCATCAGACGCAGCCCACCGTGCAGCTGCTGCTCTCCACCTCCGAGTTCGTCGGAGCGCTGGAGCTCATCTCCACCACCAAGGAGGTGCTGCAGCAGGAGCTGCAGGGAATCCACAGCTTCAGGTGAGGAGAGGGGGGGGGGAGGGGGGCAAAGGGAATTCTCATCTTGCTTTATTTTCACTAATTAGTTTATGATATCTAGAGTTAGTTTTTCTTTTATTTTGAAGAGCTCTAGTCCCAGTCTTGTTAAGCTACAGTCGTCAAATCATTTCACGTGACCTTTAAAGCCTCAGACAGGAAGTCAGGAACCACACAAACTGCAGCTGCGATGCTACTGACCGTCTCTCTCTCTCTATCTCTCTATCTCTCTGTCTCTCTGTCTGTCTGCCCCTCAGACATCTGGGCTCCCAGCTGTGCGAGCTGGAGAAGCTGATCGATAAGATGATGGTGGAGGATTTCAGCATGTACGCCCGCAGCGACCTGAACCGCGTCCTGAAGGACGAGCCGCTGGTCCTCGAGAAGGTCTGAACAAATTCCTCCATCACCTCCAGAGCATGCATGCATGCATGCATTCATTCATTCATTCATTCATTCATTCATTCATTCATTCCCGTGTTTGTCACCTTTTTATGTGTAAAAACCTCTTCACACCGTGTTCAGCCCCAGGTGGGAATAATAAATATGGAGCTTGTCCTTCATGTAATAATACATTTAAAGATGAAACGGGTCAAATAAATAATAAAGCGAGGAGAGTCATTTGTGAAACATCCAATAATATCCGGAGGGATTTGTTGATGGAAGTTTACATCTAAAAACAGCTCTAATGCAAACGTTCTGCACTGACGAGGTCGCTCTGTGCTGATCAATCGGCTTTCGAATTTGTGATGAACCAAATTTAGCTTTCAGGGTTCGTTTGAATCTCAGGTTTTAAGGAGGTGCACAGACTTCCGTCCCTTCAGTAGACGAATGTGAAAACACCTCAAGTCTGTATAGTCGAGGTCACACATTTCTTAAGGGGAGGGGGATCTTTAAGATTCAGAAGGAATGACACTTGTTCTCAAAATGAGAACGTAATAAAGAATGCTATGGATCTGTTCTTCGTGTTCATCGGCTCTGTTGAAGTAGAAACCTGTTGCTTTGAAGTCGAGTGAGAAGCTCACATTGACTCACAGACACTTCACAGTTAGATGATGTGAACTGTTGCGTATGTAACGGACGATGTGCTCATCACAGGTCCACAACCCAAACGCTGCCTCACGGAAGGTGACGCGCACACACACACACACACACACACACACATGGAAATCACGCCTGCTGCTGAAATCCGGCTGTTGTCTCAATGTGGATCAGTGATCGATCACATCGTGTCGGGGAATAATCATTTGAGTTGTTTGTTTTGATGTGCTTGGCGTGCCAGATGGGTGGAGTTAACTGCTTTAGATGATTCGGATGATGTCATGAATCAAAGCTTATTGAAACCACTAAAAGGTTTCTGATTGTGTTTTAAACAGAAGTAGAACATTTGTACACGTGTTTTAAATCCCTCTGGTCTCCAGGCAGGTTAAAGAAACACTGTGAATACTTTTTACATTTATTTTGATTTGATTAATACTGAAGAATAATCTTTGGGCTCGGCGGTATATTTTTGTCTCTTTTTCAATTTCAATATTTGCCGATTAGTTTTATTAAGTTTAGTCGGTGTGAAACAATAAAAGATGTTTTGTGTTAACTTTAAGAACCTGTGTGGGTTTAATGTGGTTTTGGATGAAATGTCTCAGATTATAAAAACTACAGATTTGCTTCTTGTGCTTCTTGTATTTGTTTGATCTGTGGAAGAAATCTTCATTTATATCAACTTGAAGCGCTGCCGCCTGCCTACTTTGACCTGCTTACATTTAGAATCTGCACCTTTACTGTCGAGGACTCGGTTTATGTTTTAACACTTATTGTGTGTGCGTGTGTGTGTGTGTGTGTGTGTGTGTGTGTGTGTGTTTCAGGAGCGTCTGGAGTCTCTGGTGTTCGGCCTGCTGCGGCAGAGGAAGCTGGGCTTTCTGGATATTTACAGCGATGAGATGATCATGGCTGCTAAGGCCATCGTCTCTCAGGTAAAACCCCCCCGACTCCCGACTGTGTGGCGCTCGTTATGAACTACAGATCCATCATTTAGTTACTATGGGATTGTTAATCTGACATGTTTGTGTGTTTCAGTGTGTGGTAGACAACGTTTTGAACATAGAAGATATTGACACTGAAGTCGTCACAAAGTGAGTAGAGATGTGATGAAGTTCATTGTTGCTTCATGATAGTTGTATTACATCATTGTGAGCTTTGTTACAAACCTGTGAGCGGTGTGTGTGACCGTTATTCATCAGACTTTAGACATTAGTGGGAAGTAACTCTCTCTGTCTCTCTTAGTGAGTTATCGTTGTGTGAAATGTGTGATGGGTTCAGTTATGAGTCATTTTAAACGTTGAAAGGAAGCATGTTTGCTAACGCTTATCAATAATAAGCAGATAATCCTCCCAGAAGTTGTCATGTACTAATGTGCAAATGTGCTGACCTCATGCATATGTGGGCTTTCTTTGAAGAATGCAATCACTCCATACGAACAACTCAAAGTGCTAAAAGAAGTGAGCAGGATGTTAACCTTATGTAATGTGTGTGTGTGTGTGTGTGTGTGTGTGTGTGTGAAGGCTATTTGACCAGATGCGTCTGATGACGTTCCCTCAGTGGTTCGAGGTGCTGAGAAACATCTTTGAGAGTTTCCTTCTCTTCCTGCAGAGGATCAAGGTGTGTGAATCCATTTTATGTAACTAAATAATCTCATCTCAGAAGTCTTCTGGAGCTTTTTCTACTGATGCACAGCTGTCATCAGGTGCTCGTGCTCCTACAGAGACTGAATGCATCTTTTGTTTCCCTGCTGTCTGTCAGGCCACGCTGAGCGTGATCAAGAACGTGGTTCTGGAGGTTCTGGCCTCCAACCAGAGGAACCGGCTCCTGGAGGAGGCGGCCGGATCGGGGGCTTCGGTTCAGGAGGCCCCCCGCGGCCCGTCGCTCCTACAGGGGGAAGCCGAGCTGGCCTACCTCACCCACGAGGGTCTGTTCATCAGCGACGCTCTGAACGAGGCCCAGCAGCAGCTGGTTCAGGATCAGAGCTCTGCCGTGGGCTCCAGGATCCAGCAGAGTCGGGCGGAGGCAGCCGGCAGCGACTCGGCAGAGACCTCCACCGGCAGGGAGCAGAGCTTCATGTATGTCACCGGAGATTCCTCTCTTTCTGCTCCTCTTCTTCATCAATGACGAGACTCTCAGAGATCCAGTTTGGTTCAGAGTTACTATGATAAATATAGATGATCAATAATGCACACAAGCTTTGAAGAGCATTAGAGGATGTTAGTGAAGGTTACAACAGACAAAGCAAATCATGAAATACAAACTTGATCCACTGTTTAAGTAAAGCAACTTTCTTTATATTCAAAGAGCTTAACATGAGCAATAAAAGGCATTTAAAAACAATAAGCAATACAAAATACAAATGGTATAGAACTGAAATACAGCTAAACTGCAGCAATATGTTGTTGATTCTTTACATAATGATGTGAAGCACGTTCACTGTGAATGTGTGTTTGTCTGCAGGTCCGGTGAGACCATGATGCCCTCTGATCTGGAGCTGAACCGTGTGATCAACAACCTCCAGGAGCTGCTGCACGCCGCCTCCGACGGCAGCCACGACCGCTGCGTCAAAGTCCTCACAGCCAGAGCCAAGGTACGGCGACGTCATTGTCAACACCAAACCCACTGGTGGAACATCACCACACACCTGTCGAGTAAAGAGTAGCATTTTACAATGTGTGAAACCTTTGTAAAAGCAGAAGTAGTTGAAATGTTTTGTGTCCCTGTAAAGAGGAAATGTCCTTTTGTTTGTAAAATGAGTGCATTCAAAGTCGCATCATGTCATTCGTGATGCCTCAGTTCGACTATAGTTGTAACGGTTCGACGCTCATTAAAACCTAAATGTTTTAATGTTTTAATGAGTAAATGTGTGGAGGTTTGACGGGACCTCACGGGTCGTCTCCGTCTCCCAACAGGACGGCTCTCTGGCGCGTCTGAGCTCGGCCGAGTTCGTGTGCCTCTCTCAGGCCGTGGAGGGTTTCGTGAGGGACACGGAGGAGCTGTGCAGCAGGCGCAGCGGCTCCCTGAGGGGGGCGCTGCAGAGCCAGGCCAACCGCTTCGTCCACCGCTTCCACGAGGAGCGCAAGACCAAACTCAGGTTACCCTGCACGTCAGACATGTAGTCGTATGCAGTCGTCTGTTGAGGAGCAGCAGTTAAAACCTTCATGATGTCCTGCTTTCATCATGTTCAGTTTGTCTCCCAGTTGTTGACTTTGATGTTTGTTGTTTTTCAGCCTCCTGCTGGACAACGAGCGCTGGAAGCAGGCCGAGGTTCCCGCTGAGTTTCAGGATCTGGTGAACTCCATCGCGGATGGAAGAATAACACTACCGGAGCGCAAAATCCCAGGTACCCTGAACCCCCCCCGAAGCCTTTAGGGACATCAGCTCCCTCCTCCTCTCTGCTTTTCCTTTAAACTGTCCGTCAACGACAGCAGAAAACCCCCAAAAGCTGTGATAAGAGAAGTTACTGGAAAAGGCAATCACTTTATTATGAAACATAGTCGCACTCATTCACCAACAAGGAGCTGCTTTTAACTTCACAAAGAGAAGCAGCTTCAGGCAGCAGAGCTTCAGAGTTTTGTCGTTAGTTTTATGTTTTCAGACACACGTCTGAATCAAATCTAAAATGAATGTTTGCAAAGCTTATACAGGAGAGAATAGCTTTAATCACGACTTCCATTGGGTGCATTCACACCACGAAGGAGCAAAAGATGGGAGTGTATCCCTTTAAACAAATAACTAAAAGCATGTTCAGTGCAACAATGAGGAAACTGGTGACTCTGCGTTAACAGACTGATGTGTTTCTAGAGTGCTCTACCAATAACCTGTCCCAGGAACCATTTATGATTAACAACAAAGAGACGTCAAGCAGAACTCCATTACTATAAGTGAGGATTTGCAGACTTCAGCTGTGACATGTTGTCGTTCTGTGTGCAGGTCCAGAGGACAGGAAGCCCGCCGAGTTTCTGCTCGTCGACGGGCAGAAGTACGCCGTGGTCGGGTACGTGACCTCCTGACGTAACGCGGCAGTTAAAACCAATCGCACAGAAACGGTTGATGTTCGAGACTATTATGCTGATGTAGTGAAAACATCCATAAGATAGAAATGTTGTGACGGTCGTCTTTGTGTCTCTTCAGGACGGTTCTGCTGCTGATCCGGATCTTTCTGGAATACTGTCAGTGTGTCAACGACATCCCATCCATCGCCACCGACATGCTGACGCGTCTGTCGGACCTCCTCAAGGTCAGAACCGCCTCCAACACTCAGACCACGTCCTTGTGGGAACCCTAACGGTCCCAGCAGGACGTCCCGCTCACTGTTTTTTCATGATCATAAATCTCATTATTCTGAAAAGAAGATATTTGAAGCTAATGATCTCTGATGAATGTTATTTTATAAAAATGCAGAGATCAATTTTAAAAACATCTTTTTCTCTCCGACCTTTCAAACAGATAGATTAATGTTCCCAGCAGTTTATAAAGTAACTAAAATGAGCTCCACCGTTACCACATTAATGTATCAATAATCATAATCCAGAAATATAACATACGTTCTTCTTAAATGGGACATTCTGCATAGTGAGTACTTTTACTTTAAGTTTATATTGATACTTACACTTTTGTATGCAGGACGTTTACTTCAGTAGAAGAACTTCCTCCATCTCTGTCATAACTGAATGTAACACACCACAGCGCCCCCTTCAGGTCATTTAGGGGTCACTTGTTAAAGTAAAAGTAGAACGTTAATGGCACATCGTTACCTCGGCATTGTGTTTTAAAAGCACTTCTTCTTCTTGTGTTTTCTGCAGCACTTCAACTCTCGGAGTTGCCAGCTGGTTCTGGGAGCCGGAGCTCTGCAGGTTGTCGGTCTGAAGACCATCACCACCAAAAACCTGGGTAGGACCGGCTGCACACACCAGTCCAAGCTTCAGTTTACCTGAAGATGAAGACGCTAAAGGTTTTGTGTTGTGTTTGCAGCGTTGGCTTCCCGCTGCCTGCAGCTGGTGGTTCACTACATTCCCATCATCAGAGCTCATTTTGAGACCAAACTGCAGCCCAAACAGTTCAGCGTCCTCCGACACTTTGACCACATCACCAAGGTAACGTAGTAAACAGATGCTCACGTCTACACACAGTTACACACGTCTACACACGCACGTCTCTGAGGCTGTTTGTTGCTTTGCAGGACTACAACGACCACGTAGCAGAGATCTCTGCTAAGCTGGTGGCCATCATGGACAGTCTGTTTGAGAAGGTTTTATCGAAGGTGAGATCACGTTCTAAATGCTCAAACATGTTGAGTTGGTGTAGAGCAGCATGTTTCAGTTTCATCACTGAACAAACGGTGACGTTTTAACGTAAGTTAAAACTCTTAAGTCGGGATTGTTTCCATGTCATCAGGACGGCAGTGTTCCTCTACTCCCATATCGGTTGTTTTTGATGATAAATAAATATATCGATATAAAGAAATAAACTGACTAAGGTTGAAATAATGTCCCGTAATCAAGTATAGTTTAATTTCTGTGTTTCAGAAAGTTACGGTGTTATTTTCAAGATTGTTTTAGCTTTTTATATTTGTTCATCTTTCAAATATCGCGGTATCCCTGGCTCACTTTGGGTTGTTGGTTTGAGTCCCAGCTGTGTTGCAGATGTTAAGTCATGTTGTTGTTGTTGTTGTTGTGTCCTCAGTATGAAGTGAAGGCTCCGATGCCGTCGGTCTGCTTCAGAAACGTCTGTAAACAGATGGCGAAGATGCACGAAGCCATTTCTGAACTTTTACCTGAAGAACAGACGCAGGTGAGACACTCGACTCGACTCCCTCTTCTGTTGTTAAGATGAGTAAACCGTGTGAACACAGACGCGCTGAGCTCTCACACAGATGTGTCTCTCTGTACAGATGTTGTTTCTGAGGATTAACGCCAGTTTTAAGATGCACCTGAAGAGGCAGCTGGCTCGACTCGGAGTCGTTAATGACGGAGGACCTCAGAACGGGTAAACACACACACACACACACACACACACACACACACACACACACACAATAGATGTTGATTAATGAAATCAACGAATAGTTTTAACTGGCTACTGTTGTTTGCAGGCTGGTTGTGGTGGACGTCGCGTTCTACACGGAGAACGTTCAGGCGCTGAAGAACCTCGACCGGCTGGACCTGAACATGGCTGAGATCTGGGAGCAGAAGAGGTGATGGAGGACGGCGACGGGACGTCCAGGACCGACCGATGAGACCCGGAGACGTGAGGCCGGCCTCAGGGGGGCCGACAGGCAGCCGGCCGGCCGGCCCGAGGGAGGGGGGGGGGAGGAGGCCCGGAGGGACCAAAAATACAAAACTGGGAGGAGAAATGCAGCCACGAGCTGGGGGGGGCTTCCTGAACAGCTCCACCTTAAAAAGACTTCAAGTAACACACAGAGCCTCCTTTAAAACACTGCTGCCTCCTCCTCTCCCTGTGTGCAATCCAACAGAAATACTCAAACATTAGACCGTTTTACTGGAGTTAAGGGTGTAGATAATGTTAAAGAAGTGGCGGGTAATTTATTTTTCGGTCGTCTTGAAGACATTCTTTACTGTAGTGAACTTTGTCTCCAGATGTTGGAGCTGAAGGGATTTGTATCATCACTGAAACAGATGTTTCTTTGACTCTTTGCTCAAACTTCACAGCCGAGGATTCTGGGTTCAGATGACGCGGTTCTCTTTTTGTTCTCCTTCCTGCATCTCAAAGAATCAACAGGGTTCCCAAACCTCATTCATCAGCTGGTTTTGGTTTTTCTTCGCTGTGGTTCAATGGATTCTTAAACTTTTATACTTATATATTTCCCAGAAATCTCGACGGTTTGAGGCCTGAAGGAAAACCAACTCAATGTGTGATTGAAGAGTTCATTCCCTGAAGACCTTAAACAAACATCCAGACTGTGAACGCATCACAACTCTCAGCTGCATCCTGTCGTTACCAAAGTAAAACGCTTTCTAATTTGGGAAATAAACTCTTTGATTACACATTAGTTTCCTTCAAACTGTCCAATTATGCATTAAGTTTTCTTCAGCCGTGAGGATCCAGAGATTGATCGATGAGTTCGACTGCAGAACGTGAAGCATGAAAATCAGCTGTTGACTCAAACTACTGTCCTCCCTCCTGCTGTAGTTTTATTTAACCTGCATGAAGAACGTGAGCTTTTTGTTTCCTCTGAAGCTGAAACGACTCAATAACGGAACAGAAAATCAGTTTGTTTGACTTTTCAATGAAGAAAACAAAAACGTCCAGAATTGGAAATGTGCACAAAGCGACGTTTGGCTGCTCGTTAGTAAGGATTCCTTCCTGTTGATCCAAAATACATCCTACAGTCAGAGATAATCATGTGACCCCAGGGTGTTGGTGTTCAGGCCGTTATCAGTGAATCTCATCTCAAGTTCTGGCTGCGCTCCATTTGCCGACACTTTGATTAAATGTAAATAGCCCGACACGGTACAATGGTCGACGTGAGTCGCGGTCGCCCCGACTCAAACCGGCGCTGTACTGGTGTGGTTTTGGAGCGCTCCCTCTGATCCGATCCTGTTCTCGGGACATGGTGGGCAAAGAGAGACCTTCATGCTTCACTGAAGTGCACCTCAGCAAAGCTTCAGCCTGAGCAGAGTCCGGTTACAGGACCACACCTGCAGCACTTACCCGGCTCGCTTTTCTTCAAACTTTTAGATTTTCTGTTCCCGAGTGAAGTTCGGTCCCTCTGAGCTCAAACTAACACATCAGTCCAGCTGCAGTCGCATCGCCTCAAGTCTCTGAAACCTACATCGACACTACAGACTCACTGCTTTAATCAGCTACAGTACTTTAATACAGCAGGTTTATTACTGAGGAAATATGGTTTTTCAACCTGAAATAATGTGACGCAACAACCTCGGCTGTCTAGGAACAAATCGGCCTAAATTATCTTTATATACACATCTATACATGATATATATCTATGTATCAGAGTGTGATGCGACTGCAGCTGTCAGTTTCTTGAGATCAAAAAGCATTAACTCATCGCTGTCTGCTTCAGAAGTGCCTACTTTTGATCGACTGTCAGAGACGACACATCTGAGCTCTCCACTACAGTGTGCCTACCATACCACTGTGTGTGTGTGTGTGTGTGTGTGTGTGTGTGTGTGTGTGTGTGTGTGTGAGAGAGTGTGTGTGTTTGTGTGAAAGATTGTGTGTGTGTGTGTGTGTTGGGCTGCATGTATGAGAATCCAAAATGTATTGAATCCTTCAAACCTGATGTGAATAAAAGGGGATGATGGAGCGACTTGTTCAGCACGTTTCTTATGTTCAGGCTGGTGTGATGTCGTACTGATGAAAGAAAGAAAGAAAGGAAGAACCCACTTTGAGCAAAAGGTTTTTGTCCATTTTAATTTAATAATTGTCCGTCAGATCGACACACAGCACCGTCCAAATCGTTGTAATCACCGGTTATATCCATGTTTTTCTTCTTTTCAGTTACTTTATCAGAGATTAAAAACACTATAATTAGGCACCAAATGTATTGTTTACATTTTAAATAGTTTTGGCCCCAATAGAAGAGGAGCTAAATGATTTAAACGTACGTTTAGTCGATGTCCACACAGTGTTGCATGACAAGAGAATCCTGTTGGAACGTGGATTTGTTTTCCAGTCCAGAAACTCTTGAAGGTTGTTTTTTTTTCCCATGAGCCTCTGCTGTCAGGCTGTGGAGGTTTATACTGCGATGTGTTCAGCTAACCCGACACTAACCTTCTATTTCTACTGTGAACTCTGAAGAGCTTCATAAAGCAACACGTCGCCTGTTAATTCCAGTTTGTTAAAAGCTGCTTTTATTGTGAAACAGGAAGCTGTTTCATATTTAAATCTCAACACATTTTGATGCTGAAAATCATTTATTTCACCAATGACTGATTTCTTCTGTTATTGAACTGTTGCTCAGAGGATCTTGTTTTGTTCTCCATGTAAATACATTTTAATGCGACGGCCTTTATTACAAAGCCAAAAACCTTCTTTTCAGGAATTATATAAATGTATGTAGTCATTCAGCATGAACAAGCATCATATCTACAGACTTTTATTTTGGAAACCAAACATGTTCAACCATCTAGAAGGAGAAATCAAACTGAGCTCCAGTTAAAAATCCCCAAACTTCTAATTTGAAGTCGGCATCAGACGACAGCAGCGGGCTCAGACTCATCAGCGACAGGTTTCCTCAAGTCCTCGTGCATCACGAGCACCATGGAGGAGGTCAACCGTTAGCGAGAAAAGAAACAGAGTTCATCAGAGAAAAGAATCTCTTCAAGGTGCGAATGGCTTGTTTTGTTTTTCCCAGAATGCCTCAGTGGTCGAGGATCCGCAGGTTTCCAGAGACGATCTTGTTCTCCAGCATCGCTCCGGCCGGAATGTCGATCCGGTCGCCGTGATTGGCGATGATGATGACGGTTCCCTGTTTGGATTATCAAGACACGGTGATGTCATTCAGTTAAAGTACTAATACACAGTGTATATTCTACTTAAAGTACATTTATGTGGCAACTTAAGTTACTTTGAAGGTTCAGATTATTAACGCAATATATAATCAACGAATAAATTATGATGTATTAAGCTACCGTATACTATAGTATGGATTTTGATTAACTTATTCTGATATACTATTGTGGGCTGAATTTATGGAACAATTTGGATAAAGAAAGCAAAGTACAAACATGAGTCAAGTTCAGAAGATGAGTCGGAGGAAGGAGCCTCGTCTCTCGGGACTGATGTTGGTTTTATGCATTAAGATGATTATTATTATGTGTATATCTGCTACACGTGTTAATTATTTAAGTCGTAAAAAGGGGTAAGAACTTTGCGGTATGTTTACTGTTCATTTTAGTGGTTATTCTTGATTTATTGTCTTAATATTTGTTACATGTTCAAATAAATCTAAACTAATCTATAATTTTTTCGACAAACTCAACTGACTCTGATATACCTTAATATGACTTTTTTGAATTACAAAACTTATTTTATTATTTCGACATACTGTACAATGGCTGTTTATGATTCATTTTGACATGTGTTTAAATTTTTTAGACATACTATGACACTTTTTTATGAATTTTGATGACCTTTTTTGGACACGCTATATGACTTTTTTGATATTCAATACTGTGACTCATGATTTTTTTCTTTAATCTATAAATAAAATGTTGAATTATATATATTTCATACCAATAACTAGCAGTGCAGCATTGACTGTTTACCTTCACGGAGACGTTTTTCCCGAAGGTGACGTCTCCCGACACGGTGAGGTGGTCGAGCTCCAACATGTCGGGGATGCTCTCAAACCTGGACAGGAACTCCTGAACCTGCACAACAAACAGAAACGTTACAATTCAGTTCACTCCCGAAGTCTGGAGATAGTTTATTTATGATCCACCGCTCTGCAGCAGCATTGAGAAAACCCTTTAACTATGATGATGTAATGAACGTTAACGTAGACGTTACATTGCTGTGGTGCTCTGTGATCCTTTCAGGGGATATTCAAGAGATTTAATTATAAGCTGTTGGGACATGAATGTATCATTTACCTTCACTGCCCTGTTCTATTCAGACATCGAGGTAATAAGGGAACTATTTACTCGTTATGACAAAATAAAAGGTTGTTTCAAGACAAATCTTCTGTTCTCTAGCACGATGCAATTATCTCGTTAACATTATTCTTGTTATCAATCAAAAACCAAACAAGAACATTATTCTGATATCATGAAAAACTTGAAACTTGATCAGAAATGTCTTGTCTTAATGATTTTATACATTTGTTACCTTGTTGCTGCTGAACTGACTGATGAGTCGACAAATTAATTTCGTTGTATCTTTTTACGATGACAATAAACATCCTTATTCTTAAAATGAAACAATTTAACCTGCTAAACACGGTTATTATCAGGTAAGAGAACTGGATGTTTAGGTCAAGAAAATGAGATTTGTTTCAAGAAAATCCCTAAAATGTTAGTTTCTACAGATAAATATCCTGTTCTATTACCTGATAATATCGTTATCTCAAAGACGTTTGTTTAAAACGGTAAAACAACCTTTTTGTTTTCTAAAGAATCACTTTGCCTTCTTGAAATAATGAAATTATCACAAGAAAACAGACTGATACATCAAGATAATAATCATTAATAATTAGAGAAGAGGAAGAGATTAAATATCCTGTTCTATTACCTGATAATTCATTTTCTAAAGATAACAAGAAAATGATTCTATTATCATGAAAAAAGTTACTTTTCTTTCCTGAAATGAGTAAACAAAGTGTGACATTAAGATAACAACTTAACATTCAATATCTTTGTAAAGAAATAAACACGTCTCCCTGCTGGTTGCTGACCTTGGTGAAGGAGCTGCCCAGCTTGACGTGCGGCGTGGTGGGGAACTCTCTCCTCTTGCTCATGGTGAGCGAGCCGGCGTCCATGCTGTACAGGTTGGACATCACCAGCAGCAGGTCGGACGACGTCTTCACCGGCAGGAAGCGGCTGCGGGGGACGTTCACGCCCATGGCGTTGTTGAAGCTCTTGATGGCGGCGCCCACGGCCGTCTCCAGCTGGATGACGTTCAAACCGCCGTCCAGCGTCTGGAGAGACATTCGGGGGTTTGGGTTAGAGTAGGAAACGACAGCATCAACTCACTCGGTCTTAAAACACCAGCCTGTAAGTGAGGTGATGTGAGACAGCATCACATATATTTTTCAGGGATAAGATGCTTATTTTTTTTTTATATATGAATAAATGCCACATTAAAGGGATAGTTCAGACTTTTTGAAGTTGGGTTGTATGAGGTACTTATACATATTCAGTGTATTAGTTACAGTAGATGGCGGTCCCCATAAAAAATAAAAAAGTGTGCTCTATATTTATAATATGTTCACCACTGTACCTTATTGTCAGACAGTCCTCTGTGGACGTTATCTATGCTCTCTTCAAAGGAACTCCTTTGACATGAACTGTTATTTGACCTCTCAGAACACAGGCGTTGCTGGTCCACCGCTGCCTACCGGCTGTAAATCATTTCACGAGTGTTTGTCACCTTCTGGTTGACGATGATCTCCAGGTCCATGGCGTTCTTCTCCTGCAGCCTCTTGATGGCGGGCAGAGAGATCCACAGGTTGTTGGTGTTGAAGATCTTGAACTTGGTGACGGACTTGAACTCGTCGACGTGGGCCTTTGGTACCTGCGCGATCTCCAGCAGCCTCAGGTGATCCTCGTACTGGATCAGCGTACCGCCCTGCAGAGAGGAGGAAACAGGAAGCGCTGAGAGGCGGAGCAGAGCCACGCCTCGCCGAGATCACACCACACGAATAAAAACCCCGCGCTGACCTTCACGTCCGCCCTGGTCTTGTCGGTGACCTCCATGATGAACTCGCAGCGCCGGTCGGCCGGCTGGCTCATCAGGTGGTGGAGGATGAAGAGGTCGACGGTGGCGCCCAGGTTGTCGATGTTGGACACGAAGATGTACTCCTTCCCCTCGGCGAGGAGTTTGTCGAGCAGCCCGCAGTTGGAGAAGCTGGCGTAGACGTCTCCGTGACCCGGCGGGTACCAGGCCTCCCCGTTCTCTCCGTTCATCCCCATGTTTTTGGCGATCGGCAGCAGCGACTCCTTGTTGATCCTCGGATACCTGCGAGGAGAACATGTGATCGCTGGTGTCGCACTTCAGGGAAAGTTTGTTTTATGCTGCAACTAAACCGGACAAAACAGAAATTTGGTCGGTTTGGAAAGGAAACTTTAGAAGATAACAATTTTATGACACTCAAAGGTTGTCAAAGCTCACGGCCTGGAGCCCAGATTCCTGTCAAATTTACATTTTGTGGTCACTGACAGAGCAACCGGAATGTGACCATAACACTGAGTATTTAACAAAACGTATCATAGTCGAACTGTGCGTGTGTGTGTGTGTGTGTGTGTGTGTGTGGGTGTGGGTGTGGGTGTGTGTGTGTGTGTGTGTGTGTGCGCTGCACCTGCTCTGGTTGAAGGTGTGGATGTTGACGCGGTGGTGTTTGTATTTCTGCAGGATCTTCTTTGTGTCCTCGTCAGTGTTGAAGGAGTTCATGAGAACGAGCGGCACGTCGGCGTTAAACGTCTTGTTCAGATGCTGGAAACGACAACAACAGAGAGTTCAGTTCAACCCTCGGAGTGTTTGAAGATCCAGACGGGCTTGTTGTGCGACTCTACCTCGATCTGCTGGACGGTCAGGTCCAGGAAGGTGTTCTCGTTGCGGACGCTGATCAGACTCTTGGGGCCCTTACAGCCCATACTGGTTCCCAGACCGCCGTTCAGTTTGACCACAGCGAGCTTGTTGAGGCTGGCGGTGATGTTGTCGGGAAGACCCTCCGTCTTGATCTTCTCGTAGGGACGGATCTGAGCAGACACAGCAGAGACACGGACACGTTTACAGGGACAACACGACAAAAACCTCAATGTGATGCTGTTAGGGCTGGGCCATTGATATCTTTATTGATATCGTGATACACATCAAATGACATGCATGGAAACATTAATTGACAGACTAAAATACTAGAAAAGTCAGAGGGCTTTAACACAAATCTCAGAACATTTAAATGTCTTGACCAAAGGTTGATGACCCTAATGTAGACACTCAGCTGCTAGTTCATGAAGAACCGCTGGCTAAAACGTACAGTCTGATACTACAGTCCTGCTAATAAAGGTTTTTAATTAATAAACAGGCTACTGGAGTACAATTAAAGGACAATACATTCAATGTAGACAATGCGTGATCTCCGTCAGCTGTAAATCAAACCTCAGTGCTACGCTGACTCTCCTTTAATGTGGGACTGTTACTTTAAATGATTCAACCACTACTAACACCACTACTCTGAAGTCTCATGCTTCAGAAACCAGCTCTGATGACGGAGGAGGAAATAAAAGAAATAAATCAGGAAACAAAGTTTGACTTCGTCCCGTCCAGAGCTGCAGTTCTGACCTTTAACAGCTCACCAGAGACACATGACAGACACGAGTATTTATGGACACTGTGTGTGTGTGTGTGTGTGTATTATATAAATAAAGTCATTCATTTGTTGTGACTTGAACGAGCCGTGTGTGTGTGTGTGTGTGTGTGTGTGTGTGTGTGTGTAGCATAAGTGCACTCAGGATATAGTGTTTCATGTTCTGTGATTAGCCTTCATGACGACAACGATGTCTTGTGGGATCTGGTCATTGTTAACAGCAGTTAGGGAACACTGGAGGGGTGAGGGGGTGAGGGAATAAGGGGGTGAGGTGAGGGAATAAGGGGGTGAGGGGTGGACATGAAGACAAGTGAGAGTCCAGAGTCCCACAGGAGACAAATGTCACCGTCTCTCTGACCTCGTCGCCCTAAAACTAGACTTTCGAATGCTGCGGCGGTCAAGACTATTCTTAGTCCTAACCTTCACTGTGCTCGGGTATTTTGGGAACACTGAGTGGTGGACAGAGTGTGAGTGTGAGTGTGAGTGTGAGTGTGAGTGTGAGTGTGTGTGTGTGTGTGTGTGTGTGTGTGTGTGTGTGTGTGTGTGTGTGTGTGTGTGTGTGTGTAAAATGTCCCCATGATGATAAATAGCTGGCTTTAGCCCGAGTGTCCTCCGTCCTCAGATCTGGTTTCTGGAACAGTCCCACATTATTTCTGCTCGTCAGATGATCAGACGGATCGTTTTCATCTCTGTGCATCCAGAAGACGTTGAGTCTATTTCATCTCTACAGTTGGATTTGTACTGGATGCAGGGAGGTGATGGCTGTCTGGATCTCTTTGGTGTACATTTCACTCATTGACGGCATCGCCTGGACTCCAGACTGCTTTGATTAAATTCACCACAATAATATAATAACTTTGTTCTTTCTTTCTTTCACTTTGTTTCACGAGCGATGGTGGAAACAAATCTCCTGTAATTTAAAAAATCAATAAATCAATACACAGGCTGCGTAAAGGCTCACAGATTAAGATAAGAAATGTATTGATTCCGGGGGGGATATTCATAAGATACAGAGCGGATAAACTTTATATAAAGTAATACAAATGACCTCCACCGTGACAGTGGATGAACACATTAATGCATCAATAATTATTATCCAAAAATATAAATATATTACTCTGAAGGGGGTGCAATGCCAATGAAACTGTTCAATATCAATATTTCCAATGTGTAATAATGCGGATTGAGCCGTTCAGTTATATTTAGCTTTTTAACTGTATAGATATTTATTATAGGCCTAGCTATGTTCTATTTTATTTCCTGCTTCTTGTTATTGTACTATCCCCTCTGCTGCTGTCACACTGCACATTTCACCGTCATGGGACTAATTTAGGGTCATCTGATCTTAAACGTGGACACAACGGGGAAATATTACTTTATTACCGAGGTTGGAACTGCAATTAAAAAAGGAATATAGGTTCATAGTCTAAATGTTTGCATACTGTAATAATTCACCGGAAACACAATGCAATTCACGTACTATTGGTTTCATATTATAGTGGGCCCGCTGGAGGGAAGGGAGGCCCGGGAGGACCAGAACCAGAACCAGGACTGAGCGGATCCCTGCTGCAGGAAAATGAGGCATTTTCAAGCAAACAGTATTGCTTTTGTCACCAGAGTTAAAGTTAAAAAAGAGTGAAGAGTGAATGTAAAGACATGAGGTTACCTCGATGTAACTCCTGTTCTACGAGTGTGTGTGTGTGTGTGTGTGTAGCCCACCACTGCTCCGTATAACTAACTGTTACTGTGGGGAATGTAATTAAAGCGCATTACGGGCCGATCATGTACCATAAATTCATTTGTACCTAATATGCTGTAAATGGCTCCGGCCCTTCCACTACACTCTACTGTCTGTCACTGCTCTACAAAGTCTCGACTCCCCTTTGATAACAGGACAGCAGAAACTCTACTCCAGAAGACTCTTTGTTCAAACCTCACCTTGGCCCATGAAAACAAAAGGAAACAAAACTCTTTCTGTGCCTGTTATTGTTTCTAAATGTAGCACTGGGAGTAGTTCAGTTGATGTACTTGCATATTCCTGCACTTGTACCAACATAGTTGAATGCACTTATTGTTAGTCGCTTTGGAAAAACAGCATCTAGTATCACGGGTGAAATCCAACTATGAATCAATGTCTATCTCGTCCTTAATCCCTTGTCTTGTTAATATTTACAGCTTAACCCCTTAAAGCACAGCAGCTAAAGACTGGAAGCAGGGAACACATGCTGGTCTAGCTCCATCAAGAGAAGACAATACACCTTCCAGCCTTCCAAAGCTGTCTGATTGTTGTATCTTGTCAGGTAACAAGCTAACCACCGGTTCATTCTGTAGTCAGCAGGGTTAAATTGAGACTAGAGTTAGGACAGAGCCACTGTAAGCACAGGATTTACAGGACTGTAGATTATGCAGATTGTGTTCTGGTGTTTATGTGGCGAGTTAGATCGATGACAATGCAGCCTGATGCTCTGAACTGAGCCTCAGTAGTCTGAACACTGACCTTGGACCACAGCACAGAGGTTTGCAACATGAGACCCTGGCCTCTGGTCAACAGTGTGACTCGTGGTATCTGGTGCTTACCGAGTCCTCCGGCGGCCGGTTGATCTTGGCCCAGTCGACTGCGGGACCTTTGACCTGCAGGAATCTGTGGAACAGCGTCTTGAAGCCATCGAAATCTTTTCTGGAGATCTGAAAGAGAACAAACCAAACATCAGAAAAATGCAGTTCTTGATCAGATTTTCTGAGAAATCTGAGTTAGTACGTGGCTGCTATTATCAATTAAGACGACGTAATTCTGTATCGTGATAAGATTCCTTTGAAAGACGATAAATGATCAGATGTAATTATCGCCCTGCCTCAAGACTAATGTTTATTGATGTGCACTGTCCCCATTAAATCAACTCGGTTATCACCAGCCTCAACAGAATCACGGGTTTTCATCACCGACTGTATTTCCATTCACTGCAGCATTACACGAGTGTGTGTGTGTGTGTGTGTGTGTGTGTGTGTGATCTCAGGGTTGTTCACCTCTCCCAACAGAGTCTATGTTTTATCTGTGTGATAAGGCGACCGACTGGACTCTCTGTATGCAATACTTTACAAATATTTGTAAGAGATAAATTAGCCCATAACCCTCGTTACCTTGTGTGACCCAAAAAACACAATGTGTGGTTCCAAAATCAACATTTAAGACTTTAAAAAAGACGTTAAAACTGAATAAGACTTAATTCCAAAAAACAAAGTAGTATAAGACAGCTGATTTTAGACTGAGGAGGTATAGATGGGTATAGGCTGTCGTATGTTGTCCCAGGCGGCAGCATCTGTTTCTGAAAAGTGTCTTAAAGCTGCATTCTCTCTACTGACCACCAGGGGGCGACTCCTCTGGTTGTATAGAAGTCTATGAGAAAATGACTCTACTTCTCTCTTGATTTATTACCTCAGTAAACATTGTAAACATGAGTTTATGGTCTCAATCTCTAGTTTCAAGTCTTCTTCAATACAACATGATGTTCATTTAGTAACTTATGATCCTTTTAGAGTCAAACAGACCATAAAGCAGGGTATGCTTTAGGGCGGGGCTACTGTGATTGACAGGTCTCTACCAGAGCCGTATACAGCGTCTCTACGTCAGTCCTCCGCGGTCCATACATGGTCACTTCCACTCACTGGTTGCAAAAAACCAAGATGGCGACGGCCAAAATGCCAAACTTGAGGCTTCAAAGTGCAGTCCACAAACTAACGGGTGACGTCTCCATGACTACTTCTTGTATACAGCATGATTATCACACCCGGTGACATTTTGATGACGTCGTTTCTCAGAAACTCAGTATTACAATGAAGTCGAAATACAGAAACGTGTAAAATGTTGTTGGGAGCTCAAGCTTAGTCTGACAGACTGTGTGTGGCTTCAGATATGAACTTGTATTTTTGGGGAGGAGATGGAGCTCTTCTCACCTCGGCCTCGGCCTCGTTGGCTGTAGAGAGCAGCGCCTCCAGCTCGCGGTGCATCGACTCCTCGTGCTGCTCACGGAGCTTCTCCTGGAACTCCGTCATCACTCCTCTGGTCAGGTCTGCAAAACACACAGATATTAAGTTTGATTTATGTTTTCATTAGAGACCAAACACTGAGAAGAATCCAACTAAATACTTGTATTACTATTATTATTATTATATTAAACAATTAAAGCTGCTATCTGAAATCAACTGCTGATCAATTTAACTCCTTGTTTGTGGCTAAGTGGAGAACAGGGCCGTCCTTCAATCAGAGGATCGGCGGTTCGATCCCCGGCTCCGCTAGTCGCATGTCGATGTGTCCTTGAGCAAGGCACTTAACCCCAGAATAGCTCCTGTAGCTGTGCCTACGGTGCGATAGGATCTGAACTGTAAGTGTCTTTGGATAAAAGCGTCTGCTAAATGTCTGTAATGTTTCCGTTTCTGGAGTTCAATAACTTTAAGCTCTTAAATATTGTTTACATAATACACCAAGTCAGAAACCCCGACAGTAACATCTGGGAAAAGACAAAAGTCTAATCACACACACACACACACACACACACACAAAACGTCCCAAAATCGCGGCTAAACAACGTGGATGTAAACTTACCAGCTACAGTTAGAGACATTTTACCCCCGTCTGCTTACAAACAAGAGGCAGTAATGATACGATCTGTGGAGACGAAGCAGCGAGCAGCTTTTAAAACGTGGAAAATGGTCCCAAAGATAAAAACAGCAAAGACAGCAGCTGTCAGAGAACAACGGACGTCCTCCTCATCCTCAGCTCAGAGGAAGCTCACAGATCTGCAGCTCCGACCCTGAGCTCCACACAAGGCCTGCCCACAGCCACACACACACACACCAATCACACACACACACACCAATCACACACAGCCAGGGGGGGTGTGTGTGTGTGTGTGTTTGTTCTGCCCACAGACACACCAATCACACAGCCAGGGTGTGTTTGTGTGTTTGTGTGGGTGTGTTTGTTCTGCCCACAGCCACACACACACACCCCAATCTCACACAGCCAGGGTGTGTGTGTGTTTGTTTGTTCTGCCCAGAGCCACACACACACACCCCAGAGTGCTTTAAATGTAAATGTGTTAGTTTGGGTTTGAAACACAATTAAGAAAACAATTAGTGCTGAAACAATAAGTTGGTTAATCAATTAGTTGACAGACAATCAATTAATAACAGTTTAATTAATACAAAATGTTTTAATTTATTCAAAAACACCAGCTTCATATGTGATGAATGTGACCCCGGTTCACCCGTGGCTCTGTCCGCACTCTGTGTCTGTTGTTAGCGCTGTTAGCGCTGTTAGCGCTGTTAGCAGCAAGCCGCCAGCTCCACCGCGGACATGTTGAGAGCCATGTGGAGGCAATCTCTCAATCTGAGATATGCTCTGAATTTAAACTATGTGTCTTCGAGGTGAGATTCCTTCTCTCACCTCTGGTGATGATGATTTGCTTTTCACTATTTTGTAACGTTGTAAACTTAAACTGTTCGTCAGACAAAGCTAAATATTTTGGGTTCTGAGAACTTGCGATGGACATTTCTCACTGTTTTCTGACATTTTTTTTGACTAAATAAGTAATTAAAATATAATTGACTGATAAATCGATAATGAATAAAGTGTAGTAGCGGCTCTAAAAACACTACACGTGTTTTATTTCATGTAGTTCTGAAGCAAATTTGGCCCAATTGTCATCTGCTTTTGACAGTTGACAATCAAAGTTTTCACACAGTGTTGAAGTTTTGAGCGGTTTCCAAGGTGGTAAGAAGAAAAACAACGTACAATATTTCTTGCTGGGTATCACACCCCAAATATGTTTAAAATTCTGTGTCAAGACCTGTCAAAGCTGGCATCGGATGCCTCGTGTTGTTCTTAGTCTTGTTAGACTAACCTTCAAGATTTAAATTAAAATGTTGACGATTTAAACTACTATAGGACACGTTTTGGCTTATTTTGTTCAATGAAAAGTTTTGTAGAAAAACTATGTTTATATTTCCTAAAGTAAGGTATTAAAACAATAGTTTTAATGTCAGTTCTGAAACAAAGGCATCAAAGTGACGACACCTTGGCCTAACTGCAAACCATCACTGGATTAACTTAAGAGGCATTTCACCAATAACAATAATTACAAATAACTTTTGTCAACTATCTTTGATCTCTCATTTAAAAAAAGCTTCCCTACAATCAGACATATATGGTATATATCAGTAATATATAAAACAGATGTTTGATGCTCTAGTTTAGTAAAACTGGGACAATTATTTGTATGACGCACTTGTTTTGACCCTAAAATTGTAACTGTACTTGAATATATTTGTGTTGGGGGTCACCTGAAAAGAAATGTATGAAACCTTGAGTGTTGATCCAGTAAATGTATTTATAGTGTGTGTGTGTGTGTGTGTGTGGGGGGGGAGTTTATTTCTTATACATGTCCGACATCTCTCAGAATGTTTCTGGAAACAGCTCAGAAAGTGTATTTTTCATGTAGATAACAGTAGTTTAACTTTGTTAATTGTACATTTATTGACTTGATTGTACTTTATATTGTATTATCTATCATCACGTGTGGCTTTACATGTAACATAACTTCCTCAGTGAGTTTGTAACTGTGACTCATTACTTATTCTGAGTCTTTAAAAATAGATTTAGTCATTAAGGTCGTGTGAAGGAAACCTCGATGGGCCGTTGGTGTGTGAGCTGAAAAGTTAGGAAGTTCACAAGTTGAGTTCTCTGTATTTAAATTCACCAGAAACAGCAGACTGTATAAGGATCATAAAGTTATGAAGTTTACTTCTCAAATTCACACAGACGCCACTTTAATTCATCTCTAATGACACATTTACTACATTCCTGTTTACATTACAGTTAATTCACTTTGCAATTAATGTGCCCAAACATATATATAATTGATTTTATAGTTATTATATCTTTATATATATTTAACTTCTGTACTATTTTATGTCTTAGATCCAGTTTTTTTACATGCGTTTGTTTTATTTTTTGTATATAATATTTTCATGCCAACGACTTCTTCTCAAATCATTCAAATAAATTAAATGACTAAAGTAACTAATATCTTCCTGACTCGGTTCCTCGGACTACTTACCTTTTCATTGTTTAGTTTTGTTGCCATTTATTAACTTATTTCACGTATTTCTTATATCTTCTATTACATTCAAGTCGTTTTATATCGCCGTGGATTTATTGTAAAGCTGCACTTTGCAATATTGTTTATAAAGGAAGTCATTTGTGGTGGATTGTAACTAAGTAGATTTACTCAAGTACTGACTACAAATACTTGCTGTACTCATTTCCATTGTATGCAGCTTTCTACTTGTACTCGACTACATCTCAGAGGTAAATACTGTCATTATTATTCCACTAAATGTATCCGACAGCTTTAGTTTCTTTACAGATTACAGTTGTTCATGTCCTAGTTAAACTTAAACATCTAACACACATATTAATGCTGCCGTAGTATTAATCCTGAAACATCATATATAATAGTATATATGGAACATTTGGAGTACTTTTTCTTTTCATACTTATATGTACATTTTGCCGATAATACTTAACATACTTTTACTTTAATAAAAGTTTGGAATGTAGGACTTTTACTTCTAGTGGAATATTTTTACATTGTGATTTAAACTTAATACTTAAGTTGAGGAATACTTCTTCCACCACTGAAAGTAATATATAAAGTCAATTAATGTATCATTACAATATATGCTACTTTAAATATGAATACTAATCTTTGTGCTTATATTTAAATATTGTGATACCATGTATCTTTGCATATTTGTGGGAACTTGTTTTTCTGTGTGGTAATTTATTGGTCTCTCTCTGACCCCCCCCCCCCCCCCCCACACACACACACACACACACGCACACACACACACACACACGGTGCAGAAGCAGGTTCATGCCAGCTGTTCAGACATATTTCGGGTTTTAATGCTTTGAATGTGCATTTAATTTCCCCCCACAACTGCAGACAACACATGTTTTTTGGACAAGCTTTTCGTGCACGAGCAGCCGCAGGTCTGTCTCGCGAAGCTATTAAGTTACCCACCTGAACACACTGTCCAAGTACCGGGAGAGCTTCAGAAACACGGCTGACAACCTCAGACCGGGACAGACTACCTTTCACACTACAGGTCAGACCCGGAGACTTCGTAACAAACAAAAAGTCGAACGAAACCGTTAAAAATCGCTGCAGCTTCTTCTTCTTCTTCTTCCTCCTCCTCCTCCTCGTGCTGCAGTTGAGCCTCTGCTGACAGCCTGCCTAGTACGTCACGGAACGCAAGTGACGTTACGTGCACGAAAACGGTGATTGGTGGAAGACGCCCGTCAATCAGAGGGAGTAGACAACATGCCCCGCCCACCCAGGACGGTCTATTTTTTTACTACAAACGCTTCATATATTTAAATGTATTTAAATTTAGTTTTTATAATAAAAAATGATTTACATATATTTAGTTTTTAATACATTTTACTCGATTTCGTCACATTTTACAGCGGTTTCATTTAGTTTTAGGTCCATTTTATTCATTTTGTTTCAATTGCATCCAATTTGGACTCAATCCATGTTTATTCAAACACAAATACAACCATTTATATTAATTGAACTGATTCAACTTCAAGTTGTTACAACTTCCCCTGTGATATACAATATACATATATATAATTGTTTTAATATTAATGATATCATTACTGTAGGCTACACAGTCTACCACGGTATAGTATTCTATTAGATATTTTATTACTATAATTTAACTTACACGTTTAAACACGCACACGGTAAAGCTGCAGCTTTTTGGGCAGTTACACACTTTGACTCCATAAAAAGCTAAAATAGTTCTGACTTCATCATCAGTCTTGAGCCCATCACACTATCTTTGTAGAGGACATAGTAACCTATTATTATTATTATGTTATTGAGCCTAAATGTTCTGAAACTCCTGAGATTACGTATAAAAAACAAACCCACTCAGGTATCTATTTGTGTTCAATTTGGCTCAATGCTGCCCCCATGTGGTTAGAATGATCTACTGCAAAACACTGCAGGACGTAATAGAAATCACTTGTTGTTAACCCACTTGTTGTAGAAAGAACTATACAAAAAAAAGCTGAATGAGCTTCTTGTGAACATTTTGGAGCTTATTATAGAACTGAGAAGCCGATAATACTGCTGATAATCTCATTTATAATGTTTATGCGGTAACGAATCTTACTCATTTACTCACTTAATGGCACTTCTTTATGTTTGGGTTTAGAATTCCTGGTGCCAAAATGTGTCAAATAACCAACATACTGTTACATTGTACGCTTAAGCTGCATAAGAACACATGTTTCAGACTGTATTAACAATAGAATGGGTGGTGTTAGTCGGGTCTGATGGTGTTACTATTTGAGGACAGAACACACGTTGTGAACCCCTCTGTGGGGTTTTCATCGTGACGTCCAATACGTCTGATAAGTTTCCTATAATGAGACTTCTGAACATCAAAGACGCATGAACGAGAACATGAGTCTGTTTCCTTGTTGTTTTATTGGTGATAACATGTTTCCGTTACAGTTTCTGGGCAGCTAGTGTGTGTTATCGTCTACCAACAGAGACATTCTCTCGGTGTCTTGCAGACGGAGGAGGCCAGGTTGTGCTGGTTAAACAAGGTGAAAAGGTGGCCGAGAGACACAAACACACACACAGAGGTGACACACCGGGACGGTTAATAAGAGTGGAGGGTTTCTTCTTCTTCTTGGTCAGAGCCGCGAGCAGTGAGCTTTCGGGGGATCTAAGTGCTGCTGTTGGCCAGCAGGTGACCGTCACTGGGACAGGAAGTCCAGGGCGGTGTCTCGCTCCTCCACCAGCTCGGCCGCTGTGGCGTCCATCTTGGCGCGGGAGAAGTCGTTGATGGGGAGTCCGTCGACCATCTTCCAGGTCTTGTTCTGTGAGGGAAAGGTCAGAGGTCGAGCTTGTCGTCATTTTGTTTCCTTATGGGCCACAAATATCACGGAATTGTGTCTCATTATTAGTTCAGCGATCTATGATAACGTGACATGTGAGCAACAAATCTGTGTTCAAATCAACAGGAGGAGCGCTAGTAACGTTAGCAGCACCGCTAACGGCTAACGGATGTACCAGTGCAAATGTGATCCGTTACTTCCACACACACACCGTGAGCTGTTATTCTCAAACACACCGCCGCCAAACACGATGAACGCTGTGACATCAGCGCCTACGGCTGCAGCCGATTGGTTGAACCCACCTTGATCTCGATGGGGAAGGAGTAGATGAGGTCCTCTGGGATGCCGTAGGAGTTTCCGGCAGCGAACACGCCCATGGAGATGAACTCACCCTGTCGACAGGAAACACAACAACAACTTGAGTCAACTTCAAGCCTGGAGAAACGTGCTACAACGCTACAACGCTTATCACTGTGAGACTGAACCGTCGTCTCTCCGTCCACACTGACCTCCTTGGTGCCGAACCAGATGTCCCTCACGTGGTCGCAGATGGCCTTGGCGGCAGACATGGCGCTGGACAGCTTCCTGGCTTTGATGACGGCTGCGCCGCGCAGCTGCACCGTCTGCAGGACGTAGATGAAGAGGAGAAGGTTTGAGAAGAAGAAACACAAACCCTGAATGAAATCAAACACGAGAGAATTGTATCTCTTCATGTTTCAAACAGCGAGCGCTCACAGAGATGAAGTCTCCTCTGAGCCAGGCTTCGTCCTTCACGGCGTCGTACGCGGCCTTCTCGGCTCCGTTCACGTTGACCTTGGCGTGGTGGACGTCGGGGTACTGGGTGGAGGAGTGGTTCCCCCAGATGATCACGTTCTTCACTTTGTCAGCAGACACGCCGCAACGCATCGCCACCTGCAGGACAGACACAGACACAGCAGCAGCGTCACTCAGCAATGCTATGCATTTGAAATAAAGGATGAAGTATACGACCTTCTAATGGTGATAATTAATGGAAAACAATCATTAATGGAATAGATATTTAAAGGAACAGTGTGCACGCTTTAGTGACATCTAGTGGTGAGGTAGCAGACAACGTGACGCTCGGCTCACCCCCCCTCCAAACGTGTTGAGAACTAGCAGGGACGGTATCTTTAGGATTCCTTATCAGTACTCTGTTTATATGACTGAAAACATACATTGTATTTTAAAAACAAATACACTCAGAAGAGGATTAGATTTATAATTTAAATATAACTAAATATTGTTTCTAGAGCAGCGACAGCAAAGTCACTATATAAAGTCGTGTGTGTGTGTGTGTGTGTGTGTGTGTGTGTGTGTGTGTACCTGGGAGCTGGCCCTGTTGTGGTCCAGCCGGGTCAGGCAGGAGAAGTTCTCTTTGGGGATGGACGGAGCAGACTTGGAGGCGATCAGACAGTTGGTGTTCGCCGGGTTTCCAACCACCACAACCTGAAAAACATTGAAAATTCTTTCATTCTTGATATATTTCAGTACACGAGTGATTAGAAATTTTAATGAAAAAGGTTTTCTACTAATGCACACATAAATAATTGTGTAAAAGAATCTTATTTTTACAGGTGGTTTGACAGATCTGATCCATTTTGAGGAGAATATGTGGTCATTGTATGTGACTGTTAGCAACATGAAGTCAGTTACAGAAAAAGATTGATGCATAAAACATAACAGTTAGAGGTGAATCCAAACAGTTAGAAGCAATCTTTACTATTTTACAAGTAAACTTTGTATTTTACGTGTATTTCTAACTAGACTTTTTGGACTTTTCTCAGAATAACATAAACACAAAGCGGTTTCCTCTGAAGGCTTCTGGTGTAAAAGCCTCACAAGGTTTAACTTCAGGCTGTTTTCTTTTCTCCACAGTTCCCCTCATGTGAAGCTTTAACCTCTGACCTCAGTAGAGACTCTTTGGTAACACTAATGTTGGGCCTCACAGAGGACTCTGGGTCATTAGGGGCCTTTCCTGCTATGGGACTTACACATTACGGGAGATGTTAATGGCTCAAAATGAGGCGGAACCATCAACCATCCTGAAGTAAAATAAAAACTATTAATTTCACCGGTAAACTGGTGTTCAGGCACATGTAGAGGTGCGTAAAGCAGCTTTCGCAAATGCCGACTGCTGATTGCAACTGCATTTATAAATGCAAGCCGGGGGAATAAACTGAAATGAAGCATTGAACAGCAGGAAAATAGGTTCAGTTTTCTTTAGTAATGTATTTTTTGCTGTCGCGCCCGTTTTGCTGCAGTTCAAAGACGAAGAACTAGAACCCTCCAGGACAACTGATGAGTCATCGATGATCGTTAAAGGACATGAAATAAAATGGCGGACTCGAATGTCACCTTGACGGTCTTCTTGGCGAACTTGTCCAGGGCGGCTCCCTGAGTCTTGAAGATGGCCACGTTGGCCTTCAGCAGGTCCTTCCTCTCCATGCCCTCCTTCCTCGGCATGGAGCCCACCAAGATGGCGGCGTCGATGTCTTTGAAGCCGACCTCCACCTTGTCGGTGGGGATCACCTCTGTTGGGGGGGGGGGGAGAGGTTCAGCATGTGCATGTCTTCACTAGGGACCATGCAAGTTAGTATTATTAATATTAGTGTATAGCGATTTGCATTATTTTTGTCAGGATAAATCGTGACATTAAATGTTTATATTGTGCAGCACTGAATATCTGGTGAAGTTCTGAATCTTTGAACAGATATTTATGGATTGTGTCAGTTTTAGACTTTATTTGAAGTAGTTGTGCGGCTGCTTTAACATTTCAGAACTCATTTGTCAACGTAATGTATCGAAGAAGTTCATTAAAAGAACTGAAACTATTGTATCAGCAGTAGTGTCACATTTGTTTTACCTAAAACACACATCGCATGTAAAACATGCGCAATACTCTTCTTGATAAGTAAATAAAGAATCCTGATAAAGTATTAGTTTGTTATGACTGTAAATCTCTTTATGTTCATTAATAGTTAACTTTCATCATCGTGAAGCAGATTGTTGATAAAGTCTTCATCATCTTCATCATCAATAATACTCGACTTCAACGCAGAATTATGAATTTATTTTGTTTTTTCGCTATTGTGGAATTTCAGATTTAGCAAATGAACTCTTCAACGGAACGAATATTCAAAATTTCAGGATTATTTCTTGTTCACTATTATTATTTATTAACATTCATACGCAACCTGAACTGAAGGATATCTTATCTGTTCAGTAGATAACAGAGACTAACATTCATTGTGTGGTCCTGATAACATACATATATTATATTACATCTGTGTACGTGAACCTTCTCTCTGTTTTCTTTTGCTGCTACGCTTCCGTCCTGCATCATGTTTTCACTCTGACTCCACGTCATGTGTTCACAGATCACAACCTCAGACCACCGGTTCATTCCTCAGATAAACTTCTGCCGCCTCGTCTGATCCCGACGATAAGATGCTTTCTGTGTCTGTTTATTATAACCTGCTGCTATCAGACTGGACTTCAGTCAGGGGTCACTTCTCCTCCACCACTGATCTGATTGGCTACTGTGGTGTCTCAACAACCAGCCAACCAGAGGCCTCACTTTAGACACTCCCTCCTCCTCCTCCTCCTCCTGGCAGCACAGATATTAACTCATGAAGGAGAAATAACACACGGTGTGCACTTCATTAAGATGTGCTCCAGATGGAAGCGGAGCGGTTTACATGATTGCGGCTGTAGTTTTGACTGATGAAGACTCCTTTAGGCTGATTAATGTTAGTGAAACATCTCACTCCTCACAGTGCTGCAGCAATGAGTCCTAAAACCTGGAAACGAGTCAGAGTCTTTGCACTTCCTGTTTCCTCGTCTTAAAGTTTTGCCTATTTGTTTTTTTAAAGCGTTTCTCGTTAGATGTCTGATGTCTGTGGTTAACACAAGATGTTAACGTTTTGTTCTACGATATGAAATACATTTGTTGAATTTTGAACCTTTTTTATGCCTTAAAAAAGGCGGTTTGCTAACAAGTGGCTAAATGAGACTAGAACACTGGTCCTCCTTTACAGCCTCGTTGTGTTTAAACTCACTCATGTGACGTGACTTAGTTCATTTAAAGCCTAACGTTACATCCACGCTTCAAAAATCATAAAAGTGATTTAATTTGTGAGGATTATCTTGTTGAACTAAATGTGTCACAAATGTTTTGTTTGCAACAGAATTTATTTTATGCAATAATCATAAATCCAAAGGAAGACTTCTCATTGGCTCTTTGTGGAGGGAACCAGCGTTACAGAAACTTCATGCATTTGACTTTATCTTTAAAATGCACGGCTGGTGTTGTGGTGCTAACACACAGAAACACACACGGTTGGCTCACCCATCAGCAGCGGGAGGGCGCAGTCCTGCAGCTCCATGACGACTCCGTCCAGCACCGGCAGCATGGGGGGGATGTCCAGCAGGACCAAGATGATTGGCTGAAGAAAAAACGAGAGGGACAACACATGCGTTATTCATGATGTAAGGGCCCCACACCCTGCATCGCCCAGATGTCTGTGCAGCGCTCAGCTTCGGGGGGAAGAGGGGGGGGGGTTACGTAATCGGGCTCACCTGGTCCTTCCCGAACACATCTCCCTTGGCGATGCTGTACAGCAGGGAGTAGGCAATCTGACCAGCAGCGCCGGTCACCACAACACGGATTGGTTTGCCCTGTAGGGGGGAACAAACGGGTTTGGTTCATACTGCCATTGACCTAGATAAACAACAGAGGGAGGAAACGAAGCAGCAACATGCATTGTGACATCTATACTCAACGGATGGATCCTCACAGTGAGGCCTCTATCGGGGGCTCCTCCTCCTGTGGAACCCTCTGAATGAGGACTCATAATACATTTATATAAAGAACGGCCTTGCGTGCTGGCAAGAACAGGTTCCATATTCAGTCTAAATTTAGACTTCATCTGTAGCAGTTGATGTCACTCTTTAATTCGGCATGAACGACTCAAACTACAGATCAGCTTTAATCAGGTTTTATGAACTTTCTCACGCTCTTCACTGTGTGAAATAATGAATGAAGTAGAGCAAGACAGTACGATTTAAAGTACTATAAAATGATGCAGTGGTTTTATTTTGCAAGCCGAAACGAAGGATTGTTTCCAGTACAGTCATAAATCTCTTTGCGTCATATTCTAACAGGCCGCAAGTTATCCAACAAGCGAGGAATCTTTAAAATGCGAGATTTGTGAAAGGAGATTGGTGACGATTGGTTCCCCGGACTGAATAAAAGAACAGGCCGGTGATGTAACTTGACGCCACGCTACAGCCTGCTTATTAAAAATGGAGGCAGATGCACGAATATAAAGCAGACTATCAAGTATTAAAAACAGCGGAAACAAAACGTGCACGCTTGGCTGCAAACGCTAACGTTAAATCTTCGTTTTTGTTGTTTTAATTCAAACATCTCTGATTTGCGCGATGCCGGCTGCGCAACAACCTGCGCGTGACACTACTGTGCCCTTGGGTGTTTATGAATGAATTCAAATCCTCCATTAAAACCAGTAAATACCGTTATACATCATGTGAGATTATTACATTTTGACGCTTCCGCAACTCTCCTCAATGACAGCCATTAAGTGCATTATTAACCACACCTGTGACATTATCCAATGCTTTGATAGAGGTGTTATATTAATATATTAACTCACCATTTCAGCTGACTGGAGGAGATGCTTTAGGTCTGTGGTGGAGTCGGACTAGAAGGGTCACCTCTACTCGTGTATTGTACAGTCAGGCGGTGAAACGGCTCGTTCCACACGTACGACGGGACTTGTAGTCATTTTTATGATACCAAACAGGCTTTACGACATGGCTGAGTCGACAAAAAGGAACACATTCACCCATGATGCACCGCGCTGGTCGAGCCGCGCCCACCCACTCTATATACGGCAGAGGATTTCCTGAAAAGTCTCCTTTTCTTAACTGAGACTCAGGAGGCTGTGCTTTGGCGACACCTCGTGGCCGGTAGAGGAACTGCAGAATCACAGACACCGCTTCAAGACTGTGACCTAATGACTAGTCTATTGATTTGATGGTTTGGTATCAACTGTAAATCCCTTATAACGATTAAAATAATAACAATAATAATAATAAAAATAATAATAATAATAATAATAATAATAATGACTAAAAATAAAAAACTACAAAAAAACAATAATAATAATAATAATAATAATAATACAAATAAAAAAAATATACAAACCCTCTCAACTTTTAGTTCTCTAACAGTGCCTGTTATCAACCCCAGTATTCCTTGGATATTTTGAACCCCTTCAAACACCGGGGGCCCCTCAGGTACCCCTGGATCAACCTGAAGAACCACTAGTAGTCCCATAAGGACCCTGGAAAGCCTTGAGAGACCGCTTAAGAACTCATGGAACCCACTTAAGGCCACACAAACACAAACACAAACACAAACATTACAGTCACAACATATTCATCCAGGGGGGAACAGAGCTGACGAGGCACCGACGTGTACCAACAACATTCCTCTGGAGCCTGCAGGGAGCTAAGCAGCTTCACGTAATGATCCTTTAAGTGACTTAAAGGTCCCGTAAAATGGAAAGTGCTTTTTCCAAACATGCCTCTCTAAGACCTGTTGTTTGCATTTTGTGTGCAGGTTTTATGGCAAAATCGAAACCTTTTCCATCCCTGCAACTATCTATCCTTGATCTTTGGGAGATGTGAAACAATTCCTTGCAACAAAATGTGACTACATATTTTAGCATTGACGTTTTTTTCTGGAAAATGTGGTTTTAATGACACGAGCAGAAGTATTTATTGTGAATATTTTTAAATAATCAACCAGTTTCTCTGACCTTTTTCAAAAGTTTCCTATGGGGCTGGATTTGATGAATTTGCACTCAAACCCCAAAAAAGTATTTTTTGGCCTCATATACAAACTAAAACCTTAACATTTCAAAATAAGAGTCCATTTGAATTACACAAGGTTTATTCAGCCATGCAGATTGTCAGAAGTCTGTGGATTATTTTGGGTGCGGGTTCAGTTGCCAGCCCGTTAAGTTGTTGTTCAGCCTGTTATCTGCGGCCTCGTGGGAGGAAAATCTGAGCCGAGCTGTCTGATCTGTTGACATTTATAGAGCAGACATCGTCACCAGTGGTGGAAGAAGTACTCAGATGGGATCCTTAGGTAAAAGTACAACAATATAAAAATACTCTCCTACAAGCAAAAGTTGTAGTGAAAACTTGTACGGACATAAATATCTGACATTATTAGATTGTTAATACTTAAGTGTAAGCAGCATATTACTGTTGTGGCTGTTGGAGGTGGAGTTAGTATATTATATAGATTTATATATAGCTACCTTCCGACTGTTTTATTGTGAAAATATATGATATAATTTTTACCTCTCTGGGCCTCAAAAAACACCACAAACCACTGGTTTAATTTCTATCAATGTGTTGTATTACAAGCTAATGTTGTAAAATCTTCATCTGAAAATTGACTAACTAGTAACTAAAGCTGTCATATAGTGCAGTAAAAAGCACAATATTTGTCTCTGAAATGTACTGAAGTAGAAGTATAAAGTTGCAGAAAATAGAAATACTCAAGTAAAGTTCAAGTACCTTTTCATTGAAAAACATTTTTTAATTATGTTTTATGGTCTATTTGACTCTAAATGGACCATCATTTACTAAATTAACATCATGCGGTATTGAAGAACACTTGAAACTAGAGATTGAGACCATAAACTCATGTTTACAATGTTTACTGAGGTAATAAATCAAGAGAGAAGTAGAGTCATTTTCTCATAGACTTCTATACAACCAGAGGAGTCGCCCCCTGGTGGACAGTAGAGAGAATGCAGGTTTAAGACACTTCCGCATTGGCTTCACTCGGCAGAACCGGAGGTTGCCGCCTGGTTGCTACCAGAGCCGTATATACGGCGTGTCACTGTCCAAATATGGTCACTTCAGTTAACTGGTTGCAAAAAGCTAAGATGGTGAAGGTCCAAAATACCGAACTATAGGCTTATAAAAACACATGTTCAGCTGTCACAAATGGCTGCAATGTTTAGGTGTCCACATACTTCAGTCAACTAACTGCTGCCTGAAAAGAGCTCAGAATAAAACGTGAAGGTGATGGATGTTCTTTCAGAGAGCGATACGTGTCCATCCTTCAGCCTATCAAGGACACCGGCAGCCATGTTGGATCTGCGCTGCAGTTTGTTCAGTTTCCGTAAAGCGGCCTGAAGTTAAAACAGAATGCGGTTCTGCGCAGGAACTGACCAAGGTGCTGATAATCTGCAGCGGGGACTGCTGCATCAAGGCGGCAGCAAAACACGGAGCACAACCGGATCCCCCGGTCACTACGCCTTCAAAATAAAAAGTGCAAAAACATTGTTGCTTAAGATGTGTACAGGAACTTCTTGGAGAAACAACTCATTAATATTGGTTTGTTTCATATAGTTTTAATCACTGTTTTCTGTGCTTGTTAGCCTAAAGGCGTCTTTTCCTAATTGTAAAGGAGTGAAACTGCACAAGACAGGGAACTCCACACGTCTGCTGAATAAAATGGCTGCTTTCTCATGTTTAACATGAATCTGATCAGGGAGTGAACAGGACATTGATCTAACATTTTAAATCTACCCTTTCAAAAACTATTCTGGGTTTCATTATGTTATTTTCTGGACAAACCAGAAAACACAATCCTACACCTACATTACAAACGTGTTCAGCAGAGTTGATTTCCTTACTGTGAATTAAATAACCCCCGGTACACTTTTAACCTTCATCTATATTTATAAAAAAAAGTTATATTAAAATAAAAACGATATTGCATTGTTTTTTGTAGTGTTTCGGACTTGCTGCAGTAAGTTAAATATTTCAGGGAATGAACGTTGCAGGCCGTCATAAGGTATTATAGTATTCAATACAGTTTTGAGATATAAGGTTAATATTCAGACTTTTTATCTCATAATTTTGACTATAAAAGTTATTATTTGACTTACTTACTTAAGTAGTAGCCTACTTGTATCACTAACATTTTAAGAATATTTCCTTTTCCTGCGATTAATGGACCAGTATTTCTTAATTACTTAATTCCAGGTATTTTGCATTTCAAGTTCTCCGTTTCATCACTTGTTTCGTTCATGCTGCCACATTTATAAATTCACTCTGTGAAGAAATTGGACTTTTATTTTGAAGGCCATGGCCGGATGTCCCGTTGTTTACTCTGACGCGCTTCACTGTGGCACTTTGCCAACGCTGCCAAGTGAAGACGACTCACTCTGAATTAATGATGACGCAACCTACTGGGTTCCTTCACCTTCACGAAAGGTGTTGAGTTCCCGGCGGCCATTGCCACACCTGACGTCCAAACGGACAGTACAGAAACACCGGGTGTGTCTCCTCGTTAAGTCCCCCCCATCTGTTCAATAAACGATGATGTAAAACGTTATAACTAATGCAGACATGTTTTAACTGACCGGTTTGTAACGGTCAAGTTCAGCTCCAGAATGTGTCTTTAATGGTGCGTTCAGGGACGCACAGTCAGCTCCGTCCCCGCAGTGGCCCGACTGTCAAACGGCTGCTTTTCAAACTCACCTGCGAGGACACCGCCTGCACCATCAGATACATGGAAGTCAGCAGAGTCAACATGGTTCTCGCCGGTGTGTTTTGTTGTCGTTCACTGACAACTGACTGTCCTCTGAAGCAGAAATGGCGGCTCGACCCGGGTCGGTACCGAGAGAGAGACAGATGGAGAGAGAGAGAGAGAGAGAGAGAGAGAGAGAGAGAGAGAGAGAGAGAGAGAGAGAGAGAGAGAGAGAGAGAGAGAGAGATGGGGGAGAGACAGGTAGACACCCACGGAGATAGACAGACAGGCAGGCAGGTGCGACTGGCAACGGCACCAGAAGCGACCCTAAACCCCGCTGCAGTTTAACTTTTACGGCTCCTTGTGCCTCGGTTGCCTCGGGACTCACTCACACCACCACCCTCTACCTATACACACACACACACACACACACACACACACACACACACACACACACACACACACACACACACACACACACACACACACACACACACACACACACACACTGATGTCAGTCTAGTCCTTTAATACGATTTTGAGGACGTAAATAGCCGCTGACCGGACTGCTAAAGCTTTTCATGTGTGATCACATGGTGTAAATTAATACTACTGATGGAGACTATAATACTGCAAAAAATAAAAAAAATAATAAAAAGCATGGGAGTTTGGAATGTAGGAGTCAGTGACGTCACTGCAGGGGGACGGGATGTTATGGCTGCTCCAACTCCAAACATGCATGATTCAGGGTGACACGAGGACAGCTGAGGTGTGCTGCAGCAGAGTCAGTGGTAACTGGGTTATGAGAAACCCGGTGAGGAGGAGGAGGAGGACACTGGGCTAGCTGGTGCTGAGATGGGACAGTGTCACAGATCAAAAGCTCAGATTCCTCTTTAATTATATTTATTTAGCTCAGTCGGAGCACAGAACTACTGGAGCGTCAGGGGAATGCAACCACTTCTAATGATTACTTTCATTATCCATTAATCTAATAAACATAGATAATCCTCAAAGAAGCTAAATATAATCTTATGTACTCAAATAGGTTGTTTTGTCTGGCGAACAGCCCGAAACCTCAAAATATTCTGTTAACTATAACATAAGAGCAGTGGTGGATTGTAACCTGTAAGTACATTTACTCAAGTAATGTCAAATTTGAGGTACTTTATTGAGTATTTCTATTTTATGTAACTTAATACTTCAACTTTACTTCATCTCAAAGGCAAATATTGTCCTTCTTACTCCACAAACACAACATTTGTCTGTCAACCTTGATTATTTTGCACATGTTCAGTGAAAACCATGTATCTCCAGATGTGTTGAATTTTAATGTTCGTGTTGAACTTCAAGAATGAAGTGTTCCTTTGTATGTTTATATGATAAGTTGACATTATTTTTTGGTCTGCAAACATAAAAAAATAATACAAGTCACTGAGATCAAATACAAGTCACTGAAGTTAAATACAAGTCACCAAAGTTAAATACAAGTCACTGAAGTCAAATACAAGTCACTGAAGTCAAATACAAGTCACTGAAGTCAAATACACTGAAGGTTTTACAATGTAACATTATTAAAGTAGCTGCAAATGAAACAAGTCGCTCTGTCAGTTCAGTGACATAAACTATGATATCTTATATATTTCTTTTAAATATTACACATGAACAAAACACCGAGAAACTTGGTAAAAGTACCAGATAAATGAATACCAGGTCACCTGGAAGTACCTTTACATTGACACTAATGCAAGTTCATATCATTTAGATGTGCTCACGTCAACAGTAGCTGTGCATATTAACTGTGTTTTCGTTGTGGACTGATCCATGGTGGTGTGTTTATTTTGTCATTACTGGCCAGCAGAATAATGAACCGAGTCCTGGAGGACATGACAATACAGGCAGGATGCCGTATGAGGGGGACCCGCTGCTCTCAGGACCATTCTGTGAAATCTACATGGATGAACGAGTCACGGCGCCAAATGTCTGATACAGCCAGAGGTTACTGGTCCATGTGGGCTTCAGGGTCAGTCTAGTACAAAGATGACTGGTACTACTGGTACAATGTCTATGAAGGAGGCGAAGAAACTAAAAAGTGTTTCTTTTACAAGTTACTGAACATCTTTATCTAAGATATATAAACCTTATAGGCCGAAGAAGTAAAAGAGGAACAAGAAAAGAAAGTTGTTAGATATGCATGTGTGCATTTGACCAGTTGATTTGTAAAGAAGATTATTTCTGCACTAAAAACCGAAGAAATATGTACGACCTTATGTTACTCAGCTGCTCTGCTCAAGTAAAAGCTGAATACCGCAAAGTAAAAATAATCAATTACAAGTAAAAATCCTGCATTTAAAGCCCTAAATAAGTAAACATACATACGTAATGTACCTCGTTTTGCAGAAAATTGTCCCGTGACTGATGTTAATATTGATGCATCACTGTTAAAGCAGCATTTAACTTTAGTAACTATAAGTATAAGAACTTCTCTAAACCACTGGATGTCGATGACAGCTGACACATCTGGACGTGTCCCTCCTGCCGGCTGCCAGCAGAGGGCGCTGCATGCATGAAGAACTGATTTTAGAAACGAGGCGGCTCTCTGGATGTTTGAGGGTTTGTGTCGGCCAAATGTTTACAAAAGGGCAATGTAGTCAGTTCTCATGTTAATCCCCATCAGCTTGATGACATTCTTCCGGATGTAGAACTAGTTTGAGCTTCAGAAACAAACACACACACCTGTAAACAACAACAGGAAGGACCGGCAGCATTGTATTTACTTTATTAACCCTGAGGGGAATTGTTGTGCAGCAGTAGCAGAACATTCAAGAAAGAGTGCAAATAAAACTAAATGCACACAATGTCAGAAATGTATACAGGGTAAGTGTGATGAATATAAACAGGATAACGGGTGCAAATTCTAAATATACAGAAGTTAGAAAGTAAAGAGTTTACGGAAAGGATCCTAAAAATAAACAGGTTAATGGTGAACTCAGATTATATTTAGACTATTATTTGTTGTTATTTTCTTAGACTCTTATATGCTCATCTGATCATCTGAGAGCTGTGTCATTTCTTCCATCTGTACATCTGTTTGGTTTATTTTCTGTTTTCTGTATGTGCTGTTTTCTAAGTCCATGTGTGATGAGAGAACTGTGTGTCGTGATAAATAATCAATCGGTGATTTCTTTGTAATGGTCATTGTAGCGTTGCTGCACCATGTATGTGCAGATTGGGCATATGATGTTTTCTGGGAGGAGTTTAAACTTTTGTTAGATAGAAAGGTGGTTAAATGTTATTGAAATATCTCAAATAAGTGTGTTTCAGTTAATGTTGCTCAAGATCTTCCTCATGATTTTTGAGACTTGACCTGGTTCAACATTGCCCTCTTTTAAAAAAAAAATTGTATTACCAATTTCGAGCAGCTTTTGGCCCAAAATATTTCTAGTTTTCCCTATAAATTCACTATAAGTAAAATAAGTTTGTCATCACTTTTAAACAAAAATCTCCAGAAAACGACCGTCTGCAGCCAGTTTCAGGTTAGCACAACTCAAAATGCTTCAGGGTCACAAGTGAAAGACAACCTGATAATAAGACAGAATGCACTTGAGGAAAACCTTCAGACCTCTATCACAGCTGAGCATACAGACCTCATACATGATATGTGACTTGTTTACATATACAGAAGCTGGTGAAACACTTCTTACAATCTCAACAAGAAAACCAGAGGAGCTCACAACCCAAGTCTACTTTACTATATTCTGATGATTTAGCTATTCTTACAATCACACCAGTAGTGGAGCCTAAATTGTGAGGATAGAAAAGCTCACGGGGGTCATTCAAATGAAAACAGTTCATCCTCCAGGGAGCAGGAATGACAGATCATTTCATGGTAATTTCTCACTTTAGATTATGATTTTTCTTTGGGACACGAAAAAAACAGATGGTGGTGCTTGAGGAGAAATCAGAAAGTCGATAGAAAACTATAGGATTCATCCTCTGGTGAGCATGAATATTAATACAGCTAATGTAGAGGTGGACAAACGGATCAGCAAAAAACAAAAAAAAGGACAACTTCCACTCAGGTGCCAGGTGTACAGAACATTGTTCACCAGTCATGATGTCTTCACAGTATATCATATTTATCTTTAGAACGTCTTGCTTTACGGTCAGATCACCGCAAATCCAAACAGCTAGCGCCCACATTAGCCATGGAAGCTAGCATTAGCTAGCTGCCTTAAATAACCTTGTAAATTAACAAACACACACCTTTTCCTCACCTGTAAATACAGCTTACATGATTTTTCTATTGTTGTCCAAAAGTGACACAAAGAACTTATAATATATATATATTATACAACAACAATGGCAGCCTGATAGAAAAGCAAAAAGCGTTTTGTCGTCTCTTGTTAACAAAAGCGTATAAATTCCCGAAAGGGGTCTTTACTGAGGTATTTTTAAGTTGTAGAACCAACGTTAAAATCTCTTCTGCTTGTGTTAACCACGGACCTTATTTCCGACATTTAACCAAAACCCCATTATACAACCTATTGACTTCGAGACGAGGGAACCAGAAGTGCAAAAATGCTGACTCATTTCCTGGTTTTAGGACTCAGTCCTGCAGCACTCCATAACACAAACTCATGCGCTAATTATTCTGGGCGTAATATTAAGCACTAAAATGTCGCTTTGTAGACATGTTAGTAGAGCGATACAGGAACAACTGTGACAAAGTTTGTGGGCTGGAATAGAAAACGCAGCACGTCATGCTTAGATGGATCCTTCTGGATTATTTGTACTCCAACATGGGTGGTCTCAGCGTGAATCAAACCCGTAACCCTGCCATGTGACGGGCGCCTGGCTCCACCACTTTAACCCCTCAGCACGTCGATGACCTCGTCAAGCATCTTGTAAACAGAATTGTGAGTACAAAAAAAACACAACAAGAAAACAATGGGCGTGATGACAGGGACGCGGTTCAGGGGAAGTGCGGCTCACGTAGTCCTGACCCTGACCCGGGAACGGAGGGGGGGGGGGCCTGTCCCTGCCTGAATCCACGAGGCCCGGCGGTGCCTCCCCTGACCGCGAGGTGAAGTTTGGCATTCCTTCACGCAGCCATCACTGGCACAGACAATGCATGATTAAGCAGCCTTGAGTGATTTGCACAGCAGGTCCTAACCCGCCAAATAACAACCAGTCAGTCAGTCAGTCGGTCAATTAGAGCACGCATCCTGCACCGTGAAAATCAAACACAATTTTGCAGTTTGTAGCTGCTGGAGGCAGAGATCTTCTCACAGGTGGAGGTAAAATTCACAGAATACACGTTGTCATGTTGTTTGTTGTTAAAGTGATTCTCCCCCTGAAATGTACATCTCGTCTGTATCGAAACAATCACCACAAATCATGTCGGTTGGTAAAAAGTTTGTTGTGTGTATTCATGTCAGTTGTCTTTGGAAAGAGTCATAATTGAGCTGGTGGAACGTAGAACCATGAGGACATAGATACGCATAGAATGCAGGCACTTATGACAGAATAAGCAGGATGTACAGGTTAAACCTACAATAATTCATTTTTTTGAACCACTGGTTTTCAGCAGAAGCAAGTTGTAAACACAACACTAATGAGGTGGAACAGGTGACAAAGTAAAGACTGATAAACCACGTAGGGATTCTAAAAACACCAGACTTGAAACCAGAGGTCAACGCTGACTCATTTGTCACTTAACTTCTGTACTTAAGTAACGTCACTTCTGTAGTTATTTTCACCCAAACCACAATATTGTCCTCAACCTGACCACTTGGTTTTGTTGCCCAAACACTGCAGCGGCTTGTGCAGGAGCGCTGATCCCTCGTGTTGCTGGACATCTGTAGGAAAACACGAAAAATAGCAAATATCATACAATGAGCCGGTATGTATGATGGCGTTTTTACAGCGTTCTCTCTATAAATGCCGATATGAGAGCAGTGAGAGTGAACCAGAACAGTAAAGTTGAAACAATGAGCTGAAACTAAAGCTCCGTAAAGCCCAGATGATCATTCTCTGGAGGTTCATCACGACCAGGCACCCCTTTCACACTCATTGTCATTTAAAACATTATTATTTAATACAAATATTGATTATAGCTGCTTTAAGATTTATTATCGCCTCAATTCATGCTGTCCTTAATCCACCGGTTTGTGTCCACTTGCATCTCTCCATTGACTTTGTATGCAGCAACGCCGCCTCTGAAACGTGCAAGGTGATTTCACTAGAACAAAAGAAAACGGCAATTGCGTTTAGTTTTTATAGTGACAGCCTCGTCAGTGGGGCCCTAAAGTGTTTAAGCAGCTCGTCGTGAAGAGAGCGGACGCTAGTTAGCTAGGTGATGTTAGCTTGTTATTCTCCAAGCGACGCGGAGGAACCGTTGGACCCAGCGATGCTGCTGGCCACCACCACACTTTGTGTCTCACTTTCTGTAATGAGAATAGCATTAAAACATGGTGGAATTAGCAAGCTAGCCAGCTGTCCACTAGTTAGCAAGCTAGCCAGCTGTCCACTAGTTAGCTAGCTAGCTAGCTTCCTAATTCCAATGATACTTAAATGCTACACTGGCTACAGAAAATGAGTGGAACGAAGTTGTTATTTATCTGGCATTGGGGCTTGAGTGTGTGGATGAAGCTTTAAGTTATTGAGTTGTGGCCCCCAAAACTGTTGCAATAGCAACGAGACTCATAAAAATGGCCGCCGCTCTGACCATCCTTCTATATTGGTTTGAATATGAATGTCTCTTCTACTCCAATTTCATTTATATGTTCTTAACGCTGCTGTAGTCACGCTGTTTAGCTGCTAACTCCTAATGAATTTAATTTTGTCTATATTTACAATAGATTTGGATTGTTTGTTGTACGTTAATACGCTGTAGGTGGATCGGATTTAAAGAGAAATTAAAAAGAAAAACTGAGTGATTGATATATGTTGAAATTACACTCATGTAGATCTACTAAATGTTGTTTTTGAGGGTTTGAAACAGAAATTAGATGTCCTACTCTGGTTTTGAAAATGAAATGCATATATTAGGGACAAAGAGTACTTTTCATTTGGACGAATTCCTTTTTAGGCTTTCAAATTAAACATCCACAAATACCAAAACAAAATACTTTGAGTGTAACTGCTAGAAAAACTATTCCAAAGAAATGGCTTAAACCAGACACCCCATCTATAGAAGACTGGTATGATATGATTTATGAAAAATAAAATAATCATGTTGTCCATGAGGCTTTAGGAAACAAAATTTGAAGAAATTTGGAAGAATGTATATTGGCCCGAAACGCCCTTCTTTCGCTCTACGTTTTCATATAAAAAACACAAAATTTGTATTTATCTCACTTGAAAAAACCCTTATTTTTGTGCTCTATAATCACATAGTAAAAACTGAAAAAATTGATAATTCTGTACAAGTAACTAAAGACAACTGTGTGAACTGCAGCTGCTGTAATGTGATCCTAAATAAATAAAAAAAAGAAAGTAAAAACAAAGAAAGAAAATGTCTGCTGTTGACCCCGCCCCCAAATGGTTACGACATAGTGAAGATTTCAAAGTAGTCTGAACAATGTGGGCATTGCTGAGTAAGTGCTTTGGTATCAGTGCCAGAGCTAACTGCAGTAGTTAGTTACGCCCACTGAGGTTCAGTTTAACCTGACAACACTACTTTCTGCTTTCAGAGCAACTTTGCTGCCAGAAAATATTCATATAAACCAAAAAAAAACTCCAATCAGAGCTAACGGAGGAGGTGTGTGCACAACGCCTTGTCTCTTGAATCACTCCGCTGCACGTTGGAAATATTAATCATCAGCTTGTTTTAATGAGAGCCTCTTTCCACTTCAGCCCCGACTCTCCAGGTTTGACAGGTGACGTGTAAACAAAGTGTAAACAAAGCTGACATGTCACGTTAGCAGCGAGGCGACGGAGGCGATGGAGGCATGGCCGAGCCTGTTTACCGCATCTCTCCTTACTCTGTATTGTCTGTCCTCGCTGCCCTCCGCTTTAGCTGTCAGTCACTGATGAACGCCCTGAGGAAGGGGATGACTGCTGCACTCACCTGCCCACGCTGGCAGTGACACACACACACACACACATACCTGACACATACTTGTACAACACACACACACATGTAGAGGAGTTCATGATTACTTCCTCCTCTGACTGACACGCTCTAATGAACATACTGTAAGAGGATTAGAAACACTTTTCACGGGAAAATGTCATGATGAACAAACTCAACCTGTGTGGCAAAATTATGAGAAAGAAATGTTTTTACAATTGTCGTAATTTGCAGTTAGAGAGAAAAAAAAATCAATAAAAGTAACCTAACAAATGTCAGATGTGGTATTTGGAAATCATGAAATTCTTTGCGGTGGGTCTCACCGTTTGGACAATTTGATACAAATACACAGTGCTGTATTTCCAAAACGCTGTACGGACGACCAGGGAGATACTTGAGCCGGTCTGAAGTAGCGCCTGCTGCTAATGTTAGCATGAACTTGTCTCTCCGTGACTTCACTGGCACGCTGACTCTCACATGCTCCAGGTACAGGAGTGCAAGTTGAGAAAGTTTCGTTCTCTTCGTCAACATGCAGAATTTGCGTCCGATCTGCGGCGGTGCATCGATGGAGATGAAAGATTGAGGACGTTTTCAAGCTGGTCATTTTTTGCTGTATCACACTTAGATATGCTGCAAAAGAAAAGTTGCTTTGCAAATGTCACAAAATTAGGCAACCTCTTTCACCATTTCACCAGCAGCCAACACAAGACTTTTAGAACAATACGACTTCAAAAATGTTAAAAAAGACACGTTTAGTAGCTGAAGACACAATTTACCTGCGTTCAGATGGATGTTGTGGTCATTTCTTACCGTATAAAACTCAAAGAGGGACGTAGATATGCTGTAAATCTAGAAATACCGCCTCACGGTTGAATGGCTCCTCAAGTTTACATCCGTGTCATGTGTGTTGAATTGTCATAATTAGCATATAAATGATTGAAAGTTGGCCAAAAACATGCTTTTTAAAGTCACAGTGACCTTTCACCTCCAAATTCTAATCAGTTCATCTTTGAGTTCGGGTGAACCTTTGTGCCTAATTTGAATAAATTCCCTCCAGGTGTTCCTGAGGTAACAAATTCACCGGAATTTGGACCGGACAGACGGACAGACAACCCGAAAATTGTTAATGCGCTGAGGCATGAGAATTGGGCAAATTCAGAATAATTTTTTGCAATTTAAAAAAACAATTGTAGAGAGAAATATAAGGACATATTTGGAAATCACAAATCTCAGTAGCTGCATTCTTGATTCTAAGAGTCGACAAGACGTTCAGCGAGGAATCTCGTCATCATGTTTGGTGTTAATGCGATGAAAAATAGAAAAAGGAGACAAGTTTAGAGGTTGAATACAAAGTTAACCAGAATCAAGATGAATGCAAAAGGTTTAGAAGAAAATAAGTCAAAATTATCTTTAAAATCACTTTAAAAGAAATGCCATGAGAACCAGCGAGAATAGCTCAGACTAAGCAGAAAGTACAGAAATATCTTGTGAAACAAACAAAACTTGTTCCAACTTTGGCAGAAGAAAGTTGTGTTCCCGTCGCACCGCGTCACTCAGAGTATGAAGCTAATCGAGTAATAGAGGCAACAAGCTGTAAAAGAAGGAAACGCTGTTGAGAAATCCCAAACGTTGATCGCCAGTTTGACTTTTACAGTTGGGCTGCATGTTAAAAACATGGATCCATATAAATATCCTGTATCACATTATATAATCATTCAGATACGTGACACTCACGCACACTTGACGGAGAGAAGTCTGATGATAATATTTCCCATGAGTGTGCATCGGCAGTGATTAGAGTCCTCAGTGAAGCCGTCGCTCAGCGGCTCAGGTTGTTGACGGAGGAGGAATGTGGGGAATGCAGTTTTCTGACCTCTGAGCTCCAGCTTTTCATCGCTCCTCCGCTGAACTCGTGGGGACAAACAAGTCCATTCGGTCGTCTGAGCCAACTGTGACCATTTTTTCGGGGGCTCGGCTGGCTCGACGCTGGTATGAAGGTGTGAGGAGCTGCAGCTCTATTAGCTCTTTTAAATCCAACTTAAAAAGTCTTTTAAATGCTGCACAACACTGCACACACTGACCTCAATTCTTGTGGTCTTTCTGACTTGATTTTATTGACAAACATTCATTTTTGATGTGCTATTTGTGTGTAGCGTTGTATTGAGTGTCTTGTATGTTCTTTAAGGTATATCTTTGCATCATGTCTTCTCCTGTTACTGTGTTATTGTCTTGTCCTTGTTCGACCTGCCAAGAGACTGCAGATGCAAATGAGCTTAAGCTACAATCTGGTACAGTGCATCGAATGGTGACATTTATGTTTAAACTGTACATGTAAATAAATAAATAAATAAATGTTATGACTGGCGAAAGCGACAATGTGGGGATTATGAATATTTTCATTACCTTTGTCGCGCCACAACAACAACACAGACAGCTCCGAGGAAACGCGATTGCATCGGAAAACGCCGTTTTTCTTTTCTTTCTCTGTGGCGTGGTCAATGCTGGTGTGTTGTGTGGAAACAAGGGGCATTGTGGGAGCTCCTCCTGACCTCGGGGTGAACCCGGTGTCAGCGATCTCACCTGAGATGGCCGGTTATCTCCTCCTCGTTGCGTGACTCAGATAGCAGAGGCATGGGAGGGACTAACCCTAACCCCCAACGCCCATCCGCCATTTTGGTGCCTCGCCTGGCAGGTTACGCCACACCTGCGGGTATCTCGATGAGCTTTTTTGCTCATGTGCTCCACGAGGCCGCTCCGCAGGCCGCATCAGTCGATCCGTATCTCAGCGGAGGCGGCGTGCGAGCGGCCGCATTCCAGCGGGGATTTGCAGAGCGGATCGGGGAAACTCATCTAAACCAAGGATTAAAAACTCTGAGCCTGTTCAGATGCTCTGATAGCAACCGCTGGCTACTTCTGCTTGCTATTGTTTCGCGTTTCATGGGAACGACTGTCAGGACTGCTGAGAGCAACAAACGCGAGCGAGGTCTTTGCAGAAACACATTAGTCACTTACATTCTTGTATCTAGAAAAAAAACAAAAAAGCTCCTCTCTGGGCTCCTCGGCGGAGCTGGAAACCCGTCACTCGGCTCTGAACTCCTGTCAGGGCGCCAACACTTGGCAACCCTTTGGGATAATTAAGACTGGTCACGCCCCACAACCCCCCTGTTCACCGTACCCTCTTATACCCCCCCCCACACACACACACACACACACTCCTTGGCAACAGTATCCGCTACGTCGCCGCTTCTTCCACTTCTCCTGCCAATCACACTTTACTCCACCATCTGCCTGGAATGGCACTGATAGAAAACGCCCTAAAGTGCTGGTGCGGGGCCAGAGCCGGCTGCCTATACGCTGATTAATGGTTAATGGTGAAGACTGGGGGGAGCGAGGAGGGTCGCGTCCTCCTCTTCCTCAAAGACACGAGAGCTGTTGGATGAACACAACAATGTGAGGAATTCTCAGTCCGTCACCTCAGATCACATCGCTGCGTCAGTCTGGGTCAGAGCGCTGCAGCTCAACGCCTTTACTCCAATCTGATTGATTCATTTGACTTCATGAATACTGCTGTACTTTACGGGCTCCCTACGGGTCATAAAGATCACCCTGCTTTTACACCCATCCCCTCTAGTAATGGCAGTATGAGCGGACTTCCATCTCAAACTTTGGTCAACAAGACGTCTGTCTACAAGTACCTGGGGACAAACCATAGACTGTGTATAAGAAGTGGAGCCCCCCCAATGGCTTGTGGCTACGCTTTAAAGCCTTGAATTTGTCATTTTGTTCGTCGCTTTCTAGTTTTGTTGCAACCAGAAGGGTCAAGAGAGGGTGGAGAGTCATTTTCTCATATGTTGCAGCAGACAAGTGGTCAATTAGTGCTTAAGAAACGTACACCGTGATGCTTTGTAACCTGTCTACACGCTTAACAGCGTTCTGGTGAAGAACACCACGACTGACATAATGAGAAGATTTTGGTGCACAATGAAAAAGTCACAAAAACTCCTAAAAGTCATTGCAGTCCTTTAAGAACGTAGAAAACTCAGCAGCTGGAAACGGTTACTCAAGGAAACATAACCCACAGTCAGTTTACGCTGTAAAACACTCGCTTCTGTTCCGCCTATTATTTGCCCTCTGTCACCTTAGCCCCGGCTAATCCTGCCCCCGCCTCCTATCCTGTCCTCTTGTCAGATTTCTGCCTCGCCCACCTTTTCTTCTCCTCATGCCGATGAACTGTTCAACCCTTCAACTCTGCCCTCGTCCTCGGGGACAGGAGGCCGAATGCCGGAGGGGCTTTGCGTCTTTTTTCTGTCTGCTTTTTTAAAGTCTGTCGTCTCGCATGCGTACCGACACGCCCACGCCGCCGTGTCACCTCTTGCCTGGGCCGCGAGTCCTGCGGCCATGTTGGATGTACCCGGACAGGAGGAGAGGCGGCCCTGACGAGGACACCGACAGATGTGCTCTCTTCCTCCGCCATCGACGAGTCTGCACGCACAGAAGAAGCCGAGAGGGTTCGACCATCTGTCGATTGAAAACGCACATTCCCGGCACGACATCTGTCATCCGAAACACCAGTATGGTAGAATGGTGCAAAAACAAATGTAGTTATAAGTTACAAATGTGCATTTGATCTGTGCAGAAAATGTAATCAAAAGTCTAGTTAGTTAATTCTCCTTTAACACTCAAGAAGGACTTTAAGGAGAAAATAACGCCTAATAACGATTTTTTTTCAGCAGCTTTAGTTCAAAACTGCGAGTGTCGGCCATGACACTTCTGCGTGGGTCAAACAGCGGTTACTTTCACGAGGAAGTCTGCTGGATTGCGGCGGTGTGTGTCGGGTTGGCGGAGGCCTGGCGCCGCTCTGTCCGCCAAACGCCTCGTCGCCTCCTCGGGCTCCTCGCTCCTTTATTTCGCTTTTCTTCTCCACCAAGAATCGAGCCAAAACCCTGAGGGGCTAAAACACAGAGAGAGTAAAAGGACTGACGAGGAGAAATAAGAGATAATACGAGAGAGAGAGAGAGAGAGAGAGGTGTAACTCAAAACTTGGAATTAGTGTGACGCAAATTGGGTTTAGATGTCAGGAGAGCAACAACATGGCCGCCAGCGAGAGCATTTGTAGTCCCACAGTTTATAGAGATTTCCTGTCAGCTTTATGTAACACAAACTGTGTTACATAAAGACATGCAATGGGAGACAGGTGCACACACACACACACACACACACACACACACACACACTGATCACACATGCAGTGGGCTGAACACGCTTTAATTCAAAACACAGTACATTTTCGATTCACTTTTGTCGTGCAAATTTGACAGTTTCAGTGTTTTTTGGCCAATAAGAGACAAAATACGTGTGTGTGTGTGTGGATTCCTTATAATTTCTTATGTTTTTGGCTTCTCCCGTTCTCTTCAATTGAAGCTCTACACCAGACAGATTACGATAATTACAGGGGGGCAGGGGGCACAAATGAATTGATTTAACCATGCAAAAGCCTCGGAGAGGCTAAATAACAACAACATCATGAGGCTACTGTTTAAAGAATATGTTCAATAATCAAAGTACTGACATAAGAACGTAGCACTAGCAGAGCGCTACATATCTTTTGCACTTCTGAATAATTCTCAAAATGTGCGCTCTCTCTGTGTCTCTCTTCACAACCATGAAAAGCGAGCCGGCTACAAATCCAAACAAAAAAACCCACGTCTATCGATCTCCTCCGCTGCGTTTCAGTACTACGGACAGCGCCGCATCTACACGAAAAACAGCAAACAGCGCTGTCCATGGTCCCAAAACAACATAAACAATGCACGTGATGTAAATGTGTCAATGTCAAATTGCATGCAGCAGTCAGTGGGAGTGGGTGACAGCGACCGATAATACTTGGCTCGTTTAAAGTACAAGAAAAAAAAACACAGCTACAATTCAGGCTTTAATTCTCAAAAATATTACATGCAACTCCAAATGTTGGGAAGCCAAGTCCCCACAGACACAACCCCTATTTTAATACATTTCAAATATAAGTGTTTTATCAATATGTGTGTGTGTGTGTGTGTGTGTGTGTGTGTGTGTGTGTGTGTGTGTGTGTGTGTGTGTGTGTGTAGGGTCTCAGACAGATAACATACCTTAAACCTAAAGCTCAGCACTCTGGGGTGTAACACAAAGAGAGTTGGACAGATCTGAAGTATCAACGGGGCCTTCTTGCATGAACGGAGCATTTGTGAACATGAAAGGAAATATATTTAAAAAAAACATAATGCCGCTTGAATTAAGACATTTCTGTGTTTGCTCTGCAACCTTAAGAGGATGTTGCAAATCACATCTTGCATGCAGCAAACTCTGTGAAAATGATACAAGTTTGTCTTTCTGCTGACGTGCACTATTCAGGAAGTACAGATACAAAATAAAGACGAGACATCGTGCCGTAGTGGTAGCTTTGATGCTGAGACGACTCCTAATACAAAACAATAAAACTCATCAGTTTTATGAGTTATGATCAGAAAAACAACTCTCGTTGGCGTTTTGTTTTCACTTCCTGCTGATTTTTTGAAAGTATACAGACAACAATCTCATCAACAACATCAGGAAATGTGTCTTTGTGTAAACAAAAGTGATTTCCAACATGGAAACCCAAACGAACATGTGATATCTTGGGCGACAAACTTATATTTACAACCTTTATTTCACGAAACATGACTCTTTTACCAGGGTTTGTTCCATATATATCACAGATTCATCAGCATACTATAACACACACACACACACACACACTCGCTGTGTACGTATACATATCCTCACAACCCACACAATCAGAGAGAACAGTTTACGAGCAAGAAATTAACCCTGTTTAATGGAGGCCAGATTGATGGATGAAAAGAAGAGGAGAAGAAAGGATGGAGGCAGGGGGAGGCGGGGGCATGAATGATCTCATGGCTCATCCTAATGAATACATAAAGGCGTCTTTCCGAGCCCTCCGTGTCCCACCAGAGTCGGGGCATTATGGCTGCAGCGGCGGCGGTGCGTCTTTGTTCTTCCCCCCGCAGACAGGCGGCAGTGAAAGCAATCTGTCCTGTAGCGGAGCTGCATCCAGCAGCCGAGCCCTGATAAGGAGACCCCCTGGCCTCCCCGCTAGTGTCTGGTCCAGCGGGCTAAGCTTCGCCTTTCTAATCCCCTCCAGAGGAGGAAAAAAAAAAGAGTGCTTTGATTATTTCGCTGACCAATAAAGCCCAAACCGAGCACCGAGGTGGCGTTTGGTTCTCGGGTTGTAGAGAAAGGTGGTGGCCTTGATTGGCGCGTTTATTGGACGGCGTTTATCGGTTCTGGTGATCTGTGCGGCCGCTCAATAACGTCCGCAGGATCAAGTGCAATGGGTTTGTGCTTTTTGTTCAGCTGTTTTTCATTCCCTTTCTCTTTCTTCTCTTCTATCAGTGTATAAACAACTACTTAGAAGGTGGAGGCGCTTTGAAAGGAGCTAATCTCGCAGTGTGGAGAGGCTCGGGTTCAAAGGCCTACAAGGTGCCACTCAGGCTGCAGCTACAAGCCAGGACGGCAGGTACCCTGTCCGGTCCAAATCTCAACCACAAAAGCCTAATTATGGCACACACAACCCCCCCCCCCCTTCAGATCTCGTAACTTCACCATTCAAACCCTCCACAATGCAAATGAACCACGTAGGTTTGGGCGAGATAGCACCCGTGCTTTAAGCTATGCAAAAATATTCACAATTCCAAGCTCGAGAATGACGAGAAAAATAATAAGATATGAAAAGTAGGAGAAAAAATTATTATATTTTGCTTTGCTGGCTGTATATTTAGGCTGTCTGAAGTGTGCTGGGGATTTGTTACCGTCTATCACCTTTCCCCCCCCTCCCTTTCCCTGCATCATCTTCCTCTAATTAAAGTGTTTGTTGTCACCCTCAGATCCGGGGTGTGAAATCAAGTTAGCAGTTTATGTAAGAGCCGTGGTGAAAATCAAACACTTTGTTATTCAGAAAGACAGCGACTTCAATCACTCCGAGCTGGGATATATGTTCCCATTGTTGACTTTGCTATCTGCATGCTAAGCCAATTTTCTACTTAAGTCTCCCAGCTTTTAAAAAATGTTATTTGGTTCCCTATGTGGTCTTAATTCTTACCCCTCGCTGATAAGCGCAGCCGCGGCAGGCCGGGAAAATATAGGCCCAATTATAGAGGACTTTAAATTCCAAATCATTCTTGGGAGAATGGAAAAAATAATTTTAATGGAAAAGTAGAGGGGATGTATTTTGAGGTCCGATGGTCCGTTTCACAAGCACCCCCCCCACCCCCGCACCCACAACAACCCCTTGTTCCCCAAAGGGATTCGTCTAATACTTTTACCAAAAGAGCTGAGAGACGCTCAGGAGGGAAAAGGAAAAATTACAATCATTGATTCTCCCCCCAAGAGTCATCTGATTTCTGCAAATCTTTCAATGTTTACAGCATTTGAATGTACATACACCCTGCAGCTCTGTCATTAGGAAACCCAACGGTATTTTGGTGTGTTCTCGCTACTGGGGGCCAATACTGGAGGAGTTTTTTGGTAATAGCAGCTGTACACAGAATTCATTGGCAATCTTTAACAGACTGTATTTGGACACAGCGGTGCTTTGAGCTAAACGCTAACAACAGCATGCTAACGTATTGATGTTTTACAGGTTTAATGTTTACCATCTTAGTTCAGCATTAGCATTTAGCGTAGCATTCTAAGAATAGCTAATTAGTAGTAAACACAAAATACAGCTGAGGCTGATGGGAATGTCGCAGTGGCGGGCCGTGCATTTTATACCCAGGCCTTCACTGCTGTCATGCAGCTGAAATACCACCTTATAACCACATGATGGCGCCACAGCTATTATTCGTTTCTAAGGCTGTAACTATGTACGTATTCGTATTAAACCGTTCGGTACGAGGCTTACAATCCGTTTGAATAATGCTAGAGCATTTGGAAAATGCAGAAGCTTAAATTCAGGAAAACATAATGTTTTCTGTGCTCATGTAGGACAGTGGTTCTCAGCTGGTCTGGCTGTGGGACCCACCATCATCCCTTAATGACAAGCCGCAGCCCATTCATTTCTTCAGGAGACCGTCTTGTGATTTTACTTTCACAACCCAAACATTAAACACTGCTCTGCAATCTCTTTCCTCGTCTCAGCCCCCTGTGTCACGGTGTGTGGTACTCGAGTCAGGAAACTTGTCAGAATGCCCATATTTGATTGGCTGAGCTGCATCACGTGATGTGATTCACAACGCCGACTAAGCCTCTGCTGTTAAGTTTCGTTTCACCATAGTCACGTGCTCGGCCACTGACCAATCGCTGCACTAATAGTGACGTAGCTGTGGGCCGGCTAGTATGGGGATAGCGGGCTCTGACACGTCAAAGAATACGCCCAACATGTCAAACTAAAGATCTGATTGGTTGAACACTATGACAATCAACAATATCGTCCCCATTCACTTAAACTGCACATGGATTCACTTGTGAGGCTGCAGGCCTGGGGCCTCTCTTCTTACCTAGAGACACAGAGGTGAAATCTGATTGGATAAAAGCTCTACTTAAAACAAGCTGCACTGGAAGCAGCGCAACTGAGGAAGACAGTAGCTGTGCAATGAGAAAATAAGATAATGGGAAAAATAATGTTATAAATTATAATACATACAATTTTTCTTTTCTCACGAAAAAGCGTAAAATGTCAAGCTGCTGGTGGCAGCAGAGGAAAAGTCAGATGATCCGCAAAGTCAGTCGGATTCATCCTCTGGGGACCATGAATGTCTGAACCACATTTGTTGCCAGTCTATCCAATAGATTTTGAGATATTTCACAGGATGAGTGGAAACTTTGACATGCTGGTGGAGCTTAAAGAAAAGTTGAGGAATCACCAAAAATCATTGGGATTGATCCTTTGGGGACCATGAATATCTGCAACAAATTTCTTCTTAATACATAATTGTTGTCAAGATATTTCACTAAAAGCATGAATGTCAAACTGGCACTAAAAATCCGACCTATTCAAACCTTAACTATTCGAGGTCAATGCCTAACCTTTACCTTCGAGAGAGAGTTTGGTAAATACTGGGGTACCATCTCCACACGACAGGCAATGCCCTCACCAGAGAGACATGGTTTAAGACCCAAAAGGTTGTTTACCAACACAAACCCATGGGTCTCTAAACTGATTAAAATGTCTTCTTAAGGGGTCAAAAGGAAATTCATTTTCACTTTGAAGACGTAACAACAGCACCGACAGTCTCAATGCTGAAACCAAGAAATGACCAATAGCCAACAACTTTGGTTAGCATGTAGCATTTACGACTGTCAGTCAAACCCTAATTTACTTAGAGAAGCTCCAACTCAGACATTTCTGAGCCAAAACACCGACTGCACAACATAACATGTGGCTCAATCTCTGATTCCCTTTACCCAGGATGCCTTGCACACTGCATATTATTTCCACACAGCGAGTTCCTCCGCGACGGCGCCGGCCACGGTTGCTGGGAGATCTGTGATGAAACTCCAAAAGCCTCTATTGATATCAGTCAGCAGTTGTTATTATCCAGCTGGGCGGAGGCCCGGCCAGGTGTTGCATCCTGTGAAGATAAATAAGCCGGCGTGGCGTGGAGAAGACCTCGGCCTCGGTCCGGAGACTCAGGACTCAGACCCCCCCGCCGGCTGCAGCTGCTGCCCAGACACACAGCCTGGTTTCTTTTAGGGGGGGGGACAGGTGTGACCTGATGTCTGCGCACTGAGGTGCTCCTGTGACAGCGACCTGGCAGAGATCTAACCCCTGTCGTACCACCTGCCCTCCCCCCTGCCGACCCCCTGCTCCATCACCACAAACACCCACCCTCCCCCCACACCCCTTGGGGGGGAAACAGGATCTGGTCCAGAGGGATAACAGAAGAGGAAGAGAATCCAATTCCTTATCCAGCCTGGCAACTGACTTAATTCCATTTTTGGCAGCCAGCGACCAGACGACTGCTGCTGCTCCACCGCCTGCAGCCTCCCCGAACTGAGCAAATATATAACCGTCTGAAGAGAAGGAAAGAAGGAAGGAAGGAAGAAAGGAAAGAAGGAAGGAATAAATCAATAAATTGTACACTCAAAGGAAAAGGGGATAGAAGAAAATTAAGACAAAAAAGAAAACAGATTGATTAGAAATAAAGAAACATCTGTACCATTTCTTAATAACACATCCCTTTAAACTGGTATAGGTTGCGAAGCTTCATAAGTGGTTAATAAATAATTGTCTAAATTTTTCTTTCTTCTTGTTTGGTAATAATGCAGTTATTAGTGTTAGTATGTAGTAGAAATACTTTTAATGTTTTACATGTTTCATATCATGTGTTTAGAACTGATCTTTAAAGCTTCAGTAAATTACTTGTTGACCTTTAATAAAGTTATTAATTAATATTTATAAACCGTTTATAATGGAAAGAAAACAATGATTGAAAAAAAAGGGCATGAGTTTGAATTAAGGAGTGAGCGCACGCACTCTCACTACATTATTCTATTTATTTAATGCATTTGCTTGATTTATGTTGCGTACTTTATGTTTGCTTGTTTGTTTACTTTGTTGATTACAGGACTTTTGTATTAGCTTACAATGTTTATCGAGGTGAGATTCCTTCTATAATCCTCGAGTTCTGTTTTTAAATCTCACCTGGACAAATTGCTTCGTTTCTTCTGTTGCTGTGTTTCTGCTGCTTTGTTTTATTGTGCAAATAAATAAAATGAAATAACAAAAATAGATAAGAAGTCAGTGAGGAAAACATGAAGGAATGAAACCTGTGTAACAGGAATAAATTCAAGAAAAGATGGCAAAGGGAAGCGATGAAGGTAGAACCTTAAAAATAGAAACTTCTTCAAAAACTTTACTCAACATCCACTTACTTTGTTCAACTGCAACTTCCATCCAAACTTTCAAAAGTGGACCTTGAGTTAAGATTTTTTGTCAAACAACTTACTTTTTAGATCAAGATTTTATAAACGTTATAGATTTAATTACACATAAGTATATACAACATTTAAAATGAGCTCCACCTCAACCAGCTGTAACATTAAAGTACAATGAAATGAGGAATATAAAATAAACACTGCAAATTAAATTAATAATAATAATATCAGTTTAAAACAAGACTAACCTGGAACATAAACCAGAAAGAGATAAATGATGAGATATAATAAATATCTTTCATTTGCAGTTTGAAGCTTTTTGGATTACTAAATATCTGACATATTTAAGTAAATGTCTTTCTCTCACCATGTTTATTGTGACCCTCACGCACCACAATACCGAGGAAATACTCTGTACACTGTGTGAACACCTGCGACAAACCTGATTCAGGTATGGAACAAAAATGATCAGAAAGAATCTAATAGGAAGTTAGGAGGGAAGAAAGAGGTGGAAGGGAAGTAAAGAAGGAGACACCTCTTAACTTCTCCCCCCCTCCCTCACCCACGCTCTCACCCACCCACACATCAGAGGGAACAGCAACAGTTCCAGTCCGTTCGCCCTCTAAGAGCCGGCCAGATTGAAAAGGAGGAGCCGAGGCCGCGGAGCATGAAAGAGGATAGAAGAAGAAGAAGAAGAAGAAGAAGACAACAGAAGAAGAGAGTGTAAGGAAGAAAGGGGAGCGGAGAGGAGGTGGGGGGGACGGGGGGGAGAAACAAGAGGGGAGGGTCAGTCTTCAAACGAGCCCCCCCCTCCCCATCACTTAAGAGACATTTGGAGGGGGGGTCAAATTATTAACACTCCTACGGCCACTTTAAAGATGACAAAAGAGCGAGTGAGGGGGGTGCTGACGTTTCACCCAGTCGGTCACCCTCTTCTTTAATTAGTCACTAAATTAACCCACCCTCCAACGCACACACACACACACACACACACACACACACACACACACACACACACACACACACACACACACACACACACACACACACACACACACACACACACACACACACACACACACACACAGAGGGTTCTAAGGTGGTTGGTATTCAAGCTTATTATATTTTTGGATATTTTTCAGTTCAGTCAGACAAAAAAAATAAAAGAATTATACATTTGTGTCTGTTTCGTGTTCATATTAAACTGAATGAAATTAAATGAACCGAGAAGTCACATGGCCTGTCAGGTAACTCATTTATTGGACGGTTTTGTGTGATGTCATTGTGCAATCAGGAAAATGTACTTAAAGTATTACAAGTATAAAAATGTCCCCTGGGACTGTTTGACTGTTGTACTATTATATTTTATATAATTAGATTGTTATTACTCATGCGTTAATGTAAAAGCAGGATGTTTCTGTTGTAGCTGGTTAAGCTGCAGCTCATTTTGAATTATTAACTAATGATTATGTTCATTATGGATTAATCTGCTGATTGTTTGGTTTGTAAAAAGAGTGAAAATAGTGAGAACACAAATACCCAGAGCCAAAAGAGACACCTTCACAATGTTTGTTTAGTCCAAACCTCAACATTATTACTACTAATACATATTAACATTATTACCATTATTAAAAAGGAAAGCAGCAAATCTTCACATTGCTGAAGCTGGAACCATAAAATGAGTGTGTGTTTGCATGTTCCAGCTATCGGCAGAAATGAAATATAATAGTAATATGTTTGTTTTCTTTAGTGTATAACCTTCTGAAATAAGAATTGTTGTGTTTTTGATATTGTGAAATGAGCCGTTTATATCTACATACCAGCCTTGTTTCTACAGTAAACGCAGAACGGACAAACTAGAATTGCTCCAGTTTCACAACTGTGGTCGTAAAACACAGGAGGGACGTCGAACATAGTAAACCTCTGTTGGTCTTGAGGAGCTGCAGCATATAGTTCTGCTCAAACTGCAACTTTCACTTTGAATCCTCACCGCTGCCAACTCGTTCGCTCACACTGCTCTCTCTCTCTCTCTCTCTCTCTCTCTTCACTCACTTCTCTATTCTCTAATGACCTGTGCTACTCTTACATGAAGTGGCGCTAGAAAGGGTCATTCACGTTTTCGCGTCACCATAATTTTCCAACATTGAAACGGTAGAAGTTTCAACTGGTTGCAATCTGCAACCTCACCACTAGATGGCGCCAGATCCTACACCCCGCACCTTTAACTGACAATGTTTCATCGGACAGAGGCTCTTATCGGCTCGGTTATTTCTAAAACTGTAGAAAAAGTCATTTGTGACTGCGCTCGACAAAAACGGAGACGTTAGCAGCAATTCACAGATTCTCAGGCAGGCTAGCTTTGATGAGAGATTTGACATTTCCTATACAGCTGGTATGTTATTCCAGATTGAACATGGGAAGCAAAGATCATCAACAGCAACACGACGATGTCTGAGTGACACTGAGGCAGTCACTTGTTCAAAAAATGAAAGTTAAAACAAATGACAACACGTAAATCATTGAAATTCATTTTGAACACGACCCACGTGGCCTAATCCCAAACTTTATCATAACATTCTCACACATGCACAGTTCGGTGTCGTAAACATATCCTCATACAACGGTTTGAATGATATCGTTTTCCTATGAAAGTCCAGCAACACGTGTCAATTTACGCTCGTTCGTTGCATACAGTCTTTTCAAAATAAACTTCCGAATTCACAGAATACAATTCAGTTAAGTTTAGGCAACAAAGCTACTTGGTTAGTTTTAGAAAAAGATCGTAATTTGGGTTAAAATGAACTACGAAAGTGGCGTTATTTAAGTAGGCAAGTTACGTGATAAATAAATCATCAATTACTTCTGGTTTCAAATGAGGAGCGAACAGCGGTCTCCTTTTTGTTTGACGTTTTGCAGTCCTGATACTTCCTGGTTAATGATCATTTTTTGTAGGTATAGCTAAAAACGCTGTATGACAACAGCTTGCCGTGGTCCTCCATTCTTCAAAGCTTGCCTCCTGTTTTTCCGTTAACGAAGAGACCAATATCAATACCAACAGGTCATGCACCTTACGCTTCCAACTGCAGTACAACGTAAACGTAGAAGTTTGTTCTTGTCCGTGAGAAGTTACGAATACAGCGTGAGTGAACCTTTTGAACTGAGATTATTTTGTTGCACATGCTTTGAATTATTTAGTTTGGACAGCTTATTCACAGGACTTAGGAATCTAGTTTTAGGAGTCTAGTTTCTTTCCATAGTCGGAACTGTTGAACAGAAAACTGTGAGCTGGTGTTTCGAGGACGGAGAGAAGAAAAAGAGAGAAAGCGTATTTGTGTGTTTTCGATCTCTCAGCATCGACATTCCCTCGTTGTAAGGTTTTCACTTTTACAAATTGATTCAGTTTAACTGAGATCTCATCTAGATTGGCTCTCAGAACTTAATTCTTTGTTTTATAATTTGCTCTTAATCGCCTTCGCCTCTCTGCTAATGATAAGGCTGCAGCTCTGCTTAGACTAAAGCCCCTCATTGTGAGCCCCTAAAGCTCTTAAACAAATAAGATTAGAGCACATCCCGTGTTACATTTGTGAATAAGACGAGTGCTATCAGATTTGCCGGCGAGCCGCATTATCCAAATCATCCCCGTCTGCGGTTCTTCTGCTCACCATCCATCAGTCCTTCAGCTTCCCGGTGACATTAACTTGACCAAAAAAACAAACATCTGAGATCAACTACAATCTGTTTCCTGTTTCTCCAACCAGTTAACGAAGACAGAAATCGGAATCATTTGCAGGAATGATAACACTCATTCAATGACTCGTCATCTTTTCAACCAGCTGATGATGATTTCCAACAATCAACTTGGATGTTTCACCAGGCAGTTGTTGGTAAGTTTACGGACTTCATCACACTCAGAAATCATCTTTAATATTTGAGGGTTGAGAGAGATCTGAGTGTCAAACACTCACCTCCTGAAGGTTTGAAAGGTGAGTGTTAAGCGTTTGAAGTTTTAAATAAGAAGTGCTTGTGGTCAGAATGGATTCCCAGGCAACTAATATCTCATTTTGCTGCTCCTTTAAAATATCTTAAAATGAAATCAAGGTAATAAAGGTCATAAATTGTCTTGAATTTACCTTTAAATTGCTGAAGGTTTTCAGGCTGGTCTCAACCACCAATAATGTTGGGATCTCTCCCAACAACCAGTGATCTTTCAGCAGACCACAGTTCGAGCCCCATGTGAAACGAGAAGTCAATGTTGATGTATTTGTCACGTAACTTTCGTAATTAGTAACGGCACATCCGTAGTTATTTTAACCCAAATGACGATCTTTTCCTCAACCTAACTAAGTAGTTTTGTTGCCTAAACCTAACTAAGTTATTTATTTTGAAAAGACGATGCATGTAACGAGCGAACATTTTCAAAATAAACTTCCGTCACGTGCATGTTCCTTCAAAAGCCAGCAAGCTTTTGTTGCCTTTTTTTCGGGGGCCTTTAGTTTTTCATTTGCACGTCAATATATATGTATTTTCTTAACTGTTGTATTTGTTATGACTTCGTTCACACAAAACACATACAACATGTGAGTGTTACATGCTGTTGATGCGACCCTTTTCACTGTTGAAGCTACTCTTTGAGATTTAAGGTGCGTTCGGCTGTTTTTTCCCCCTAAAAATCTCAGTGCAGCAGTGAAACAACATCCCAGGAGTCTGAAGTCGGTCAGAAATCTCTCTGCCTCTTAAAACGTCAGCGTTTGTTTACGCTCGGCTAACTATAATCCCGGGTTTCTTGTGTTGTGCACAGGCCTGTCAGTCAAAGCGGTGACAGCAGCACCGAAGGGCACCTCAAACAGCCGGCACTCAAACACACATGCACCGACTCGTCACTGGAGCTCCAGAAATAAAGTCCACCACAAACAAACCGTGGGTGGAACTCAAATTAGCAAAACAGCTTCAGAGGTATTGGATAACGACATAAACATTTGCAACGAAGAAAAAAAACTCTGTGTTCGAATGATGTCATTTATAACCATAGACTGTATACAAGAAGACGGACGTAGTCATCGTGACGTCACTCATTGGTTTGTGGACTGATGTTTTGAAGCCTTGAGTTCGGCGATTTTGACGTCGCCATGTTGGAATACGGCTGTCGCCATTAACAGAAGTTACCATATTTGGAATGCAGAGGAGTGACGTGACACTGTATACGTCTCTGGTAGTGGTAGAGACCTGTCAATCACAGTAGCCCCACCCTGAAGCATACCCTGCTTTATGGTCTGTTTGACTCTAAATGGACCATCATATACTAAATGAACATCATGCTGTATTGAAGAAGACTTGAAACTAGAGATTGAGACCATAAACTCATGTTCACAATGTTTACTGAGGTAATAAATCAAGAGAGAAGTAGAGTCATTTTCTCATAGACTTCTATACAACCAGACTTCGTTTTGCAACCGGAGGAGTCGCCCCCTGCTGGACAGTCGAAGAAATGCAGTTTGCTTCTGGATCGGCTTCACTCGGTAGAACTGGAGGTTGCCACATTTTTATAATGTGAGGTCAGCACACACGCTAAGTGACCGTTGAATAGATTCATGTAAAGACATGGAGCTCCTCTGATGCTGGAAAATAGTAATAATACAACAAAGACCCTCCGCGTCTGATACCGATGCACAAGTCACCCTCTAGCATCTGTATGAGACGCACCGGGCTTTCAAGTCACAACAATGTAAACCCATCCGTAGTTATTAGACTCTCAGAGCTATACTGCTACGGAAGTCAGTTTCCTAAGTACAAAGAGCAACAAAGTCCTTTGGTTGGAGGAAGTTTGGGTGGATGGACGAGTCAAACGAACACAGGACTTGCACCCAGGAGACCGCTGTCCATGTCTCATGTGAAACCAAAAGTTGACTCATTGTAAGTACAAGAACTAGCATACTCATACTTATTTGAACTCAAACTACGATATTTTACTGACCAAGTAGTTTTGTTGCCTAAACCCAAGTGACGCCAATGGGTGCTGACCAAGCGTCCATATGTGACGTCTTGAATGTTCAGTCTCAAGGCAGGAAGTAGAACATCCTTCATGTAACAAGGCTGAAAGAAAAGGCGTGGTGGACAGGTGTGAAGAGTGTCTGACTTTTATGCAGGAAACCAGACTTTGCCAACATGTTGTGTAAAAAAACGAATTTCAAATGATGATGTTATTATAGAAAAAAGATTTTGCATATTTGTTTGATATCAACGTTCTTGTGTGGCAATATGGTTCGATTTTCTACATATTCTACTTCAACAGAGGCAACATTTTTGGGATATTGTTAGTTGTAGATGGAATGGAAACAGGTATTAAGGATTACTTAACTACTTGAGAAACTCCTACACTCCTGTCTTAAAACATTTTAAAATGTCCCAAACGTTGTAAATAATTGATGCTTTCTGATTGTATTTTTTAGATCGTTTTTGAAAAGTTGGCTTGGAAAACTAAGCCCCCCGACTCTGACGTCAAATCACAACTACTGGTACCGTAGCAGTTTCAATTTGGACTCGTCGCTCCACCTTAAATTGACGCCACGCTGAAGCCTATCATCAGTGTTTTACTAGTTTATGTTTGTGTCACAGAAAAATCAGCCTGCGTCGATAAAGTCAGACAGATTCCACCCGAGAGGGGAATTAAATCATCTATTGTTTTGTAAGAAGTCACAGATCAAACGTTGCAGGCCAGTTTTTCCATTAGTGCTGAAATAGACCTGGATCACAGCTCAGCAGAAACACATTCCTCTCTGGCACTCCAAGACTCGACTTAATGGGGAGTCCCTGGAAGGCACCGGCTCTCTTTTTTTCTTTCCTTCTGCTTCTTCTTTAAGTGTTAATCCTTGGGAAACTTCCACCCGTAGCGGCTTGTTTGAAGCGAGCCAGTGGCCATCCGACTAAGTACGGCCCCCAGTCATCTGAATCATTAGATTAGGCTTAGGCATCGCCCCGACAAAGAGATTCCCGATCGCCGTTTGTTTCAAGGAGAGGCCCCGCTTCAGCCAGCACGGCCTCAGAACTGAGAGGCACTTGCGAAGCAAAATACATCAAACGTAGGAACCCGAAAAACAAGATGCACTCCAGTTCTGCTGGTTCTGATTTACGGTACGCACAACGATTTATAGAGGAGCGCAGGCCGCTGTTTACATGTTTACATGGCAAGAAAGCACTGATTATTGTCCCAAGGGCAATTTAGTTTGAAAGAGCCGAGAAACAGGAAACTTATTTATTGGTTTGGTCATATTGATCGTTTATTAACATCAGATATCAGCTGATCAGAGTCGTCCACTTCCGATATGATGAATATAATAAACACAATTGACAGCAGGAGGTTTCTCACTGATCAACCTTTCACAAGTTACAGAAGAGTGCTGAAGCAAAAAGACAATCGATATTTATTTTTAAATTACGCGTATATTACAATATATACAGTGATGGACGAAGTACTCGGGTCCTTTACTTGAGTATAAGCTTAAAGTCCTACATTCGAATTCACAAAAATAAAAGTACAGCAAAGGTTTAACGTGTTAATGGCAAGTTAAATATGAAAACTTAAGTAACTTGAGATTCTTTTTTTATTCAAATAAAACACCTAAAACTTTTGGTTCAGTGGGAGGAAAGCAGCGGCTCGTGGACCAAATCCGGCCCTCCAGTGACAATATTTGGCCTCCTGTCATTTACATCAGAACTTCAAAACTAATATTTGACAAACTACTCTAGATAAAAATGTAAATACACAGCAACATCTTACACTGCCTCCACATTTTGTAGTGCAACACAGGAAATGCATCACCACATATACGGGTAAAAAACACATCTGCCCTCCAATACAACACTCAATGCACTAGAATTATTAAACCATGTGACTCGTAAGTGAATTTAAATACAAAATAGAAGTGAAAACATACACGGCTTCAGAAAACGTTGCCCGTGTCATTAGATGGTCGTTTTCTATCATATTGTTCATATTAATACCTCATCAACTTCCATTTTGATGAATCAAATCTCGCGGATCAGCATGAGAAGCTATAATAGACGAACAACGGGCGACCTAAGAGGAGTTGAAAGTCATAACAAAATATGGCTCAAGCCCTAAAATTGCTCAGGCGATCACATGCTTTGCAAGTTGAAAGTCTGACAGAAGTTTCGTAAAACGCACAAACTTTTTTCTTTTCCCCAGTACGGCCCAAAAAGTTGCAGGAATGTGAACCGAAATCACTTCAAAGAGTCTTGTTTTGTCTCGTGCAGCATCTAATCTCCCCCCTTTGAAGACGAACGTCATTGTCTTTCCCGTCGCTGACAGCCCTGATAGGAATATTCATGTTGGAGGAGGTGGTGGTGGTGGTGGGTGTGTGTCTCTAGATTGGCTTCTTAAACAGCCGAGGAGCCATTTTGTGCAGAAGGAGTCCCGGACATGTCAGGGCTGTTGACAGTCTGTGCTCGGGATTAGTGGGCCAGCGGCGAGGCAGTCCCTAATCCCTCACTGTATCGTAATCTATTTACCCGCCGTGCTAAAGGGATTTCCATATGAAACTATACACACAGAGATGCTGGAAGTGTTCAAAATCATAAATCAGCATTTGGCTTTTTACCCACTTTTCAAGCCTGTTTGTGTTTTTTCTTTTAACTTCTACTGACGCACCACCGCAGTGCTAGTTTGACTCACAGTAGCGCGGACGGGTGAGGATATAGCTACGTAAAAACATATCAATCAATCAAACTTTATTTGTAAAGCACCTCTCAAACAGGTTAGTGCAGTTCAAAGTGCTTCACAGATGACTGACAAATCCGGAAATAAGAAAGAACAAGTGTGGACCGTGAAACAACAGAAAAGACAAAAGCAATCGAGCAATTTAACAATCTGACAATTTGAGACCGATAAACACAAAACAATCAAATGATGCAAATGTAATAAAATGCAATTAAAAGCTATAATAAGAGTAATATTGGTAAAATAGTGTGAAATAAAAACTACATTAATAAAATAATTTAAATCCGAAAAAATTCAGAAATAACAATAAAATAGAATAAACATTTAATATAATAAAATAAGTAAATAAAATAATGTCAAAATTAATAAATACAAAAACAAAATAAAACTAAAATTTAAATACATTTAAATTATAAATGTCCATAATATCTAAAAACGTCTAAAAATCATTGTTAACCAGGCTGAATAGGTGGGTTTAAGTTTAGAGATTTGCAGAAGTTAAAAGGCTTCAACACTTCCAGCAGCTCTCAGATCCTCAGGCAGACTGTTCCAGCAGCTCAGGGAATAATAGATTTAAAAAGATTTAAGGTTTACATAAAAACGTAGACATCTATAAAGAAAATAAAACTAAAAACTTTACTATCATTTATGTTTCATGCCATGTTAAAAACCTTTCGTGTCTGTATGAGACCATGTAATAAAGGAACTACTGGAAGAATTTTCTTTGTCGTTTCTTATAAAAATTAAACATTGTATTTAATTTTGGCAGAGCAGCAGTGTTATATCACCGTGACTCAAATCTGCTGCCGGCTGTCTTCATGTTGGATAAACGATGCAAAAAAGATGCTCTGAGGATCTTTTAGCTGTTCATTAAACTGCGTCTGATGGAGCCTCATCATCAATTCAAAGCTAAAATATGCCAATTATTATTGTTAAAATATGTGCATTTTTTGTTATCTGAGGAATGGATTTGCATTACATGCCTGTCACTCAGACACATACGGTAATTGTGAGTGTGTGTGTCACCAGCTCGCAGCCGTAGTTGGTAATTATCAAGACTACCTACTTGTCTGTTATCAGTTTTGTGTCAGAGAGGGAAGCTCTTTATTTTCTGTTTGCCACTATCATCTGTTTTTTTCCTGTGTTTAGCCGCACAATATCACATCATGCAGCACCTCTTGTTGTGTACTATAGAGAAATATTTGGAAACAGGGCAGGCGGACGTCACAAAACAAAGCAGCATAAACAGGCGAGCAACGGACACGTGAACGTAGTTACAGCGAGTTCAAAAAGTGACTCGTGCCCTGAAGCTCCTCAGACGATCACATGCTTCGTGAACTGAAAGCCTGACAGAAGTTTGAGAAGCACTCAAGTGTTTACTCCCCTTTGTTATCATTGTTGCTATGTCTTTTATTTGGTCTTTACCACTATCATCCATTTGTCGCTCACTTTGTTTTGAAATGGCACGTCAGACAGCCCTCTTAGCGGCTAACCGTTAGCTCCTTTTTAACGTTCAAAGCACAACTTTTAAGTCGACGTGGAAGAGAAAAGGAAATTTGAATAAACACAATAGGAGTTACAGGTGTTTGCAAACAAATGTGCGTAGCACTGGTGGGCAAAAGCATCAAAATCCATCTGATGAATCTAAGGAAATAGAATTTAGTGACTACTTAAAACTTATAAGTGACGCAAGTTTTTGTTTTGGCTCTAAATTGTCGTACGCTCACTCCAGCCGCTCCTCCTTCCCCACGACTACAACAAGCGATGATCGTGAAAGCTAAATGAAGTCATATAATAATGGTATCTGGTGGTCTGCGGGGGTCTTGTATGGAGATTCAAGGGCGATCAGAGCGGGTTTTCAATCGCATCGACGTTCACGCTGCCTGTGTTTTGCCCACCAGTAACTGTGTGCCATCAGCTCTTACGCTACGGCAACAGAACAAACTGACAACGATTGTGTAACCAGTGCGATGCTAACTTCCTGGTTGGCCTTAAAAAAATACGTCGTCCCTGCAGCACTACATAGGGACCCAGTAACTGTTAGCAGTGCCAATACCTATCAATATATTCATGAAATGATAAATGTCAATATAAATAATGAAGTGTTTTGTGCCACAATGTTAAACTGCAGTGTTTCTGTGATAAATTGATGAAGTTGTAATGAGGTTAAGTAGGTGGTGCTACGTAAGAGCAAAATATAAATGTAAAAGTAAAAGCAAAGTTGACTATTGAATAGGTGTTGAAATGCACATTAAAAATAGTGGATTTGCCAGGTTCAAGCTCTTCTAACTCAGACAATTCAGACAGATTTGGAGTTGTTGGACGTTGGATTGTTTCTTTCATGATGGAGATAGGCTAGCAGTTCCCCCCTGCTTTTCTTCTTTGTGCTAAGCTAGGCTAAAGGTTTTATGGACGACCTCCGTACTGGACAGAGATGAAACTATTTGCATCTTCTCATTCCGGTTTAACGGGCAATAAACGTTCCTCCCAAAATGTCGGTTTTGGCTTTGTTTTTCATTTTGAGAACACATTAATCTTTCTGTCCTTCGAGAAAGAGTTAAAAAGCAACCGTGCTAATCACCCTTGTTCCACCTCGAGGCCCAACAGACGAAGTCGACACCGACTCCTGTCATGGTTCAGCTCCATCAGCAGGTCCACATGCGGTCCAGGAAGCTGCTTTTGTCCCCTGCTGCCACATCCTGTGTGAATCGTCTGTTCGGAGGACAGGAGAGGCCACAGCGCTGCTTCTTCAGGAGCACTCGAGAGGACACTTTGATGTCCTCTGAGGCCTCGTCAGGGAAAGTGAGGCGATCCCCCTGAGAAGACAAAGCGTTTCTGTCAGTGGCCTTCTGGAAAAGTAAGAAACCAAAAAGCAGAGTCACTTTGTCACTACAAAGACGGGGAATAAAGGTTCGGGCCCCCCCGGGGAGAGGCTGGCGGGATAATAAGACATCCAGAACAGCTGTTCGGGGAGAGGGGCGTCCTTTCTCTACAATAAGCAGCGAGAGATTTCCTGAACATGGCCCTAAAGATTAGTTTGCTCTAATGTGGTAAATCCCGGCTCGTGTTTGCATGAGGCAGCGGTGCACGCTGGTAAAAGCCCAGCAGGACGCAGAGCGGGCAAACACACGTCCTGGACGCCATGTTTACCGAAAGAACTGTTTGCCCAGCTGCTGTAGGGACGCCGCGAGGAAGCGGCACTGCTGTTAATTAAAATCGTGATTCGTCCCTTTTTTCCTTGGATCAAATGAGTTGTACATTACTGTCGACGCGGCCAAACAAACAGCGGGGGATGCCAGTGTGCATGTTTGCTAACCTGCCCGGCTGTTAGTCCGCCTCTTGCGGGGAGGAGGGGTTTGATTATTGACGCGCTGTTTGGATGTTCAACATTTGCGCTGCCTTCACGCTCTGGGACCTGCAGCATGTTTTCTACGGCTAATAGTTGTTTTTTAAATACTGTGAGAGTTAAAATCCCAAGCAGTGATTTTTCATTGATATTTCCAAGATGTATAAGAACATTTTCAATTTCAATATTTACAGACATTACTATATATGAACAAACTTAACTTTGAATGGGAATTTTTAGAGCGGGCAGTACAAATATCTCATAACTTCATACAAGACACAATCGCCTCACAAGTTAAATGTCAGCGAGATATAGGGACTGCCTCTTGAATATCTCCTAACGTGAGTGAGATATAAGTCAAAATGACTTTTACAAGTGAATTTCAAGATCTCTTTTTATCTTGAAATGCCTGAATAAATACATCTTATTTAAAGAAATCTCATCAGCAAGTTTTTACATGTTCCATTGGGATTTTTTTAAATCTTATTAAAACCAAAAACACCTTGTATTAAGTGTTTTTTTAAACTTATTTTTGAAATGGCTCTTTTCCCAGTGTGGTCTTTGTCAGGAGAACACAAAGGTTGCTTCATGCATTTGAACAAACAACCAATGCTGTTGCTTTTTGGGACTGTCCCCACAAGAAGCAGCGTTTGTCATTTGTTTGAGTAATTAAACCAATATATTTAAATCAACTGAAGCAAGTTGTGTTTGTGCTTCAATCTAACCAAAGAAAGCAGGTGAAATGCCGCTTTTCTGACTCTGAAATAAACCTAAAGACCTGACTGATATGTACAGTTACCAGGACAGGTGTTTCAATCAACTTGAAGGACATCCAATCAGTGTCCAGGAAAAGCCAAACCACAATCATGGCAGATCAGTACAGGCTTGGTAGTTTTGGACAGCACTGACTTAACAGACTGACTTAATCTATACATTATGTGCCTTGTTCAAAAAACTGCAACTCCTCACATCTTGGAAGCTGTAACCAACAAATGTTTGATATTCTTACTTGATAAACGATTTATATTCTATGTTGTCAAGGTTTTTAAACTTTTTGACGACATGAATCAATTAAAGAACTCATCATTTCAGGTGCACGATGCTTATTGTGATGTTTATTTTCACCGTTCTAACCTGTTTCTCACTATTTTACGTCATTGGTGGCCAAAATTGTTTGAGACAACTCGTAGGGCTAGCTGGCGTGCTACTGTAGCTAGTGAGCTAATAGCTAAAACACTAGCAATGCTGGTAACATGCTAGCACTGGACAATCAGTCACAATATCTCTCTGAGCTTCTTTCTATTTTCTCTGTATTAAACTTTCTACTCCTCCGAGGCATTTTGCTCATCCTATCATTCAATAAAGATGAAGTGAAGAAGGGAAAAACTAAACTTTCACTTAGCTAACTCTCAGTGCTGAGCTTCGTTAGCTCGCTAGCTAACAGGACAATACGTCTACACAGATTATTCAAAAGATTTATCACTGACTCTTGTCTCATTACTGTCTCTGTTTTAAAACAGTTTATACTGACAGACGAGGTTAAATAAAATGCTACACACAGCTAATAAGCTACGATGGCTGCCTCCATTTTTGGACTCTCGGTTCCTCCAGCCGTCGGCACTGTAAAGACGGTTTGCTGTTGGTCACCGAAGTTAAACAACAGCATCAGACTGTGTGTATTCTGGGAAGCTTCCAGGTGTGGATGTGTGTTAATGTAAGCGTGAACACGGCGTAAATGACAAATAGAACTCTCAGTGAATCTTTCCCTGAATAAATAAACAATCATCTATTTATCCAAGCGTAACTAATCACACATGACTGCTTTTTTGTGGTTCACAACCAAACCATAGACTCAAACCTGCAGGCCAGGGTTACTGTTAATAATCAATAATAATCAAACTGTTGGTAATGTGTCACTATTTATACTTTTAAACCAGTTCAACATCATTTGCTTAAAACCGTAGAGATCATGTTGGAAACTGCTCTGTTGAGACAAACGAATCGAAATAAACTTTTCTCCGGACTGCTCATGTTTTAACAAGACTTTATTATAAAGACACGAATGTACATCTTTCAAATTTCAATGGAATACTGACATTGCGTGTCTAATTTCACATTTTTATTTTCTTTCCTCTGCAAAGAACAAATAGCAAAAAATCTTTCACCTTATAAACAAGTGCTGCAATTCAATCTCCAAAATACAACACCCCACAGGCTATACGACGAGATCAAAGTTTGAAATCAGATAGAAATGAACATCAGCGATCCTGAAAATCATAGCAGCATCATGTTTTTGACAAATAAAAGGTTTGTTAGGAAAAGCCCACTCAAGAGTCTAATTTATGATTTTTTTTCACGTTATTTCTTTGAAGAATAATCCCGCTCAAGATGAAGTTAACTGACTGATCACTGAGACGATCCCAGACTGCACAATCTTGCAGGTTCCACTGAAATGTTACTATTAAAAGGCCTTCAAGAGTTGTAAATGGGTCAGTTTCTCTCGAGTTCTGGAGTAGAAAAATAATCCCGGACGAGTCGATCCGCTGATGTCGACAGAGCTGAACCCCGAGGCCTTCAGGTATCTGTGCGTCGTTTCAGTTCGTTCACAAATAAACTTTCTTAAAAACGTCTCTAATATTAGTTTAAAGGATCTTCAAATATAAACCACCAACAACAAAAAGAATACTTCTTTGTAAGCAGAGAAGAAGAGAAACACAGGAGGTCACAGCACTTGGAAACGCCACGAGGCCTGGTCTTTGTAGTCCAAACAGTCGGAGGCGTTGAAGTTGAGTTTCCAGGCCGAAGCTGCCGTCTGCTCTTTGTAATCCAGACAATCTGTGGAGTTGAAGGTGAGGCCGGGCGCGCTGTACGCCTGGTGGTGGTGCGACGGGTGGTGGTGATGGTGGTGGTGCCCTGACGTCTGGCCAATGTGGTGGTGTGGGTGTCCCGACATGGAGCTGCCGTTCATGGGGCTGAGCTGGTGCGGGTGGTGCGGGTGGTGGTGGGAGTGCATGGGCGCCAGGTACGAGCCGCACTCCACGCCGCCGAAGTAAGAGCCTGAAGCCGAGGCCGGGTAACCCTGGCTGTACGCCGCCGCCGTCTGGCCGTAAGACACCGGGTAGGAGGGCGTCCCCCCGGTGCCGGAGGACGACACGGAGCGCTGCATGCAGGAGGCGCTGGTGGGGGCGGCGGGGTCGGGCATCGTGGCCGGCGCCGGGGCCGGGGAGATGGGCGCCGGGCTCCAGATGGACGACACCGGTGCGGTGCCGGAGTTAGAGGTGCTGATCAGACCGGGACCGCCGAGGCCGGAGGAGACGGAGGAGGACGTAGAAGAGGACGTGGAGGAGGAGCTGGAGGAGGTGGAGCTGGACACCGCCGGCGGGGTGAACTGGCCGCTGCTCTCTGAACCGGTGCTCTCTCTCGCCGGAGATGACTTCTTCTTCATCGGTTTCACCTTGGCGCTGTTGCTGCTCTGCTGCTGCTGCCGACACTTGGCTCGTCTGTTCTTAAACCAGACCTGAGGAAGGAGGACAGGTCAAAAGGTCACACGTCGGCTGGATCAGAAACCAAAAATAAACCCCAGCCGAACCAGACGGAGCTGGCAGGAACTAAACACCTTTCCTCTAACACAGCCGTACTGAGGCGCTGTGGCTCTGACCTCTGACCTTTACTGCTGGCTGCAGTTCATCAGACACTCTTTTCTGTGGATGAAGACTCTGCTAAATGACTCCAGCACCAAAAATAACTAGTAAACGTGCAGAGCTTGTGAATCTTTGTTTCTTTGAGAGAAATAAAAATCACATTTCAGCACGACAGAAAAAACACACTCTAAAGGGTCAGTTCACCCAAAATAACAAACGAAACATATTCCTCACTGCAGATCATTTTGAGGTTTTCAGGTTTCTGCCTCACAGTCTGCAATCTATTGGTTTTGTGTTCAGGGACACAAATTAATTTATATTTATCAATTAGGATCCTTTTTCTCGTGGTGTACACACAACTTAAACGCTACCATGTGACTATGCAAGTGACAGAGCTGATGGCGTCATATTAAATATTGAGAAAGACCACTCATAGTGGGCGGGACCGGAGGTGAATGGGTCCAACGAATAAAGGACTTTTCAACCACGATGTTTTTAATAAGTGGTTTTAGTACCTAAACCTAACATTGTTTGTAGCTTAATGTCGTCACGAATAAGAATTCGTCACGAAAAGTAACGGACTTCTCTTGGCTCAGCACTAAACCAGTCGATTGCATTTTCTTACTTGACAAACTGCCGTGAGACTGTGTCGGTGTAATAACATTTTGTTTACAGTGCTAAAGTACTTAGTATTTTAAAAATCTATTTTGTGAATCAATGCCCCTGTTATTCTGGATAATCCACAGGTAGGATGTTACACACTGGTCACAGCTTTCAGGGACTATTTCTTCAGTGGAAAGTAGTTCCAAACAGGGACACATTGTGGAAGGAGACACTCCGACATAAATATAAAAAAATTTGGAGAAATAAAATGAAAACTATCTGTGTGGTGAGACATCACGAGAATATATATATATTTATGTTTTTAGTGATTTCAGTGGACTGTCACTTTAAATCCTGTTGTATTTTGGCCCACAGAAGCACTGAAGCAAACAACCTCAGGTGCCACAACCTGTTCAGTAACTTGCCCTTAATGAAGTGATACTTACACAATAAGAATTTCACAATCAAATATTTGTCTAAGTAAACGATTCATATTATTAGTAAGAGTGCAGCATGATCTGAGAGGACAATGTCTGAGTGAAAAGATGCAACTCTTCTAAACCACAGTGTGTTTTTTTAAATAAAGTAAGTAAGATCCAATAACTCCATGACAAAAAGACTTTCACAAACATTTATAAAATAATTATCTGCACTTTGGATATAATGTTCCAGTATTTAAAGTGAACATAATATTTTCTATAATGGAAAATGTTTTCCTATAATTTAATTATTAAAAATAAATGAGGGCTAAAACTTGCAGTGGGACTAAAACGGCGACGTTTAAAAACAATAATATGCTTCCATAGAAATAACAACAGCACTACTACTGATACTACTGATAACTGGGCCTGTCAGAGGTGAATTAGTAAATGCTCTGGTGGTAAAAGCGGCCTGTCAGCAGCAGCAGAAAGCAGAGAGGCAGCAGCCATGATTGCAGCTTTTAAGCCCAGCAGAGGGCCGCTAAAGCCGGGGACAGAAAACCTCTCACAGCCTTTTATAAAGAAAGCTCCCCGCATCCAAAGCCCAGCCAAGTTCTCCCCTTTGATTAAAGACTTGTCTCTACTCGATCATAGGAGCTGCACTTTTCTTTTTCACACTGGAGCTAATCATGCAGAGGCCTGAGGTGAAAAACAGAAAGTTCATCAGAGAGTGGCACCAAAACTTTAAAACCTGAGCTCAGATGCATGAAACTGGTCCAGGACACACTGTGTTAGTTAGTAATGATAACAGAAGAGCATGAAAATATATGCTTCCAGGAAACTGGAGCTCGGAATGCTTTCTGCTGTGACCTCAGAAGGTCTTGCACTTCTTTGCTTATTATTACACCAAACTTTTTTACAAAAGTGTTACACTCATAACCTTAAATATACTCAGGTGTGATGTTATTTGATAAACATCTTGCGGATTAAAGTTAGAGGAAACTCCACTGAATTATCCACAAAGTTCATATTTCCCCTTTTCCTTCTAAATGAAGTGTAAACCCTTCACATTAAATGTCCCATGACATCTCTCTGACCTGCACTCTGGACTCCGGCAGGTTGATCTTCAGCGCCACCTCCTCCCTCATGAAGATGTCCGGGTAGCGCGTCTTGCCGAACAGCGACTCCAGAATGTCCAGCTGCGTCCGGGTGAAGGTGGTCCGCTCCCGGCGCTGCTTCCGCGGGTTTCCTGGAGGAAGAAGAAGAAGAAGAAGAAAAAAATTAATCGTTAATTACTTTGTCCAAGACACAACTTTAAAACCCTCTAAAAGTTAGAGACTGAATCGTGTCGTGCGCTCGAAGAGCTGTCCAGTTTTGTTTTTGTGTGTAATAATTTTACTTTTTAATTGGCGTCGTTTTATATCTTGTGATTATTATTTTTTTCCACATGCAGACGCTATATTTTCCCCCTCGTATTTGGACGTTTCTTTTTTCTAGCTTGTAAAACATTTGGGACTTCCGAAAAAATAAAAAAAAGTAGGCCAAATTAGCGTTTTTATCACCAAGACAAACGTGATTGGTATATTTAACGACAATAGAAAGATTATAAATTACACCATAATTGCGGCCTCAAATGCACCACAAGCAGAGACACTGAGAGTTTAATATGACGCGTAAACCCAGTTTCCCCACCGCGATAATCACACACTTTTCCACCCATCCTATAAAAGTCACTTTAAGACTTCAAAAGTATTAATTTAATTCGCTTTGTATTCGTTTATACCAACCAGACACCCAGAGCTACTGCGTGATATAGTTTAGCAGCTGCGTATAAATACTAGAAATAAACTCTGCATCAAAAGCGCAGAAATATCTCTATATTTTGGAGAACCAACGTTTCCAGGGATGTTATGAAACACATGATCTAAAACTCTGGCTCCGTGTGGATTTGTTGTTAAGTTTGGCCCTCAGAGGACGGTGTCTCGCGCTCCGTACCGGGGTATCCCACAGACGGGTGGAGCAGGTCCATGGCTCCGCTCAGGCCCAGTCCGTTCATCCCGTACGGGGCCTGTTTGAGATAAGACATCATGCTAGAAGTGCGGAGGGGAGACCGGGGTCTGGACGGACGGAAAGGTGCGGAACTCCCGGTGTTTAGGTCGGCTCCTGCGGGAGAGAAGAAGCACGAGGAGTGAGCCATATTAAAATGCGTTAACGCATTATAAAGCCTGTAAAGCTACACGTCACTTGCAGCAATACAACTTTCCAAACGGCAGGCCTATAAAATCCACATAGACTTTAATTTCTCTAAACTCTTTTTTTAAAAACACAAACAAATTCTATGTAATCAGATTTAAAGCCGCACTATAATAGTAATATAAAAGCCTATGAAGCCTGCCATTTAATGTGAATGCAAGCTTTTTAACAATGAGCGCAGTAAAACACAGAAGAAACCCTCTCACACTGTTATGCAATCATGGAAATGTAAATGATCCTGCTGATTGTAGATACAAACGTTTGCGTTTTACATTTTGGGCGTTTAGAATGAAGTTTGAATTCCTAAATCACGAACAATGGGATTTCACAACATGATGAATCGCCTCGATAATAACCTTAATTTAGTCATTTATGATACGAGAGAGAGAGAGGAAACCAAATCTGATGTTATAGAAAATAGCTTGAATTATGGGGGAAATATGTGTTAAACTCTTTAAGTCTTTAACATGTAAATAAAAGGGACGTGAAGAAAGGAGCTAGAAGGACTAATGCTTGCATGGGTGTGTGTGTGTGTGTGTGGGGGGGGGGGGGGGGGGGGGGGACTCACAGCTGTTTGATTAATGTGAAATAAAGAGAGACACCAAAATATCACCAGACTCTGATGTCACAGGAGAAACTGTTATTCAAAATAAATAATAATAACGCTGCTGAACACGAGCTCAGTGGTTCCGTGAGAGCAGATGGTGTTTTAAACGGGCCTGTTATCGCTCAGATCTTCATTACGTTTTCATTAATTCAATAGCTCACAATTAAATCGACCTGAGGACACGCGCGTTTAGATTACAGGACACTTGAGATTTATTCTCACCTCCGAATATCAAAGTTTGTCTCCAACATGATGTATTCACGCACAGACTTTCTGACTGTGACAGACTGATGGTGCGATGAAATGTTTATTTTTATTTTTAACTTGATTTTTCCCCAGTAAGTGTGTTATTATGTGTTATAATTCAAATGTTGAATATGTGTTTCATTCATGTATTGGACTTAAAGTTTATTATTTGCTTAATATTCACGTGCTGACTTAAAAGCTACTTTTTTCACATTTCCTAAATGTTGTCTATTTATTTACGACTATTTTGTTATTTCTTTTTGCTTTGCCTTATAAAATGCATACACTAAATATCATATTAAACTTTAAACACGGTAAAACAAACACATTACGTGTCACAAGATAATTCTAAATAAATAACAGTTAGTATATCGAATACAAAGAAAGTGGGTTAAAGCAATATTTAGAGAATTAAAAGAATATAATAAATACAGATACAATCTCTCTCTTTAAATAATTGATCTCAGAATCAATAAATATCCTGTTACTTGATTTACTCTTCTTTTTTCTGCAGAACTTCACACATTAGCTGCAGCTTTAATAAACGGCCTTAATGATTAACTGTTAGTATTAGTGTAAGACAATGTATTTAGATAAGAATTTCCATAATCCAGTGGGTCCTTTTAACAGGTAAATGCTCTGATGGACCTGAACTGAGGCGTTAACACTCCACATAAAGCATTACTTATTTCCATAACCGCAGGAAGGAGCCGAAACACGCAATGTAAATGCGTCAAAACTGTGTGCAAATGAAGCCCATTACAATTTAGATTAGATCTACAGGGCAACAATTAGCGGAGTGGCTGTTATCAGCGCAGAGAGCGGACAGGAGGCCGCGGGCTGAACGGAGCTGAACGGAGCTGCAGGAGGATAAATACACCTGAATGAAGAGAAAGCCTAATTAAAAAAGGTACACATTATAAAGGAGAACACTTCTAATGTGAGGTAACGGTAACGAACAGTTGCTTTTATTTATTTATCTCAGAGGCAAAACAAATAGATTATTTCTAGAATTTATTTAACATATTTTTCGTATTTTAAGTTGTTTTTTAGTCTTCAAAATATTATATCAGCCTCGTGTTGAGAGCTTCCAAAACACATAAAATAAAAACCAGGGAATATAATAATAATAATTTCAGTAATGTTTCCTGGTGGAATACGTCACCGTAAATCAGGAGAAACAAACGGGAGAAATGAAATAAAACCAGGTGTGAGTCTCACCTTCTTCAGGCTCCTGTTGTGTTTAAATCCTGTTAAAAGTCAAACCAATGAGATCCAGAGCTCCAGAAATATCCACATGGAAGAAAAAAAGTTTGTTGTTGTCTGTCAGAATACAAAGCAGGTTCAGCAGCTCCGCGCGCACCTGTTTCGATAACTAGAAAATTAACATTTCAACGCAGGAATAAAATAAAAAAAAATAAAAAACCACCGTAGCGTTGTGACTCTTCCGCGCGCTCCTTCTCTCTCTCTTCCTGCCGGCGTTGACGGACGGAGATTGATGCTCGTCCTCAGAGGCTCTCGTGCCTCTATGAGTCAAGGAAGCATGCGGGTGCGCGTCCTGCGAGCCAATCACAGCGCTCCGAGGCCTTTTACTGGGGGGGCGACGCGGACGGCCAATCGGCGCGCGAGCTCGGCGCCGAAACGCCCGCCTCTTTCGAATGGAACGCGGCAGCACGTGACACGACGGAACGGCTCTCGGTGTCAGAAAGTTGAAGGAGAATCGGCCCGGCTGCCATTGCGGCAAGAAATGTTCGATGTGGGCCGCTTATTTTAGGACGAACTGGTCATATTTAAGAGTAATAATGGAGTCTGCGTTAAAAAATAAATAAATCATGTGTTGTTTTATTTTTAACAAAGAAGTCTTTTTATTTGGCCTGTGAAGAAAAGACGAAACATTTTTAGTTTTTTCCTGCCTCTTCAATAAAACAATACATTAGCTTTAACAGTTAGCCTAGCATTACTTTTTTGAGTTCATAGCCAATTAAGGCTGCCATCAGGCCCACAACACTCAGTCCACATTAAAGTTCGTTGCCCTTAACTTGCAGTAGGCCACTGGTATTTGTTTATATTATTATTATAATAAGCTACAGGATGAACAACCCTGACAACCTCAACCAGCTGATTAAATTCAGAAAAACAAATACAGAAATATTGTTAAAAAATAAACCCAACATTTCAAACAGCTGCTGATTAAAGCACAGCTGCTGCTGTCATACATTATTTAGACTGAAATGGTCTTTGAATTAAATCAACACTTAGAGGATCATCTTGTAAATCTATTTTTTGACAGATATAGATACAAAATGCATAAAGGTCATTTCATAATAATATAATTTATCAAATGCAAAGCCTACATGATGTCAGCAATACTTTTGGCAAATATAAAATATAAATGACTATTAAAGCATAACAGTAAATAATTTAACTTACAGGCCTGAGAACAAACAGCTTATGAATTCATGAGAACAGCCTTGTGGTGGCTTTCTGAGGCCGGAAAACACGTGATCAAATTAAAATAAATGAATTGTTGTGTTGAAATCAGTATGAACATGTTGGAAATCTTTTTTTTTGGGTCTCATTTCCTCTGCTCGTCCCCAGTGATTGGCTGTGAGGCCGACGGCTACAAAGCCAGTGATTGATCACAAGTATCAAGATATCAAATGGACGGAGTCATTGTTGATGTGAGGGTTTTTGGGGGTCTAATCCCAAATTGCAGGAGTATTTTCTTAATACTAAGTCCGTAAATCCAGGGATCAGGCAGCCTAAAGAGGTGTGTGTGTGTGTGTGTGTGTGTTGGAGGTGGTGGGGGTTAAGTTTGGAGAGGCTTCTCGTTTGTTAACGGCCGCTTATTAAAAGCATGATGCATAAAATCCCAGGGTTGTCAGAAAGCATGCTGCAGGAGGCTCCGGCCAGGCTGCTGCACACTTTATAAAAATACAAAAACACACACACACACACACATACAACCTGCCGTGCAGACACAAAACGGGGCGGAAAAGCCCTTTAAAGTCAGCTGACAACAGTGAGTTTGGCTGCAGCTCAGCAGGCAGGTGAGGATGGACCAGGAGAACCAGAACACACTCCAGGACTCTGATTTGGACCCATTAAAAGGATTTTGCTCCACTGGGACGCTGAGGTAGGAGAAGTGGATCTTTCTCCTGTTATTTATGAAGTGTTTGTGGTTTAACATCATTTGCTTTTTTAAAAGGGCAAAACATTTTCTATTAGGTTTGAGTAAAAATGCATCTGCCATGTTTGAAGTGATGTCATTTCACACAGAAATAGTAAAATACTGTTTCTTCCTGTTATGTGATAATCTGTAAAGAACAATATTGTTTTTAAATATTTGTGATTGTCTCTTTGAGGGGATTTCTCACATGTTGAGGTGTGTTGGTGGATGTGCAGCTCTGTTTTTAAAAGGCATTTAAAATGACAGAATGCAAATATTCATATATGAGTTCAGAGGATATTCAATTATCAGGGGTGACATTAACACTAAAGCTGATTATCAACCAGAGTGGAAATTTGTAAAAACAATAAAGAAAACAAACCAGGTATGAGTGTGTTTACATGTCTCGACAACTTTAAAAGTATTTTAAAAAAGTAAAAAGAAATACACCATAGTTGCTGATTATTAATTCAGATATTGTCAGTGTGCACGGAGACAAACTGATCCGAAGCCCGTCTCTGTGACATTAGAGTGACAGGACGGTGACGTACGATGGAAATAAGCCTCCGTGTGATGACGCGACCTCCTCTTCATCACAACAACTGTTCTATAGTCTGCAAACCCATTTATTTAGCTGAAGACGTAGGAGAATGTCATGTTAAAGTATTTAAAAAATACCAATTTCAAAATATTGTTGAGTATTGTGATCACAGAAAGTTGGAATCACAAAAGTTAGATTTTTGTTGTTGTTTGTTTGTTTCCTTTAGTACAAAATACAACTTTACATGACTTCTGGATTTTTGCTATTAGTTGGAAAATAGAAATGTAGAATGACTTATAGAAGTTTTAGTAGTAGAACTTTGTCTTATTCACACAAACAGGAACATAATGTGAAATATGCTGAAATGATTTGGATCAGCTGTAGAGACCTGATGAGTGCTCTCAACCTGTGGACGGAGAGACTGATAGTGAAGCCTCTGTCTCTCTCTCCCTCTCTGTCTCTCCCTCCCTCTCTCTCTCTGCACTGACATTTATGGAGCGGATCTGTTGCTTTAACCAGCTGCCACATTCTCTGTGCATCCGACATCTCTGTGATGAAGGAACTCGGCTCGGTGGAGCTGACGGAGCAGATAACAAACAGCAGCTCACCTGACTGTTGTCATCTCACCTGCACACACGAGGGAAAAATAACGTCAACACACAGCGGTAGGAAGCAGAGGATGAGGAGAAACCCCTTAGAGGAGGAGTAACATTACACTGAAATTCAAGGGGAACAGGAAGTAGGAGAGAGGAAGCTCATATATTATCTTCTGATTTGTAGTTTCTGATTTTTGCAGATTTTAAATGCAATGAATATTGGTTTCATAAAACTGAATCAAGGTTTTAATAAGTTCACAGCCTTATTGCCATTACCAGCATTGAAATATGTATGTGTGTGTGTGTGTATGTGGTCTGGATGGAGAGATAAATAGGACTTTGGCCTTTTCCCCCTCATTTCAAACTGGGTTTAAAAACAGTCAATGTGCTCTAAATGTAAACAGTTATAAAGTTTCCCTCACAAACCAAACGCTACGAAGAAGAAGTCATGTTCAGCCAGTAGATTCCTGGTTCATTTGTTTCTTAAAGGAGCTGAGGATCAACCCTTTAACCCCAAACCTCTCTTCATAGTGCTGCCAAAGTGTGCAGCAGTTTGACTTTACGATCCAACTGAAGTTCAGATGGTGTGTAAGATCAGTTTGTGAGATTAGTTCATAAAAATACATTTTACTCTATCGGTTACACCGTTTTCATTAAAAACAATCTTTCATTTTCTTCCAAATCATTCAAAACACACTGCAGTGAAAGTAGTTTTGGGATCATTGAAGATAGCTGCAAGGTAATTATAAATGTTTCTGGATGTGTATTCTTAGACCCCAAATTCTCCAATGTGCAAAAAGAAAAGTGGGAAATTGTCTCCTTAACTTCCACTAAACCTACTGGTCATTGATACTATTATCTTTCTCTCCAACTGGTTTATAGTTGATTTACAGAATTATCACACAACTGGTACCTTCAGTCACCCATATTTCATAATAATAATAATAATGTCTTGTTTAAAGGGAAACCAGCTTTATTTAACGTTTAAGGTTCATCATCAGGGACAGCAGACGTCTCAGCTGGCACTATTCTTTACATTGCTGTTGTGAAACAGACACCTGAGGAGCTGCAGCAGAAGCAGGAAATGAGAAATGACTCGTCATTCAGTGTCAAGTACAGTACAGCCAGCAGCGAGTCCTTTTACACAGCGCTGAGAGAGGAGCATGTAGCTGTCAATCACAGGCCCTGTGGCACCGCCCCTCTCATTAAGAAGGCAAACAATGAAGAAGAAGAAGGGGGGGGGGGGACTAGGAGGGAGAAATCAGACACCAGAGCCACGAAACCAACTGACCCCATCCAGTACCCATCACCCCCTGAAACACAGAGGTGTGTGTGTGGAGGAGGAAATACTTTGGTGTGTGTGTGTGTGTGTGGGGGTTAACTTCCAATCCTTTTAGGATTATGCCCCCCCCCCCCCCCCCCCCCCTCTCCTCTCTCTGGCTCTGTTCTTCGCTCTTTCACTCTGCTGCCCCTCGGGCAATCACGTTAAAACTTGCACGGCCAGCGCTCATTCAGATATCTCTAACAATGCGTAGCAGCGGTAACCATGTGAGCGCTGGCAAGGCACGCAGGAATGCACAGATTCGGTTTCCCCGTCACCCTCCCCGAACTTACAAAAAAAAAAAAAAGAGGAAAATATTGGAGGCGATAAAGCATTTTCCCAGATGCCTCGGAGCAAAATGGCTGCTTTCTTTTAAAACGACAGTTAGCAAAGCAGTGTTTTGTAAAGAAAAAGTCACATGAACTAAGAGACCATGTGATCATTGAACACAATATGTGTAGACATGTAACATTTAAAGTTTTTACACATTTACTCATGTGAAAGCTACATGTTTACATTTTCAACGTGAGGTGGTTTTTACACATGAAACAAATACACTAAGAGGTGAGGGCTCGAGTCACGTGACTTTGAGTCACACATTTCATGACTTGATAAAAGGATTTGCAACTCGACTTGAACTTTATCACCAATGACTTGTGAATTGTTATTTATTAACTGTGCCACAAATAAATTAATTTCCTGAATCAATCAAGTCGACACTTAATTCCCCAGAATCCACTTTGTTTGGACCGATCTGCATCCAATCAAGCTTACTGAGGATAAAATGAGACCAAAGATAATTTTGTTCAATTACAAAAACTATTGAAATATCGAAATGCATTACATTTGGTGTAGAGCGCATTATGACTTGTTTAGGACTCGAAACTTTAAGGTCTGGGCTTGGCACTTGACTTTGGATCTGCCTGTCTTGACTTTCGGTCTTCACTCAGGACTTGCTTGTCATGATGTGGGTCATGACTTTGGACTTGTCAGTCCTGAAGTCCCAAGTCAAGTCCCAAGCAAGACTGACAAAAGACCATTCAAGTCCCAAGACAAGTCCCAAGCAAGACTGACAAAAGACCATTCAAGTCCCAAGACAAGTCCCAAGCAAGACTGACAAAAGACTATTCAAGTCCCAAGACAAGTCCCAAGTTAAGTCCCAAGCAAGACGGACAAAAGACCATTCAAGTCCCAAGACAAATCCCAAGTCAAGTCCCAAGACAAGTCCCAAGCAAGACGGACAAGAGACCATTCAAGTCCCAAGACAAGTCCCAAGTCAAGTCCCAAGGTAACTCCCAAGTTATGTCCCAAGCAAGACGGACAAAAGACCATTCAAGTCCCAAGACAAGTCCCAAGACAAGTCCCAAGGTAACTCCCAAGTTATGTCCCAAGCAAGACGGACAAAAGACCATTCAAGTCCCAAGTCAAATCCCAAGACAAGTCCCAAGGTAACTCCCAAGTTATGTCCCAAGCAAGACGGACAAAAGACCATTCAACTCCCAAGTCAAATCCCAAGACAAGTCCCAAGGTAACTCCCAAGTTAAGTCCCAAGCAAGACGGACAAGAGACCATTCAAGTCCCAAGACAAGTCCCAAGACAAGACAGGCAAGTCTTCATGGTAAGAGGTAGAAGTTGAGTAGATTTAGATGACTTATTGGCATTGTTTGTATTTCTAGTCCTTTCAAACAGAATCAAATATCTTTTGGTACAAGACAGTTCATTTTGATCGATGTGTTGATTATAATCTTTATTATCCTGATTAAAACTAACAATTACCGTCAGCTGCTGATGGTTGGTGCTGTAGAAACTGTAGCTCTCTCTCACTTTGGATAAGTCCCAGTTAAATGTCCTAAAATGTGAACGAACGGCCTCCAAACAGCTCCTGATCCTGTTCTGAGCCTCAGAGGAGCAGAGGTCAGAAGCCAGCACTCCCTCCCTGCCGCTCAGCGTGCAGGGAGGGAGGGAATCGCCACCCGGCCTTATCTCCAGGTCCAGTCAACTAGAGGCGGTGAGAGAGTTTGCTCCATCATCAGAGCCGGCCATTTGATAGGATTCTGGCACTGCAGCTAATCAATCTGCAGCACATAGCTGCCAGAAGACCTGTAACGAAGCTCAAAGAGCCTCACAAATGGCCTAGTCCAGGGGATAAGCCCCTGCACAGGATTACATATTGATTTTGAACGTCTAAAAAGCTTATCATATAAAACCGCCGCAGACTACAAAAGTAGCGGAGTCTATGCATGAATCCATCTTTTAGAGAGGAGCATCAACTTTCAAATACGGAGACCCCGAGCATGAACCAAAACAGAAATAAATGGTGGAGAAATCAATGGCAGGGATGAGGTGTGGTGGCACATTGTTAACTGGGGAATCACAACTCGACCTCGCGTCTCCGCGGTGGGGGGATGGGCAAAGCTGTTGATGTTTGCTTCTTCGCATTGTGTTGATTTATTTATTTTTATACACAAAATTCTTTTTCATTTCTTTCCTCTTCCTTTCGTGCCCGTGTTCGTTAAAGTGACATAAGGACACTGACATTCTCAGGAGACTGTCCTAGTTTTAGGTCAAATAATCAAATAAAGCAAGTGTCAGTAAGACTTGTTCGCATTTTAAACCAGACGGCAAAGTCAGTCAGTCAGTCGATCCACCGGACTGAATTATCTCAACAACTATTTCATGACGATGATTTGGGATATTCGTTCGGATATTCGAGGTTCCCAGAGGATGAATCTTAGGGCGTTTTCACAAGCCAACACTTAGTCAGTTTTTACTCAAACTCTAGTGCAGTTCTTTCGGGCAGTTGTGAACACAGTGATCGTGCTGGCGTGGACCAAAACAACCACGTTTCCAGGCGAACCGTAGTGCGGTTTGATTGCAGTGAGAACGTAATCCGACCCAATTGCAGGAAGTGAACCAAAACGCAAAAAAATTGAATAGGAGTAAACTGTGTATTCAGATAAAAGTGATACAACTTTAGTACAACACAATGATTAGAATGATGTAAAACCAGTAATAGTGCTTATCAGGTCCGTCATGCAAGTCCGTCCTTTTCAAAAAAAAATTCTGCGTGGGGACCTAGTTTATAAAAAGGGAATCAAAGATTCGACAAGACGACATCTTAGGCCCTGTCTTACAGGTATTCAGATATTTTATTTAAATGGATATTTTCCGCCATGTTTTAAAATAAAATTCAGGCCACACGACCTTCGTTTTACAAACACTAGAACGCAAAAACGACTTCAAGCGCTCCTGGGCCTGTAAAGGCTACGTCAACGGTACGTCAAATACCAGAGAAGAAGATTCGGAGCATGCTCAGTGAGCTTATTTTCCTTTGGCGTTGTAAACAAATAGTAAAGAATGCTAAAGCAACAGATAATTATTCCTTTATTCATACAAATGGACTCATATGTGTGGACAGACGACGGAGTCGAGTTGCTGCTTAGCGTCACTTTACAATATAAGGCGATGAAAGCCCAAGGAAATGTTGATTGGGAGTCTTTCAGACATCTCGGTGGCCCGTCAGGAATAGTATCCTGCCAAGGAAGACTCTGAGAAGGTGAGTAAATAGGTATGCGCAAGTTTATTTATTTTTTTATTCTTTTTAAAAAATATCCGTTTTAGTGACCTAAATCTCCGTTTGCTTTGGGACGAGAGGCCAAATCTAACCGTTTTAAAACATATATTTAAACAGGGCCTTCAACTGCTCGGCCACTTTATCTTTTTTTCTGACTGAAGGTTAACTGACAAAATATCCTGCAGGGAGACGTCCATCACTGTTACACTTCAGGGTGGCAGGAAACCTTTATCGGGAGAGGTTTGAGGACATGTTTGTCCACCACCACCGCCTCCCAAACACACCCGTTTACACACACAAATCACCCTAAAAACAAACAAAACCTGCTTGTCCTTGATGCAAGAGGCAGCGACCAATACAGCCATCAATAATCCGCGCTTAATAATGAGGAGATTAACTGATATCAGGTGTGCAGATGACTGGCGGCTGAAAACAACTAAGGAGGGTGGGAGGAGGGAGGCTGAGCCCCCCCCCCCCACCCCTTTCTTCTCCACATAAAACTAATTAGAATTGATTTATTATGGATCAGGTACCTTATCAGGTAAGAGAGAGAATTACCATGGTGAGCCAAAGGGCTGCAGCAGGTCGCTGCTGAATGGTAAAATCAATCCGAGTTGACACACACACAAAAACAACCATTTAGAAATCATGTGATAATTCACATTTGTTCCATGTAAAATTAAATATTAGCACAAAGCAGATGTAGCTGAGGTGCGTTTGTCGAGTCAAGTGAAATTCGCTCCGGTGGTGTTTTGATAAACAGAGGAAACTTTGCATCGCTGAGTGGCAGCGCCTGGTGGCTTCCTCTCAGCAAAACCCTCAGCTCTTCTTCTTCTCTTTTTTTCTTTTTCTTCTTCAGCCTCTTGTTTTTCAGCGGCTGGCGTCAGTTCAGCAGCTCGTCGAAACCTCTCCAGCTCCGGCTCCTTTTCTCTCCCTGGGCAACTTTGAAAACTTCATCAATATGTTAATGACTTAATCTTTAAACACTTAAAGAAACCATTAATAAACATTGATTTGAACACTTGCCACCAGTGACTCACATTAATCCAGTGCAAATAGCTGATACACAAACTGCGAGGGAGGGCAATTTGTGGAGGATTACCAATAGAAAATAGACACGAGAGACATTGATCACGCTTTCAGCGGCGAGGATGGAACAAGGCTGATTCACGCCGTCAGAGGATGAGTGACCCTTTCTTCTCTTGTTGAGGTCAACAAGCTTTTTAAAAGGGAAACGGTCCCTAAAATCATATTATTTAAGAATCCAGTGACGCTGGATTTATTCTCAGTGAGGCCACCCACAGTCAACACACACTCCCGTCTGGGCCTGAAGCTGCATAAACAGCGATTAAATGTTATTTCATCCCTGTGATCTACACAAACGTGGAGACATTTGTCAAAGGAGAAGAAACACGAGAACAGACGTCGTCAGCTGTGTCTCCACCAAACAAAAAAGATGCATGAATTAAATAATACTATACAATCTCTTGGCCATAAAGACTGGAGGCTTTGATGTTTTGTTTGTTACATCCCATTCATGTTAGCTGATTTCGGAGATGGGTCAGACAAACAAAAAGTAGTTTCACTCAGGAGAACACTCTGTGTCCCGTGTGAAACCAAGTCAACGTTTTACCGTTGTGTTGTTACGTAACTTCCGTACTTCATTAATGCCAGTTACTCAACAAATGTACTTATATCATCCCAAACCATGATCTTTTCCTAAGCCTAACCAAATAGTCTTGTTGCTTAAACAAACCTGAAAACAAAGTAAACCTATGTTGGAAGCAGTTCAACACCTCCAGTTCTGAAAAGTGAAGCCAATGCCGAAGTGTCTTAACATGTGCATTCTCTCTACTGACCACCAGGGGGCGACTCCTCTGATTGTATAGAAGTCTATGAGAAAATGACTCTACTTCTCTCTTGATTTATTACCTCAGTAAACATTGTAAACATGAGTTTATGGTCTCAATCTCTAGTTTCAAGTCTTCTTCAATACAGCATGATGTTCATTTAGTAAATTATGTTGATGCAAGTTTGGCCGTTTCAGAATGCATCTTTCGTGTATTTTGCGAGACTACGTTCTTGCTTCGCCGGCTTTTCAAAAATGGTGGTCTTGCTTTGGTGAATGTGAAAACTGTAGCTTTTCCAAAACAAAAATCGACATGACAAACTTCAACTACTTTAACTTGGCAGCAACGTTAGGAAGCCAACGTTTATCTTTTTTCATGCAATTGCAGGAGTTTATTTGATGCTAACGAAGCTAAAAGCCCAGGAATCATTCAAGCATTAGTTGGGATTTAACAATTACAACCTCCGACCAAATCCCTGTTTTAATACTTTAAACAAAACAAGAGATCAGAGACGCAGAACAAGGTGGGAGAATTTACCTTTATTTAGAAAATTAAGTGAAGTATTTGATCAGATATGTTTGAACTATTTATCTGTTACAAGATGGCGACAGTATCACGCAATTTGATTTATTATTAGAAGAGTAAGAAGCAGAATGAACTCATATTTCTAATAAAGTGAACCTTAAGGTTTGTTATCTGAAAATGTTAGCATGGACAGAAAACTTTTGAGGTATTTTCAAATGTATCTCTATTGGTGTGAACATGATATCTTCAATATCAAATTTATTTACACTTTATGATAATTTTGTGGATTACTTCTAGAAATGCTAAAACCGACATATTTTGTATTGGCACACAACAAACCTCTGAGGTGAATGTCTGCAGGCAGAGGCAGAAATATGAGTCTGAGGGAACGAAGTAGAATTGAGTTTGTAAGTCGATGACTGGCAGCGCCGGGCCGTCAGCCAAATGTCTATTAAACAGAAAACACAAGTGACCGAAGACAATACCCATGGCAATACACAGATGTAGGATTGTCTTTGTTGGGCTGCAGATTCGATTACAGACCGCACACGAGCCGGTGAACCCGAGCAGATGCTGCCCGACTCCGTAGACTGTAGGTTAAGTTTTCTATGGAGCAACAGTGTAGATCTGATGGCAGCGTTTTTATTTAACACTTAAGAACTTAAAGCAACAACAAGTAACTTTCATTTGCAGTTGATTTTAGCGATGGTAGTGTTTCTGAGCACCTTTAGAAAACCTCTAATTTTACTAAGATGCTGACGACAGAAACAGCTGATCGGTGGCATGAGTTAAATGTTCGCTTTGTCAGAATTTATTCGGCATAATCCATTTAACGTGTTTAACTGTTTTTTGATAAAATAGAATTTAGAGAAATGCTCAACGCCTGGAATTAGACCCACTTCGTCAAAATTGAACTGCCGAGGCACAATCTTTTTGAGTCGCTGGAGCCAGAAAATAAGAATTTGGTTAAAGGTGATGGCCAAAAATTGTCTGATACCATAGACTGTATAAAAGAAGTGGAGAGTCCCGGTGACGTCACCCATTGGTTTTTGTGGACTTGAGTTCTGCATTTTGGCATCTTGTTTTTTTTTTTGCAACCAATAGTAGCACAAGAGGGTGGTACAAAGTACAACCGGATGCTAAATAAGTCATTTTTAGGCCATTAAAAATGTTACTATGAACTTTGATGAAGTGAAAACACACTGTGAAAGGGTTAAAGTTGTAGGACAAAAACACGAACAACTCCCAGACCAGACAACGCCGTGGTAGTGACCTGTCAATCACAAGCTAGCCCCGCCTTAAAGCATACTCCTCTTATTGGTCTATTTGACTCTAAATGGACCATAATTTACTAAATGAACATCATGCTGTATTGAAGAAGACTTGAAACTAGAGATTGAGACCATAAACTCATGTTTACAATGTTTACTGAGGTAATAAATCAAGAGAGAAGTAGAGTCGTTTTCTCATAGACTTCTATACAACCAGACATCTTCTCCTGATGGTCAGTAGAGAGAATGCAAGTTCACTTCAGCAGTTTTGCACGTTTCTTCAGTCGGGTGCTCCTGTCTGTTGGAGCCTCCTATAACATTGCTTATAGATTGTTGTTGGAGGCTACGACTATTGTCCAGACTGTTTGTGCATCAAATAGTGGGGGACAAGGCGTTATCAACAGTATTACAAAAAGAGCTAATAAACAAAATAGGAGCTACTAATGAAGATTTGAGTCAGGAAATCTTAACTGAAGGAACATTTTTGTTAGAAATTCACCTTAAAATCGCAGAAAATATCCTCTGTTGACCGTTGGCATGACGCTTGAGCACATGATAACTTAGTGCTGATATTATCTAGGATAACATTTGAACAGAATCCTGTTTTTCTTCTATTTTATTCAATTTGAGGTCCAGCAGTGACCCTGTGAGACGCACCAGTTCTTGGTAAAGAAGCGCTGGGGGAAACAAAGACTAGAAAAGGGCAACTGGCCAAGAGATTTAGGCCGCTCGGCTCCGAGGCCGGTCAACTCGGCTCCTTGAACCGCGACCCCCGAGGAACAAACCCAAAAGCCTTCGCAGGGAACAAGGCGCTGATATTTCGTGGAGGCTCTTGCATTTGTTCCCCAAAGGTCTTTGTGCTTGTCGGAGTGAACGAAGCCTCCATAACCAAATAAGATTAAGATCACAATCTGAGCCGCTGCTACATTAAAAAGATAAGGCTAATGAGAGTGGCCTGTTCCCTCTACACCGTTACCTCTCCTCTTCTAATAAAGGAAGGGGAGTTTATTTGTTTCTACTCTTTTTTTTCATGCTTTTTGTTATCAACATTACAGATTTCAAATTATCTCGCTTTATTAGACACCTTTTGCATGTTTTAGCAGAAATGAACATTCCTTCCATCAGTTTTTTTAATGGCTCTCTAATATGAAAAAGCTCCATAGCTGCAACGATTTAGTGCAATTACTATATTTACCTACATCCAGATTGAGGTAAGAGGGGTTTCCTTCCCTGCTAAAATAAATATCTCAGGGATAACACCTTTCATACAAAGCTAAAATCTCCCCGAAGCCCCACAGACATGGATTTAAAGCCCTCGTTGTGTTGTTATAGTACATTTTTTCCTGTTTGCTTTAGATAACAAATCTTTGGTTGACCCCGAGGGTTAGGGGAGCATTACAAATTAATCCCAGTTTTAATAAGTCTGTCTTAAGCCTGGGATCTTTACTCGAAAAGAAAGAAAGAAAAGGGGGAGGGAGAGAAGAAAGGGATCGGAAAGGAAAAGAAATATATTAAACCCTGTGATCACAGGCAGCTTTTCTTGTTTGTTATCCCTCCGTTTTACCTTTAATCCAATACTTGCTAATCCAATTTGTCTTTCGGGGCTCCCACCCTAACTTCTCCTCATCTTACGGCTTTCTCTTAAATATGCCTGAGCCTCCAGAGTCAGTGACCGCTCCTCAATTCACAGTCAGAACTGTGGATTCTGGGACGCATAAACATATGTAGAAAACAAAGTTTATGAAGAAAAACAAAGAGGAAATCGGTGCATGTTGACTGCTCGTTACGCGAGGTATAAAAAAGTAAGAGGTTGTTCGAGACAAGTTGTGTTTTCAGCCTGAATATGCATGAAGAGCCATAATCAGATCTTGGGCAGTCACCCACTGAAGGGGAATATTGGGGAACACAAAGGGATTGATTTAATTACTTGGAGTGGGCCTGTGCTTTGGAGGCGCCTTGTTAGGAGGTAGTGAAAAGGCTGGCAGTATCCTTGTGGTATTTTTGTGAGGGGGGCTTGGTGGGGCAAAGGAGAGTAAAGGGGGGATGCAGTTGCAGATGGTGGGGGTACGGAGGTAGTCTAGCTTCTTAAGTCACCAAAACTAATCCCGAGTATAAAGCTCTCCTGATTGAAAGGACCTGCATTGATTGCAAAAAAAAAAAAAAAAAAAAAAGGACAAAGTGCATTCTCTGTTTAACGTCAATCTGGCCAACGTTCATCCTGTTCAATCACCTTCTCTGTTCAGAAACCTGTGGCGATCGTATAACGCGCAATCTTTCTTTTATTTAAAAAACGTAGAAAGAGCTCATTTAATGCCTTTTCATTGATATTTTTGGCCCGGGGGAACCTGACCGAAATGCTTTCGATTGACTGAGTGCCTTGAGATTTCTTGAATGTCTAGAGTGACCGAAGGAGAGTCGCCGCTTAGAATATTCATCTTAACAAGTCATTCAGTCTCGTGAGTCCGTCTTCAAAGAGGAGAAGAAATTGTTACATAATTCCACTTGTTCGGTATCGTGAATCTGGACCATATCCGAAAGATTACTTCCCTATCCAGAAGATAAGTAGAGAATGAATTGATTTGTCTTGGAAGGAGGAGGGTTTTTAGATTCAATCGCCGAACATTACCGGTGGTTTCTTTAAATATTTAAAAACCCGCTGCAATAAGCATGCCGCTTAATACAACAGGGGAAATTAATTACAGATGTGTATACATATTTTCTTTATTCAAGGACCATTATCATTAAGTTTCATCTCTCTGCTGCTTCCCTCAGCGGCGTTTGTCTTTGTCCGAGCACGACGACGGATTCAAGGGTCTTTAGAGGAAAACAAAGCACTTGAGGTATTTTGAAGTGGGGCGTAGATGTGAGACTCCAAAGCAGAGCTCACCTGATAGATCCCTGAGAGGTGTTTTCATCAAAAGAGCCCCTTTCTACCTCGAAGACCCAGACAATAAGCCCGGCCGAGTGGATTCTAGTGCCTTGTGCTCAACAGGCACCGGTGACAACGAAGCCCTTAATCATCTCATGACAAAAGCCAAAAGGCATCATCCTATTAAGCAGTGTGCTCCGCCGCTAATATGAGCTACTGCCCGGGAACCTTTCATAGGGCGCTGTGCTATTAAAGTGCTTCTGAACCAGCCAGCGGGAACCCGGGCCCATTCACCTTTCATCTGGGAGCCTGTTGTTTGGCGGCTATAGTGGAGGCCAGCTCAAGATGTTAGTGATCTCATTACAGCGGTTGTGAGAAAACAGCCTCCAAATTTGAGAATCTCCCTTCTCTTTCTCTTCCCTCCTTTTCAATTTTCCACAACCTTCCCGCGTCAAAGGCTTCACCCCTTTCCGTGGACCATAAATTGATTATTACTTCAGGTTCGCAAATATGCTATTTTCCCTGAAAAGTTTACTCATCCACACCCCCTGCAGCCCACTCTTTCTTATCTTTTCTTTTCGGGGAGGTACGCTGAATGGGCGGCCAGGTTGAAAAGCGAAGAGGCCCCCAGCGTCACAAAAAAACGTTCAGATTTCTCATTTAGTTGTCTTTATGCTGCGAGCGCCATGTGGTCCTTGAAGGTGTTGAAAACATGGGAAGCACCGGAGGGATCAGAGCAATCTCATTAGCATTCGCTCAGAATTGGAGTGGCTGTATGGCGAGACCGAGTCCTCTGTCGGGCCCGAGACGGCAGTCTCCGCCGCCGCTGCCTCCGCCTCTTTGTGCCTTTGTGTTCTTTCAAGATTTTTTTGTCATGTCGGGCTGCTTTCCTTGGCGGGACGTTGCCAAGAGGATCATGGGAAAAGACAATATCATGGCTGTCCGGTAGTTTGACAGCAGCTGGACGAGTTCAACATAAAAGTGAAATGACACAATGAAGTTGTGTCATTTGTATATTAAAACCTATTGGGACATTTTAACAACCCTCCCAAAACAGCAACTAATGCTGACATCACAAAACAGTTCAAATTTGAGTTATGCTGCCCAACGTGAACCTGACCGATCCCAGATGGGTTTAGACAATTTAGTGTGCCCATCGTCTGCATACATGCGTACTGTGTCATTTGTAGAGCTGCCACGATATCAGGTTTTTTCACTACACAATTATTGTGGTCAAAAGAATTCATGATAACAATATTAATCCTGATATCTATAGAAAATATATAAGAAATAAATACAAAAATGATATTTAAAAAATAATAACAATAATGCTATCAGTCAAATCTATCTTTAACTTTGTATATTTCTTTTTTTGGCAAATTAATTAGACTCAAAATACAAGAGTAGGGAGGTGGAGCGAGAGTTTGTAACCATAACTATATATGAATTGATTTAAGAGGTGCTTGATTATTTACCCAATAGTATCGCATGTGTACTGTGAACAGGATATCAATAGTTAATTCTTTAAGTATTAGGGTTATCATCAATACTGGCTCATGTATATATACGTAATACCAAAGAGTAGAGTAGCTAATGCGTTAGCCTGATAAGGTAACGGCTTGTAATGGATCTAATAAATTGAAGATGACAAAAATCAAACATTTTGTATCAGATTAGGTCTCAAATTTGGGGCTGTGAAATCACAATCTGCAACAGTAAACAGTCAAACTGAAGAATTGTCCAAATTTACCTTAATGTCAATGTGTTTTTCTGTTGTATAAAACGACTCAGAGATCAACAGAGCTTTCTCTAACAGCAGACATTTTGAGTTGCCAAACACAGGTGCAGCTAATAATGTTAATTATGACTGCGTACCCTTTAGGTGTGCTAGTTTGATGTTGTTGTTTTTTTTAATGCACGCTGACTTACCGGGACGCTTCATTTGAACAGAGGAATCATTGACATTATCAGTGTCTGCTGTGCTATTATAAAATCTTAAACAGAATCTTTGGCATTTTGCTGTTTAACTAGTTTTAGTAAGTTAGCTAAGTAGCAATTTAGATAGCAAAGAAAGTGGAACAAAGATCAGTAGCTAGCCTAAATGTAGCAGTGGAGTGTGTGCAGAACTACATAAAAAAGGTTGAGTTGGGAAAGATTATTATTTAGATCAAGTTATGTATCCATTTGTGTGCTTTACATGCCCTTTAGATTCATCTTTGCTCTTGAATGTCAGCTACGCTAACTAGCTAATCCCAGGTAGGCCTAAATCCTCATTACCCCCATCACAACCTATCTTTAGTGGGTTTCTGCATTTTATTTAACCAATTGTGTGTTTGTATTTCTTCAGTTAAACAACTAGCTACACAAAAGTAAAGCTAACCTAGCTAACATTAACAGCTTGTATACAGTTAGTCGCAGAGTGCTGGCCTTCAAAATAAAAGCTTCATTGTATCTTTAGCTTTAGTTTAAGGGCCTTTACACATCGGGGCGTGATAAATAAACGACACAACAATGCCAAATACTTGCCTGTTGATATTATATGTCAACGGCTTTTATTTTGAAAGGTAAGAACGTGAGCAGTGGATCTGGTCTTCGTTGTCTTTGTCGAGGTTGAAAGGAGTAATGAAGTTTGCCGTCTTGGTTCAGATTACGGAGACTCCATGTTGTTGTTTTACATTCCTAACAAATACAATATGATTGGTCGATGCCTTCATTCGAGGTGCGAAAGCTCAGTAAAACAAACTCGTTCCGGGAAAAATATTACGCCGCTTTTTCTTGACGCGTTTGAAACGTAAAAACAGTTTGAACAAATATATTCACGTGAAAAATAAAAAGCCCCTAGTGTGTAAAGGCCTTTATTTGAACTGAAACTTCTCATAGCCCTTTGTCCAAGAAATGATTAAACTACAAACTGCTATGTTACTTGCAACAAGATGTTTTTTTCTTGCTTGTGCACTCGGATCTACATTAAAAAAGCTCTATTTTTTGAAGACTGCTGCATGAAAAGGACCTGCTGATGGATTGATATTCTTTTGATTCCTCCAGGGGAGGTTGCGTCAGCGCTGTCGGCCTGTTTTCAGCTCCAACCATCCTCACAGTGATGCGGTTACCCACAGCGACACCTTGGACCTGCCCAGAACAACCACAGCCGTCAAGGTTACCTCCACAGGAGCTGCGGTCATCACTCCCATCCCCTCGGCTCCCAGGCCGAAGGATTTTCTGACCGACAACTGCAGTGATCGTTTACTATTTGTTATTTATTACAAACAATGCAAAAGTGAACAAACTTCTCAAAGGCTTTAACTGATGCGGTGAAATGAGAAATGGATGTAGGTGGAAGGGTTTATCTGCTAAATCCCAGCAGTTGGCCTCACTATCGAGGACAATGACCCTAAATAATGTCAACAGCTCATTTCCACCAGGGCGGTGGTTGTGTGTGTGTGTGTGTGTGTATATAAGCTGGTTGATACGAGGCCATCTCCGCTCCGCTCACCGGTTAACGTGAGACAAAGCAGCGGCTCGAGGTTTTGGGCCCAGAAAGATTTTAAAGATGCTGAGTCAAGGATTTTCTCTGGTAGTTTGATCCAAGTTTAATGACACGAGCTAAATGTACCACTGTTGAACATTTATTTAAAAAAAAATGGAATAAAATCACACCGCTTGCTCGCCTCCACTGAGAGATTGTGTGCAGATTTAAAAAGACAACGGGAAAAGAGGGAAATAGAAGTTATACTCAAAGAAACCGAATAACGTTAAAACACAACACATTATTCATTTGATGCTAACTGTGGGAATGACATGCATGTTTATTCATCTTATCATCGATCATGCTTCTTTTCACAGACGGAAAAATGACACATAATTATTGAAAGTGACACTCAGAGAGCAGAAACCTCAGCTCAAGTCTCCGAAACTCTCAACACATTTTCTGCTTTGCACCCAATTTGCAATCCACCATGGCACTTTATGCAACACTGTTCAACATGAAGCCACTTGTTTGTCATTTCAAAACACCGCCACATCTATGGACCAATCGGCCAATATATGTGCCAAAATATGCTGAAGCAATCGTAAACAAAACTGTAATCTATTAGACGATTGCCAGTTAATTAATCTGCAACTATTTTGATAATCGATTTATTGTTTAGCTCATGTTTCCAGCAATAAAGCAGAATAATTGACAGGTTTTGTTGCTCCTTCATGTCTTAAATGATAGCAAACTGAATATCGTTGAGTTTTGGACTTTTTTCTGACATTTTATAGAACAAATCTTTAATTACTTGAAAAAAAATCACAAAGAAAACCAGTTGTTATATTAATGAAAATAATCGCTCTGCTTAAAGTGGATGTCTGAGCTGGTTAACGTGAACACTCTGTGAATATTGTACTTAGTTCTAGTCGGTACATCTCTGATCTGTCCGTTTACATGTCGGAGTATTACTTCTTTCATTCTAAATTAAAGAGCTGACTGGATGTTCTTATTTAACAGTTTGTGAGTAGGTAGGAACTCCAGAGAGCCAGATGTATCCGCACAAGCACTGAAGGAGTTCATATGATATGATACGTCCACTTCAACTGATCAACTTCACAGACTCGTCTGCAACTAAATATCCCATTTACTCAAAACATAAGAATGTAACGTGCGTTATGATATTGCGCTAGATTTTGAATTGAGGACATTAAGTGGTTTTAAATTCATTGTGTGGGGACGACAGCCAGCTATACTGTTTTAGTTTTTTTGCATTGAATCAATGTCATTCTCTTCTTCTCCAAACATCAGTGAATCACTCAATCGGATGTTTTCTTTTTTGGCCAACATCACGGCTCCTGTTCCACGGCCCAGATTAAGGTCAGGCGTCGGAGGGGAGCGTGAGCCGAGGACAGGAGAGTGAGCAAATCCAAAACACTTCAAAATTTGCCATTAGCGCGGCGCTGCATTCTTTCATTAACCGAGTTTATCGGAGCAACCAGCCATAAGGCGCAGGTTCATGCACCCTTGAGCACAAAGACTCAAGTTGTTCTACATTTACAGAATCATTTAACTTCTTTAATTATTCTTTAAATTACAATTGCAAATAAAGGCGCTGCCCTGCGGTGGTTATGCATGGCCTGCAAAAAGAGCAACATTTTTAATGATTACTTTCCACGTCGTACCAAACTAATCTCCCATGGACAAGAAATGAATGAAAAAGAGGGAAGATTTTCTCTGCCATTCTGCTTTAATGGAGGGAGCATCCGTCATCAGGCGCGGGGACTGTTCTGGACCAGATGTTGCAGAACTAACCAACAATTGGACTGAAAATAGAAAAGGAGCAGGGGCGGGGAGGTTGGAATAAATTAATTGCTAATTTCTCCGTCTTTGATGGAATTAGGCTCAGTTCTTTCCCCCCTATGTGCTGTGTGAATGTCCGTGCGTTAAACGTTTTTTCTTCTCTCGCCACCCCCTTCTCCCCTCTTTGCTTTCCCGACGGTTAAGGGCCACCCAGAGGAGAGCGAGTGATGCAAAACCGAGAAGTAATCCCTCTGTTTATCTCGGCTTCGAGGCTCGGCCCCAACCTCTGCCTCTATTATCCCGAGGATTTAAGGCAAACTTTCATTTATTGGCCCCGGCCTCCGTTCTCTATCCCGGCTCCTGAGCTCAGGATGCCCCCTCCCCGAGCCCTCTGTCCCAGTGTGAGCGGATTTGCATAGAGCAACAATGCATGTTGCCGGGGCAGTGGCCAGTCAGCGGTGGGACGGGCCCCCGCTCAGAAGCGCAGTTTGCTCAGGCAGCACATGGCTATAGAAGAATGTGGCCTTCAGGGGGGAAGGAGCAGCACCTGCGTGGCGGCCAGGCCCTTCGCCACGCCGCCGAGAAACAGCAGATGCACCGCAATCTGGACACTGACTCCCCTCCTCCCCCCTCTCTCGTCCACACAAATGAGCAAACGTGGCAGGAAACGCTCCCCCCCCCCCCCCCCCCCTGGAAAAAAATCCCACAAATAGGCTTCCAGAGAAGCGAGGAGCCTCTGAGATCAGGGCCCACCTGCTAAACTGGTTTACCTGATGTATTTATTTGTCGAGCAGCTCGGTGGTCGGAGACAAAATAAAAGGACGCTCCCTCCTGATTTAGCCCAAATATTCTCACAACAAAGGTTTCGACAGCTGCAGCCAATATTTCCTGATAACCGTTGTGTGTTTAAAGTGGGACTGAAATGAGCGGTCGACTAGTCGACAGCTCGAAAAACAATCAACAACGATGCCAAAGATTCACCGTGAGAATTAACTTCATTCCCTCTGTTTTAAACCACTGTAAATATAATATAAAACAAGTTATATTAATATATCAATATGATGGGGAACATATGGTGTTCCTTATTTCTGATCTTTCATCAACCGAACCATTAATCAATGTATCTGCTGGTATCTATCTGATAAAATCATGTCTGCTATCATGTAATGTGTGTGTGATAACAAGTGAACAGACATGATGTTCACTGTGATGGATTATCTGATAAGTTTCATATTAACAACAAATGAATAGAGGCCGATGCTTGACAGTAATTTAAACTGAGATTGTTAAATCTGGTGATCTTTTAAAAGGTACAGTACGGCTCAATGTCAAATAGGAAGAAGCTGCTGAGTAGAAACTCTCTCAATAAGTAAAGAAACCTAAAGGCGACTGCTGTGGGAAATAGAAAATACATTATATTAAATTTGGCAGACGGTTTTGTGATTTACAACAAGTGCATTCAAACTCCATAGAAACATGAAATATACGTAGACCTAATTATTGAAACTAATTCATTTTGATTATATAACACAGACAGTAGAATCGACCCATTGGTCTGAATATACAATGAACACGATATATAATATAACTTTGTTTTGTGTCCTTATTCACTGTGTTTCTATTGTAATTTATTCTACATTCTAATCCTTCGTAATATCCCTTTTAACAAGATTTTGAACAAAACTTTAGTGAGTAAGTCTGCCGATATTCTATTTTTCTTCTTGTTGTCATCAAATCCCATGAAAAGACCAAAAAAACAATGAATGTTTCTATTAATAAGTATTGTTCTCTTCTTCCACTGAGCCATAGAGCTCCATTAAAAACACATCAATGAGCCTCACTGTTGTTCCTTCATCACCATGAACACACACACTGTAGTTTATTATAATATATATATATATAAATAACTCAATCACACACACACCGTCCTGCTGCCACAAATACGCACTAGAGCACCAAATGTGGATTAATCCGCCGCTGAAAATAGTCCCCAAATAATTTGTTTGATAAAAAACTTTATTAATTAATAATATTTTTTAAAGGAAAATTAAACTACATATAATTGTGAGTTGTTTTAAAAGATTGACGTCTTCAGTAGGAAACTAAACCGAGAAGGAAAGTGCTGAGACTTTCATGGGATTTGTCGCCAAACATGAATATTGAATATTTAATGATGATGGCGTGAATGTGAATTTTTTTTTGGCCAAAGTATCTTTCAGTACTGTCTACATGTACACAACACGCAATGTACACGCCAGCTCATTTCACCAGACTGTGTCGGTGTTTATGTGGGAGCGTGTGCTCGGTGGGCCGGCGACCATATGTTCCTCGGGTCCCGAGGCCGTTGACTCTGTGGTGCTCAGGATCAGTGTTGACAGAGCAGTGGGAGTGTGGGGGGGGGGGGGGGGACAATGTAAAGTGACGGCCTGCAGGGAGCCGAAAGCCCCTTCAGCTACAGGTAAATAAGACCACCCACCCCCACATCCACCACAACAGGCCTTATCTCCGCCCGCCGCAGACGCCGCTTCCCTCTCACAAGCACTCCCTCAGATGGGAGATAAAAGCAGGAGAGGAGGGATAAATAAAGAGCAATCTGTGGTTTACCTCAAACTCAAGGGTTTCCTCTTCTCCTTCAGAGTGACATCGAACAGCAACGCATTCAATATCTGCAGCTTCTCTTTGTGGTTGTTCACATATTCTTCCTCTTTTCATCTCCAGTCACTCGATGGGTTTTGACCACTAGTGTCACTTCCCTGAGGCTGAATCCAAATGATGTAAACTGTCATGTGAATTCAAACCACATGTGATTTTTGAGATACATGTGGATCTTAAATAGTTTTCCTTTTCTGACATTCACGCATCGTGTCCTCACGATTTTTACGGTTCGTATGATATCTTACAAAAAAGTTACTCCTCGAAACACTCCTCGTGTTTTCCTACGAAAGTCCAGCAACTCGTATTCACGCTCGTTACCATACAGTCTTCTCAAAAGGAACTTCCATTTTCACAGGAGACAACTTAGATAGGTTTAGACAACAAAACTACTTAGTTAGGTTTAGACAACAAAACTACTTAGTTAGGTTTAGACAACAAAACTACTTAGTTAGGTTTAGACAACAAAACAACTTAGATAGGTTTAGACAACAAAACTACTTGGTTAGGTTTAGACAACAAAACTACTTGGTTAGGTTTAGACAACAAAACTACTTGGTTAGGTTTAGGAGAAGATTGTCGTTTGGGTTGAAATAACTACAGATGTACCGTAACTTGCGTACTTCAGTTACGGCACTTCCGTCGTTATTTTGACCCAAACAACGATCTATTCCTGAACCTAACTAAGTAGTTTTAATGCCTAAACTTAAAGTTTCCTGTGACAACGGAAGTTTGTTTTGAAAAGGCCGTATGCATGTAACGGGCGGAAGTGTCTCGTGTTGCTGTCGTAGGAAAAATGTACGAAAGATTTACGAACCGTTGTCTGAGGATACGTTGGTGAAAGATCGTTTTTTGTTGGACCCATTGACCTCCTCTCCCGCCCTGTGTGGCCTTTTGTGGTCGTTATACTTCCTCGTTCATGATTATGTGGATGATTATCGAATGATTTTGAATTACAGCGCTTTTTTTTGTAGGTATTGCTACGAATGCTGGATGAGAACAGCCTGTTTCACGTTATGTTGTTTTGTATCTTGTTCATGTGTGTTGTTTGAATGTTGCATCGTTCTTTCTTTATGTTTGTTACACCATTGACCAGTGAAACTTCTCTCTTATCTCTAATTAAAACTATTATATATTAAAGGATAATGCTGGTTTATCACATCTTGGATCTTATTTTTGTATTTTGTAAGTAAAGTGGACCAAAACATGAGCAGTCAGATGATTGTGAACATAATCTAAACTTTATTTGGCGGTGAAACTGAAAGTGAGCGCAGCTGAAATGTAACTAATCGTAGGTCAAAGTTGAAGCAGGAAGTGACTCTGATGAATTTTTACAACAGGCAGTTGGAGTCGACATAAAAGCATAAAAATACATTTTCAAGTAAAAGTCCACTCCACATTTTACTTCAGTAAAAGTGCAGAAATTCTAGAAAAAGAATGTACTTAAAGTACTTCAGTAAAAGTAAAAAGTTATATTATCGGATTAATATCTGCGCCAGGAGATTATGTATTCGGTCGTGCTTGTGTGTGCATCTCTGTGTCTGTCTGTTTGTCCAGTTGTGGTTTTATTCATTCAGTCAAACATTACAGCAGCAACGTGTCCTCGCACAACGATTCGTATGGTATCCTAAGAAAAGTTGCTCCTCATGTTTTGTGCGTTTTCCTATAAAAGCCAGCAACACGTGTCAATTTGAACTTGTTTCATTCATACAGTCTTTTCAAAAATAAACGTCTGTTTTCACAGGAGACAAGTTAGGTTTAGGCAACACAACTACTAGGTTATAGGTTCAGGAACAGATCGTTGTTTGGGTTACAAGAACCACAGAAGTGCCGTTACTGAAGTACTCAAGTTACGTGACAAAAAACGTAACTTCTCGTTTCACAAACATCGGTCTCCTGGCTGAACGATCGCTGTTTGTTGGACCCATCCAGCTCTCCTCCGCCCGCCCGCTGTGTGATTTAGCGACCTCGTTCAAGATTGTGGATAACATACGAAAACATTTCATGGGATATCTACGAATTATTTTCCGTAGGTATTGCTACGAATGCCGGATGAGACCAGCCTGACAGCAGCGGCACTTAGTTGGCCAATGTGGAGCTAATTACTTCTAACTACTTCATACACTATTGGGTAGTTTAATGTATAATAATGCATCATATTTTCGAATTACTGATCATATCATTTTCATAATTTTAATCTGAAAAGTAAATATAAATGTTAAATAAATGTAGCGCAGTAAAAACAATATTTACCTCTGAGAATTACTGGAGTAGAAATATAAAGTAGCTGAAAACGTGAGTTCACACGTAAAGTACAAGTACATCAAGACTGTATTTAAGTACAGCACTTAAATGAATGTACTTGGTTACTTTAACTCTGCTGATCATTTTAGAGAAGGAATAATTTACACTTTAAAAACACTAAATGATGAGATTAAAGCGTTTTCCCCTCCAAACTTGTTTTACTCTCCTCCTGCAGTCGCTCTTTTCTCGCCCCGCTGAGCTGAGCAGCTCTGAGAGGAGCTGTGAGTTTGTTGTGTTTGAGGAGGCGGGCAGGCTGATAGCACACAGAGCAGATATTGTCCTAATATCTGTTGACAGTCAGCTCTTCTCTGCATAATTGGCTCCACCTCCCCCATTAGCGGCGGCTCTGTTTGGCTCCCCAGGGCATGTGTTAGAACAAATTTGAGGAGTGTCATATTGCACGCATTTCAACAGGGCCAACAGGGTTAGACTCACATTAGCGTAATGAATCAATCTGCTCGGCTAATGGCTGAACTAACTCCATTAGGACACGCGGGCGTCTGAGGCGAAGGATTCCTGCAGGGAGGAAGTATTTCAGCTCATCATACAGATCAGAAATATAATAAAAACCTTTAAAAAAAATATTAAAATAAAACAGGGCGATAACATATTTAAAGGCTTCTGAGTCTGTTTTATCATCTCCATCATTCAGGTGAAGAATAACACGCACAATGAAAGGAAATTGACTTGTGATTTCACAATAAAAGCCTGAAAAAATAGTAATTTATTGCATTTTCATGTTAAATTAACATAATTTTTGTCTTTCTTGAAAAGTCATTTTTGCAATACCATACTGTAAATCTGAAGATGTTATAGTAATACTTTAAATCATGCAACCCCCCTTTATTGTGGTAAAAGGCGTCCATCTTTGGAGACCTTTGACCCGGTGGCTGAATTTATTAATTTGAAGAAATCCAGACTAGTGAAGCTCAGTGTTGTGAGATTTGTTTAAACTGTGTGATTACAGAGAAAGATGCCTGACTTCAAACTAAATAAATTAAAACAAATCACCTTTGATGAATAAAAGCAAAGAAAAACAACAAAAATATGAAAAATAACCAAAGACACCTTCTGATAAGTATCACCAACTATATTTAACTAAAACACTAAATCCTCTTCCTGAGATTTGTCAGATGCATCACAATTCCTGGCATGTGGATGTTGTGCAGCCAAGAGGCATAAAAGACAAAAGGAACTAACAACTACTTAAGTACAGGGACGGCCGCTTTAGCACGTGAATGGAGGCAGTTTATTGGGAGGGATTCGGTCGGTGCTAATTAACTGATATGAGCATCTGAATGGAGCCTGAAACGGGCCGCTGACGAGCAGCTGATAACCACCTGCTGATCCATCAGGCTGAAAAAACACACAGGTGATCAGCTCATATGGTACGAAATATCTATAATACTGATTTATGTGAACGTTTAATAACAGACAGTAAACTGCATCACGTTTATATGTAATGCCACGCTGCACAGTATGGACATTACATTTATTTTAAATTGATTTAATAGACAGAAATGAAAAGAAAGAAGAAGATAATTATCTTCTGGTGAGTTTTTAAATCGTCCAGTGTGTCCCAACGAGCCTCGATGGACCGATCAATCAGCGCTTTACTGTCTTCCACCTCTGATCAGGGTTAATAGGTTCATCAATACAAATAGACTGAGCTGATCAATACACACACAGAGGCTTGTGAAGTTCACTCAGCTGTTAAACGAGGACTTTCCTTAACGAGGCTTTTTGTAAAGCCATTCAGCCTCCAGCGCTTCTTCTTATTTCCTCTGAAGTAACGTAAAGGAAGTTACAATCATCTTTGCATGAAACATATTCTGTATTATTATTTTTTAGCAATATGTCGAAGCCATAAAATGTGTGAGACGCTCAAACTCAAGACACCATATTTGTTGTCAAGCATCCATAAAGTAGAAACTATCCTAAAGGATGAATTTTAATATTCTTGGATGTTGGGGATCTTTGCTAGAATTTAAAAAAAAGGTTTTGTGGGTTCAAACTAAGTTTTACAAAGATTATAGTGCAACAGACCAACTAGTGGGGTTATTACTTTGATTTTCAATTATTTTCAGACTTTGAAACTCTACTTGAGGAAGACACGGAAGTGGTAACTAGCGATATGCTAACGCATGAGGAGAGGTTAGTCCTCGTGAAAGGTGGATAATTTCACCCATTATTAAAGCAAAACAAAGTGGTAAATACTTATTTATTGATCAAATACTCAGTAAATCAGGCTATACATTTTTCTTACATAAACTAACATTTTGTTTCTTTAACACAGTTTATTACAGATCCAATTCTCTTCTTGGAGAGCTCAAAGTACTTAATAAGCAGTTTAAAACACTTTTTAATGTATAACCATGTTTGATAACAACCTGTAATTGAGGCTCACTTCAGTAGAAAACCCTGAGTCAGCGTGTCATCTGGCTCCTGCACAAAGCACGAGACTCCGGTGTAATAAGCTCTGCCGGCAACCTCCACCACTACAGCCCCGAAGTCTCCATACGTGGTCTCCTGAACACAACATGCCGCTGTTAACAGAAGGTTGTAAGAAAAAACGTTTCTGCCACAACGGCAGAACCACAACAACTCATCGTCAGCCTGAACTCATCCAGGCATCTTAGAACCAGTGACTTGTTAGCAAACTCTTAACAAAATCGTATTTGTTTAACTTTGCAGTGATTGATTCCACCGGAGGAGACTCAAACTTCTTTCAAACTGCTGCTGACCTTTGGCTAATGGCACATCTTAACCGTGACAGTAAACCCATAAACCTTTCAGAAGGAACCTCTGGTACCTCAACAGCTTTCCCTGTGAACTGGGATCCAGTGGCTCCGCTCTGAAACGTCCTGGTCTGGTTCAGCTGGATGAGACCTTTGTGATACTGAAGGGCCACTCGGGCTGGAACACCAGAACACCAGAACCACCAGTTTATTTCCTGTTTATTCAACGTGGGTCCTGAAAGGCCACTCCTACCACACATCTGCTTTACAAACTCGAACATAAACCAGTTCATTCAAAACCAGTTAATCTCGCACACCGGCAGCTCGGCTGTCTGCATCCGACCGTAGTGAGCCTTGTAAAGTAACTTTTAATAACTTCACTTTCAAACCTCAGAGGTTGAATAATATCTTACTGAGTTTGTGATGGTTTTACAGATGATTTATACTTCATATCATGTACATAAACGGACCAACGTGAGCTCAGGTAGACAGGTTGTGAACCTGAAATATCACTTTAAGTCCGGTAACGTTAAGATTAATTACACGAATACACTGAATTTGAGTATTTTGCTGATTCTGTTCTTGTTTTGTTAAAGAGAGCCAGGAGCTGAGGGGAGAACGATGGACAAACATTCAGCAACCGTAGCTTTGAATTAAGACATTAGTCCATTTGTAATATCTCCATTTGACCATCTTGTACAGTTACATTAGCTCTCATCCTGTACAAAGCCTTTACTAATAAGACAACCAGTAGATCCTTCTGATGTGTTAATATTGCTGTCACAGAGATGAAACTGATTTAAAAAGTATATGCACATGTGTTACTGTAAGTTAATGAACACGTTTGCTGACATTTGTTTTGCTGCTATTAATATTAACTGTCTCGATTGATTTCCTCTGCCTTAGGATTGATATATATGTATATATATATATATACATATATACATACACACACATGTGTATATATATGTACATGTAAATATATATGTATGTGTGAATGAAATAAAATAGTTATTGATAAATACATTGTTTTAATTGCAAGAACTATAACTGAAAATGTGTTATTTAACATAGTAACTGATTTAATTAACTGATTATTAATTTAGAAAAACAATATGAAAATAAACTATGAATGAATTTTTTATATATGATTAAAAACACTAAACTAAAAACGTCAAAGTATATATACTGAAAATATTTTAGTTGAATGTATTTATGTGTATATATTTATAATCCTGAGCAGGGATTATATATATACACACACTATAAATATATATATACATATATATAATCCTGCTGAGCAGGTATTATATATATATATATATACACACTATAAATATATATACAGGTATATACACTTAAAAATATATATACATATATATAATCCTGCTGAGCAGGTATTATATATATATATATATACACACTATAAATATATATACAGGTATATACACTTAAAAATATATATATATATATATAATCCTGTTGAGCAGAGATTCTAGGCGACAGGAGCAGCAAGAGGGGGGCGGGGCGGGAACAGCTGTTGACGCAAACAGGAAGTCCTCTGTAGCGTAGGCCGTCTCATTTCGGAGACTGCACGGTCTAGCCTTTGCGGTCCTCAAAGGACGTGGCCCACATAGACTGCGAAGGCTGGGTCCTCCGAAGGATGCAGACCCTGAATTGGGACACAGCTTGTATGCACAACTGGACTTTCGTAGGAAACACAAAAAACGAGGGGTAACTTTTCCGTAAAATATCATTTGAATTTAACATACATTGAGCAGTGGCCCTTTAAGAAAGGGAAACTATTTCCCCCACTGCTGTAAATTCAATATCTACAGGTAATGATGCCAAATGAGCAACATGTAATTAAGTAGTGAGAAAATAATAAATGAAAATGAAAAAAAGCAAAGTTGTTGCTCTTTAAAGCACCACGTTTAATGATCATGATAAATGAGGGGAATCAGGGATTACACTTCTGGAAATCCTCCACAGAAAAAAAAACACAGGAAGCAGAGCTGCTGCTCTGTCCATCACATCCAAATATCCAGATTATTTTATTCTGAAACCCCAAAACAGCCTCCGACCAACCAATAACACCACCTGCCCCCCGAATCTGCTAACTCCACCCCCTCCCTCCTTCCCTCCCCCATCCCACCAAATCAAAACCAAAGCAATGCTTTTTTTATCTGCAGATTCTCAGACAATGCCTGGAGGATCCCGTAGCCTAATCTCCCCAATCCCCCCGTCCCCTTTATCCCACTGTTAAAGAATGTTTGAAAGGGCGACACCGAAAACTCAAAAAAAAGGGGGAGACCAAAGAGGGTTGAGGAGAGGGGGGGGGGGTAACATCTGGGACGGTATATGAGGGGGGAGGACGACGTAAAAAGAGTTGGAAAAGGCATCAACATACATACCACTTAGGTCATTTTTTTATTAACATAAACTTTAATTTTAGGAAACAATACAAAAGCTGAACTTTTAAGTTTTAGATATTTTTATTTAGTAATTTTTATTGTGTGTTTATGGGTGTGAATTAAAAATACATTTATACAAATGTATTCTGCTTCAAACAGAAACAATATTTACGTTTACCCTTACTATTTAGAATTAACGAGAAGTAAATTAATATAAAAAATAGTTTATTACATAGTTATGTGGTTGTAAGCAGGACATCTTTACTTTTACTGTCTCATTTTTTAAAATCACTGTTAAAAAAAGCTTTTCTGTGATTTTATTTGTGATTTAACACATTTTAGTTTGTTTTATTCTCTGTTTTTATGCGTTTACTGCTTTTAGTATATTTTATTATCTCTGTGTTTTAATTGTAAGCACTTTGTAACGGTGCTTTGAAAGGTGCTACATAAATATATATTATTATTATTATTAATATACAGTATTTGATGACAATTATAAACTCTCCTATGTGACAGATTTGATAATATTACAACTGTGTTTTCGTATAATATCTGTTTATACAGCAGCCTCACAGGTTATAGATTAATTAATAAACTCTTATATCTGCTTACAGCTACATTATAGTGTGCTATTAACCATCTATTACATGTTTATACACTGCCTATAAATGCTAAACATGAGGATCAAAGTAAAGTCTGAGAATAACATCCTCAGAACAGATGTGATTTTTAGGTACAAATTCACTAAACACTACAATTAGCTCCAGATTTCAGTCTGTCTGTTTGTGTGTTTGCTGAAAGCTGCTTTGTCGGCTTCATTTCACAGCTAAACAGGCCTGAAGCATCTTTAAGTCAGTCCTGATGAAAAAACAAACAAAAAGAAGATTTTAAAAAGTCAAGGTTGATACAACGACAAAGTTGCTGTGTCAGCGTGGCACTTGAGCGACACACAGGCCCACTCAGAGTTTGGAAGGGTATTATGTTTAAGACACTTTATTCCTCCCTTCGCTGTGAAAGATTATACTAGTTATCCCATCAAAGTTGAGTAAAAACGCCATTCTTGTGTCTTTAAGCTCTTGCATAGGAGGTCAATAAGACTCTGCCTCTGCTTACAAGGCAGGGCCGGGTGTAATCTCGCTGAAGTTACATTAATTAAATGGTAAGCTCCTTTAGCAATACGTTCCTAAAAGAACTTGGCTGATAATATACTTAAAGCGTTTGCGGGCTGTTTGTTTCAAAGCCAGCAGACGTTTAGCCATGCGGCTCACGTACGCCGGCTTAAAACCTTTTTCGGCTGGAGCCACAGTGAGCGAGCGGCGGCTGGCAGCGCGAGTGCGATCCAACTTATCAAAGTAAAACATATTTGTCTCAGTATGCTTGATTTACACATTAAGACTCGCAGTTTGAGTCTCTGGAAATGTGGAAAACTTTTGGCTGTTCGGAGCCGGAAGTAGAAAGATTTTGTCCGAGAGGAAAGATTTTCCTCCAGATTTGATCAAATCGTAGGAAATAAAACTACATACTGTGAGAGAATGTCCTTTCATTTTGCATGTGAGGTTTTCTCTTAAAGCAGGTGCACCAGTTCTTCGACTGTCGTAGTCGAGTGAAAACCTCGTATCTCCAAATTTGCAGATTTTTAATCGTTCAGATAAACTTTCCACCACATCCTGAACCCAAATGCTTCGTATACGGGTCGTCTTTCTTGACTCATGAAAAGTTGACTTCATGGAAATACACGGTTTTCACAAGACAGTGAGAAAGTACCTGTATTTGCTGCTTCACAGGCTGAAAATCATCTTTACTTCCTGTCAAATAAAAAGTCTGTTACTTGTATTTGTTTTTCTTTTTAAATCAGAAAACACAACAAAGTATGTTTTGTCGCCTAAACGTATAACGTAGTTATTTTAAGTCGGACCATAATGTTCTTTCTGAACCTAATTAAGAAGTTTTGTTGCCCAAAGCTAACTTTTGCTTTTGTCTGTTACTTGTATTTGTTTTTCTTTTTATATCAGACCTGGTTTCCAATTTGTATACGTGCATATACCTACTTTTATATCTTTGAAATGTTCTTTTAAAAGAGTAACTCCACCAGAAGCTGGGGTCAGTTGTACGTTTCTATGCGTCTCAAAGCTCCATCCAGTGAGCAGGAGGAGCTCTTTATGAGCTGCTTTTAAAATGTGGTTGATAAAGAGCTGGTTCAGGGTCAACATGCTCCACGAGTCTAAAACACACTTTTAAATTGAGGCTTCACACGTTTCTGTTTGCCACTAACTTCATCACATTAACGTCTATTAATTCATATATTTCCCTGCACTGTAAATCGTATTCTCCCACTCAATCTATCTATTTTATTGTTTTTCTATTTTATTGAAGTTTTTTTATGCTGCATTGTCTTTCTTTTATATTTTTCTGAATGCATTTTTCGGTCTATGTAAAATCAAAGTTTATATGTTAAACTATTCATGTATTTTCACCTCTTTGAGCTTTTTCACCTCTTTGTAACTTGTAGCTTTTAATTTTTCTGCAAACATTCGACTGGTGTACCGCGTCTCTCCGGTGACTCTCACTGGGGGTTTCACAGTAATTAACAAAATGAGTTTGGGGAATTCTCTCACCATCAATTGACAAATTTAACTACCGCCCATAACTAATTAATACCAGTGAGAAACTGCAGAAACAATAACCTTTAAATACTGGAATTATGCAAAGTGGGAGACAATTAACCCTTCAAACTTTCAGGAAAATCCTCCTTTTTTCTCCGGTTTCATGCACATAAGAAGTGCTTTAATTCCACAGTGATACTGAACATTCAGCAGGACAAGAAGTTTGTGGCAGCAGACCCCCCCCCCCCCCAACACACACACACACACACACTGCTGCCCATCAAATATCAACCCTCACAAATCAATTTTACACATGATCGCAACCCCGCGCCCTCCCGCCCGTCGGCCCCTCCCCTCCAATTAAGCCTCTGCATTAGCATATATATGATATCAGTGGTAAACATCACTCGGCTGGTAATTCACAAACGCTCCTGGATAATAGGAGGGTTGAACACCTATTAACCCCGGGGCCGGCAGCACAGAGGCAGGCTGGGAAACTCCCCCAGCCTTCTCCCAGAGGAGCTCCGACTGCGGGAGCAGGGAGGTGGAGAGACAAACAGAAAAAAAAGGGTGATGGAGGAACTGAAAGGATGTCACTCTGCTAAACTGCAAGCGTGTGTTTCATTTCTGAAGCGTCGCTGCCGTCTTGGAGTCAGAAAAAACAGTGTGGAAACTGACTGTGATTGGCTGAGACACCGCTCAATCTACCAATCCCCAAATCTCACGCCTCTCACCTTTATTGAACTCATTAAATCGAGACTTTCTGGAAGATCGACACTTACAGGAGAGAGTGAATCTTTAGAAGTCAGAAAGACATGAGTCACTGACGTTGACTCGTGACACAGCACAAAGCACAAATACATTTACCATCAATAGTCACGAAATGCAATCTATAGGTTTCGTGCACAGGGACACGAATTGCGTGAAAACAATGCAAATGTAAAGTCAATAAAAAATCATTCTTTTTTCGTGGTCGACACAAATTAAATACATCAAATGACGTAGTATTAAATATAGAGAAAGACCGATTACGGTGGACGGGACCGGAGGTGGATGTATCCAATAAACACGGGACTTTCAACCACAAACGTGTCCCAAAGTCTTGTTGTGAGTTCGTTGCCTAAAACTGACTATAGGTAGTTATCGTGAACACAAACATGTTTTTCCCAAACCCTAACTTTTGTTTTGTGGCGTAACTTCACAAAAAATAAGTTGTTGACACAATTTGTGTCGCACATCTCAAAACCAGTAGATTGCCTTTTGTGACAGTTTTGTTACCATAGTGCATGTAAGATACGGACGTAGTCTCCGTGACCTCATCCGTAGATTTCTGAAGAGTTGTGAAGCTCGTAGCGGGCGGCTCTGGCCGTCGCCATTTTTGGCAGTGACAACACAGCCTAACTCTAAAAATGTTAAAGAGGTGACACAGCAGTGGAGACGGATACATCCACCTGTCACTCAAAGAGACCACGCTCTCAATCATGCCTAACTTTAACGGGTGAGTTATATAAATATTCAGATAATAGCTACAGAGACCAAAACGTTTTTTATGCTGCTAAACATGTTTATTTCTGTTGTAAAGTTGGGGATTTTCACATTGAAGTCTATGGGGATTGACTTGCTTTTGGAGCCAGTCTCATGTGGAACTGTAGTTTTTGTCACTTCCGTGTTGGCTTCATTTTTTAGCAGCGGAGGTTCCCACTTGACGTTTACCTGTAAAAATTGTTAAACTTTGGGGTTTCTAGTTATGCCAGCAAATAATATTTCACTATTCTCCTTGCATGGCATGTATCTTCATATCACACATATCTCATCACAGCCCATCTTGCTGAATAAATTTCCACAATTTGGAATTATTCATGTGATAAATTCAGCTAAAATGGCTGTGCAGAGTTGTTTTGTTGTGGCCTCTTCAGGACTTGTATCAAAGTAAGTATTGCCGCCTCTCTTTGCTTTTAAGCTTCAAGGGGATATTATTTTTTATAAGATCTTCTTTAACAAAATAGACTTGATATTTTTGCAGGTTATGTCGACATGAAGGTCAGCACATGTTGTTCGGCAATATGATGCATTGATGTAGATTAAACTGGACAACAGGATATAAGGGAGTTAAAAACATCTACAGCAGTAAAATTAATCCAGAAAACATCATAAATAATAGTAAAACAATGACGGGGAACATTTTACTGCACAATGTGTACTTTTACTTTGATACTTCAAGTACATTTAGCTGATAATACTTACATACTTTTACTATACATAACATTTTGAGCTCAGGACTTTTGCTTGTGGAAAATGCTCAGTGTGGTATTAGTACTTTTACTTCTTCCACCGCTGCATTTTGAAACACAGTGCTTGTGCCTAAACATCTACATATTTTAAACAGTTAGCAAAGACTCTGTCCACCGTCACTTCCGTCTCGTTTAGCTGCTGTCCTGAGACCAGCAGCAGCAGTTTTTGTTTTCCCAGCTGACACAGTTCATCATTCATGCTATCAGGCTGCTAATGAGCGGCGAGTTGACTCCTCACAATAAACTAAAGACAAGGAAACACCGGCCTGTCACCTCGGTAACCTCCCTCCATTGTGAGACAGTGACTTTAACGTGGTGGACGCTCATCGTTAACTTCCCATCAGTCTCCATTATCTCTCTTGTGTTTTCCAGCTCCTCACAGCTTCTTCCACTCCGATTGTTACTGTTGTAAAAGTGAAGTAAACAAAACAACAACAGCAACAGATTGAAGGAAGGATTCCACTTGAGTCGGTTACTTTATTTCTCAGAGGCAGTTCGGCTCATTTACAGGCTGTATGTTAACTTCTGGAAGCAACGTTGACTTCTCCTTTCACAGTTGGAATGAACAGCGGCCTCCTGGGCGAAAGATTAAGAAAAGATTTTGAGGGATATCTACGAATATTTTTCGTAGGTATTGCTTCAAATACTGGATGGGACCAGCCTGATATACACACATGTAGTACATTCCTGTTTACACTCAGGTTATTTATTTTGCAATTACTATTTAAGTACATATCATTTTATTGTATATATTGTATGCCTATATTGTAACTTCTGCACTATTTGATGTCTCATTTTATACATATTTAATGATCATTGTTGGAGGGAGCCTGAGTAGTCGTCACATTATCATCTCACGGAGCAGAACGACATTTCTGTGCTCATGCAGATTTAATTAAAAATAGTTTGAGAGTCTCCGTTCTGAAGAGACCAGTTCCCTCATGTGTTCATATATTAAGGACTTATGATCCCTGCAGGCTTCATATCGGTTTGGTCACTTCATACTCACACAGTTAAAGCACCGCCGGCCTCTGGGGACTTAAAACATACAGCTTTTGTTTGAGTGGCCTCTGACACTGAAGTGTTTGTGCGATGGTTTTATCTTATGTTGCAATGAGCGACAGCCACTGAAGGTGCGGTCTATATTATGGTTTTGGATTAAAGATTAAAGCCCAGTAAAGCCTATGAACAGGCCTAATCCTGCTCTTCAGTGCAGCTCAGCAGCCGGCCCCCGGAGGCGCTGATCCACGATCAGCTTACTTCCTAACGTTCATCGTCAGGGGCTAAAAAAAACAAAAAACTGTTGCAAAGCAAAAGGTATAATCTGAGACTTTACTCCATAAAGACGTAAAATAAATATCAATAAATATGACATCCTCCGACAAAGGACTGTAATTCGGTCACATAGCTTTTACTTTGAAAACATTATAATCAACATGTTTTCAAGCATTGTGTTGACAATCTAGACCGTGATCACTATTTGGTTTTATTCAGACTGTTTGTGACTGTCCTCAGGTCTCTCAAAAGGGAACTGAGAACTGTGATTGACTGTCGCCATATGGAACAGAAATGACCATATTTGGACTGTGGAGGAGTGACATAGAGATGACGTTTACTGCTCTGGTAGCGACCTGTCAATCACAAGGTAGCCCCGCCCCTAAAGCATATTCTGCTTTATGGTGTATTTGACTCTAAATGGACCATAATTTACTAAATGAACATCATGCTGTATTGAAGAAGACTTGAAACTAGAGATTGAGACCATAAACTCATGTTTACAATGTTTACTGAGGTAATAAATGAAGAGAGAAGTAGTCATTTTCTCATAGACTTCTATACAATCAGATCTCTTTTTGCAACCAGCGGAGTCGCCCCCTGCTGGTCAGTAGAGAGAACGCAGGTTTAAGCCACTTCAGCGTTAGCTTCACCTTTCAGAACCAGAGGTCGGCGCCTGGTTGGGAACAACCGAACAACAGCTCTTCACTTTTGACAAGTGAGATTGTCCATCAGTCATTGCGCCTCTCTGGAGCGCTCGCATTGGGCTGTATAGTAATAAAGTAATATTCAATACAACAACAAACGTTAGTTAGTCGGCATTATGCTCCGTAAACATTGAGTATTGCGAGTTCAATGATTGTGTTATTGATATCTAACCATGAATTCATATCATTTATTTTTCTTTCAGGGAGAAAGGAGCTTATCATTGTCACTATTTTTTTTATCGTTCACCGAGTTTTGGTTTGGTCATGTTCTCAGCGTAAAACTGCACATGGGGTTTGCTTGGAAACGGACCACCTCACGCAAGCGGTCTCAGATTTTTTTTTTATGTTGACCCTTACGTCAAGACACTGTGCCGCTGACCTTTACGTTCCTTAACTTCCAGTTGTGGTGGTTTCGGAGACACCACACTTGGATCTAACATCGGGGCGGCTCTTGGTGCCGATTTGTCGATTGAGATGTCAACATGGACACTGATTTCCTAGAATCCACTGCAGAGCTGCTGCTGTGGGGCTTCAGAGCTCATTCGAAAGCAATTTAACCCCATCTTTATTCTGCTTAACAATACCAGCAGAGAACACTAATTAGGTACATTTCACCCATTTCCATGTTAATGTTTTGTTTGTCGCCATTGTTTGAGGAGACAATGAGCAGATATGCTAATGAAGGAGTCCCAATAACAGTGTCCTAATGGGAGTCCATTCACAGCCGTTAGCCCAGAGGCCACCCCACCCCCCTACCCTCCCTCAGGGATGGAGGTATTCTCAGGCCGGAGAAAAGGCAGGTTACAACACATGAAGACTCAGAGAGAGAGAAAGCTCAGAGTAAACAAAGCTTCAGTCTCACAGGGATGAATGACAGAGGATTTAGCTTCTGAGATCAGATAGGACTGAATGTGCATTTCTGTGTCTGTGCATGTGTGTGTGTACTTGATTCAACACTTGAGATTACAACAGTGCATACATACAGTTAAGGTTTTCATTTATAGTTCAGCATCAGATTTCGAGAATGTCCTAATCTTTCATAGTTTCAGCAAATGCCAAAAAAAAGGAGAAAAGGAGGGAGTGGTGGATGGTTGGGTCAGCAAAGCATCAAAATATATTCATAAGATTGATCTTCACCTCACGACAGTCAACATTGGTATCTTTTAACCATTATCGTCCCCTAACAGTAACCAAAAAGTTATTAATGTAATGTTCAACTGGCTACTTCAGGCTGCGGCCTCTCGTGAAAATATAATATTGATTTGGGGACAATGGTATGGCTGGATAGCGTCTTGCTGTTGGAACATACTGTCAAATTATATTTACTATTTGTCAACCATACGCAATGTTATTGACTTTGAATCTTGCTAGCATAATGTTAGTTTTATGCTAGTGTTATGCTAGCATTATGATAATCAAGATTTTGTGAACATTTTCTGTGCTCAGAAAAAAATGGTAATTTGAACACCAACACTTCTGTAACAAAAAAAGCAAACTTCCACTGATGAAGAATATATGATGAGCTACAAAAACAATAAATGGACCTTGAAGTTAAATGAAAAAAAGGGGTTTTGTAGAAGAATGTTTATACATCTCAAAATAAGGTGATGAAATGAGCGATACTATCATGAAATAAAAAATACCTAGTTAGATGCAGAACCCGTTCATCCTGTTTAAATGTTAGCGTTTCACCTTTTTCAGACGGCTCAAACAAGCTCTTGGAGTATTTGTTGGTTTTTTAGCAATCAGGCATTGAGGTGTCAGCCTTGTTAAAAAAGGCCGAGGCAGCGGCGCTAATAAGGTGCTAATCCTGAGCTGCTACACAAACACACACACACACACAAGCCTCCCTCCACCCTACAGAGGCTGAGCACACAGGGCGAGCTGCAGAGAGACACACACATAACGCGGCTTATCGCTGCTCTCCAGACAGCCGCCCCAGATCAGTCAACGCACTGCGCGATCGATGCATCTGATAAGGAATTAAGACAGAAAATAAACTGTACGCGTTATCGGGGAACTCGGTACATGGCCTAATTATGATGCGGCGTGTGTGTGAGAGGATGATACGGCGGGACTGGAGTGGTGCGAGACTGCAGGAGGGAGGGAGGCAGTTATGCATCCTTGCGGCCCCAAATGGCAGCAAAAAATGTGAACTACAGTACCCAGAATTCCGGACACAGCATGTTCATGTTTGACTGAATAGTGATGTGATGTTTTATATCAAAGACAGAGATAAAAACAAAGAAAGATGTGTTTTTTTATTCGGCACAGATGTTTTGGGGGTTTTGGTTTTGGGCAGTTCCAAGTCATTTTGAAGTCAAAGAATGAAGTCTCAAAAGACAAGTTCAAGTCGAGTTTAAATCATTTGAAACAAATCCAAGTCACGTCTTTAATCTATAACAACAAGTCTCAACTTGAGTCTAAAGTCTGAGTCATTAGAAAGACCAAAAGTCAAGATTAATGAAAGTCTTAAGTCATTCCAAACAAGTCCGGGTACGAAGTTATCAAGACAAAATCTTACGTAACTCAAAGCAAGTCAAAAGTCCAAGTGTTGACTACGGTGGCCGACAAGGGAAATCACAAATTTGCCACAGAGGGCTTTACAATCTGTACACATGCGACATCCTCAGTCCCAGGACCCTCACATCGGAACAGGAACTCCCCCCAAAGAACCCTTTAACGGGGAGAAAACAGGGAGAAACCTGAGGGAGATCAACACATACGACCGTCCAAAACAAATACAACAATGGAACAACTTTTATCGACCTGGAAACCAAAACCTTGCAAACAAACCCAAAACCACAGGATTAATAATATCACATGACCTCTGGGTTTTAGCAAAATATAGTTAGTAATTTGCGATGGAAATTTAATTTGACAAATTACGGACGTTGCAAATTCACACAGGATTCAGATAATAATAATGCGAATAGGGTTTATGTCTGTTTTATTCTCAACTTGTTCCTTTGTTTTGTCCACAGAACAGTCTGATAAAAATGATTATGATGTAAATGTAACACAATTAAATACATGATATTAACAATGAAGCTGCCATAGAGACCAGGTGAGGTTGCTTAAGGGGAAGTTTCCTGTCAGGAAAGAGCGTGCACAATCAAAATCGACAAATAAATTATGATATATTTTTGTAGGTTTAAAGTAATAATTAAAATTGTTTTTAAATTAAAGTAAACCAGAGGCTTTTCTTCCTCAACCCTTTTTGTGTCCCCTTTTGTTGTCAATAATAAAAGTCTTGTCAGAACCCTGTTGAGTCATTTCAAGGGTTACTCCTGCAAACAACATAATTTGTCCAGATGTGTTGTGTCCAGCCACGCAGCCACCACACACCATGTGGAAAAAAGGTCAAAGTGAGAAACCGTTCCCACGTCCAGCAGTTATCCCTGCGGCGTAGCGGACAGACAGGACGCTCAGCTCCGCCTGACGCTTTTCGATCGTCAGCTGAAGGCGAAGGAGGCGGCCCGTCCGACTGACCGGACTCCTGCTCTGAGAGAGAAACCCCTTTGATCTGCCTTCAAACTGATTCGTGTACACCAACTGACGGGGCGGCACGAAACACCCCCGATGCCCGGGCCTGCACGGCCCCCCAGGTCCCCAGCTATGTGCTTTCATTTATGGCAGATTCCACAACACTGAGGGGGGGGGGGGTTAAGGCCTGAAATTCCCTCAACATAACGTTGTGCCTCTCTTTGGTTCCCTGCATTGGTATTTACTTTTACATTCCTTTGCAGTAATTCCATCAGTAATGATCAGACAATATGCTATGTGTCATATAATGTGTGCAGCATTTGAGTCCAAGACAAATTTCCCTCCGTGGACGTTAAAGTATATCGTACCATATCCTCTTATCTTACTCTATTCTCTACATTTACACCGACACTGTAAACTGGCCACAACTTCATTATCAAGTTTCTGATATAGTGGGAGCTATTTAAATTTGCATTTTTCCCCAGTAAGTTGTAGCGGAGTCTTAAGATTTATGTATGAAACTATTATTGGACATTTCTTTCACTATTGCACCTGCGCCAAAAATTTGTAGTACATTGTGGCAACCCATTTAGACTCCCAACTCGTCACACTCGATGCTTGGTCAGTACCCTTCAGCATCTGCTAACGACGCACCAATTAACTCCAATGTGAACCCATCCGCACCGTTGTTAGACGGTCAGAACATCTGACGTAGTTTAATGAGCGTGATAGTCCCGCGTAGGGCGACGGGGCAACAGGATGGATGGATCAGACAAACGCAGGACTTTCACCTAGCAGAACGCTGTTAGTGTCCATGTGAAACCAAACTGTTGACTTATTTAACCTTAGTTTAGTTACGTTACCTACATACTTAACTAATGCCACGCACATAAGTTACGTAGCCTAACAAACATACTTGTTTTACATAACAAACATACTTAGTTTAACCCAAACCAAGTACTCTTGTTGGATAAACTGGAACAAGTAAACCCTAAAAATAATCCTATGTTAGATAAACTTAATATTAGTTACATTAGTTTTTATTGCTCCTCGTCATATTTTGCCATTTGGGCAGAGGCCCAGTTTTTTGCCAAGTATCTAGATGCAGAATGTTCACGCGTGGTTAACATTGTAAAGCGGTTGCGGTTGGGTTTAGGCAACAAAAGTACTTGGTGTAAGTAAGTTTTATGTAAACTTTATTACGTATGATTGACGTGCCGGGGAGCCAATCAGTGAACTACGCTAGAAATTCAGACGAAAGAATAAGTTGGAAGAGGTCAGCTTGGCCAATGAGTGAGCGAGGACATTTCTGTCCAATGGAAAAGCAAAACTTGACAGAGACGAGGTGGATTTTGCCATATTTTTACGGATTATATGGCAGGAGTGACTTGAGAAGTTTCTATTGACATCTTTATACTTTTCCAAAGTGAAAACTCCCAAGCCTCTTCCTCCTTTCAAGTGTTTGACCCTCAATAGTTTTGGGTGGAGTATCACTTTAAGAGCAGAAATTGCTTGACTGCCTTTGGAGAGGATAATGGGGTCCTGGGTGTGTTTGTTTGTGCCCTCGACCTGATCGGCATGTGATGAGCGGGGAGGTCTGCAAGCCTAATTGGCCTCTTTAAATGGAAAAATGTCCAGTGAGCATGACGCGTCGATGAGCTGGTAGCTCCCCGCCACAACCTCCTGCTCTTTTTTATCATCACTTTATGGAAACAAACCACTCCAATTAGCGGCAGAGCAGCCATGGAAATCATAATGACCATAAATTGGATGGTCATCGGATGGATTTAAAAAGTTGAAGTCAGAGTGGGTGATGTACTTTAAAAGTAATTTGCACTCTTTTGCAATAATGTTATGCTAATAGATTAATAATAAACACTAACATCTTTACACAACAGGGAAGAAAAGACACTTTACTTAGTAAATACTTAAAACAAGACACTGAAGACTTTATAAAAACGGATGATCCCTTTAAAGTCCAACTGAAATTCATGAGTGGAAGAACAATCAGGTGAGGCATCTGGACGAGAAATGAGAAAAAAATCAAGTAGAAGTTCCTTTAAAATTATAAAATATCTGCAATCATTCATTAAAATAGTTTAGACGTCTCATTGTTCACTGCTAATAAACCAATAACAGGACAGTAAAAGAAAAAACATTAAAACAGAGCTTCAAAGATTATTTTACAATAATCAAACACCAGTTGGAGCGCATTGGAAGCCGAATGGTTACAGCACTATTTAACTGCAACCATCCAGAGTTTGATTCTGGTCTTGGGGCCTTTGTTTCATGTCATACTATGAAGAGAACAGGATATAGCTTTGGAGGCTTTCTAGCCTTTCCTTTAACCTAAAATAACTCTGGATTTGACTATTGGTGCATTCGACAGCTTTTGGGACATAATGATTTAAATACGGGCTATTCAATGGTTCATACTGAGAAGTTTATTTAACTTTAAAAAAAATATTCTCCGAGTTACAAACGTCTCTTTCCCAATGTCAAAGAAAAAAAGTATTTTTGGGCCCCATGGCGTCACGTGACCAACCTTGAAGTTGTAATTCCACCATTTGGCCACAATGTAAAATTTGCTTCAATGCTTGACGCTCTTCCTGAGAGCCTCAGCACACATTCCCCCACAGATGCCACTACTGAGCTCATAGAAATGCTCTGATTAGCTCTATATTGCCCCCTTTAGGTTCGACGTTTGTTGCCTCCACGAGCCCATGTTCAGGGGGGCAGGCTGGTCTCATACCAGCATTCGCAGCTAAACCCATGAATAAGAATACACCGTTATTAGTACACATCCCATGAAATAATGTAGTATCTTAGCCACGAAGCATGAACCAGGAAGTATGAAGAGTGCAAAAACTCACACAAGGCCGGCAGCAATCTTTCAGCCAGTCGAACACAGTTTGTTCCCCGAGTGAAACGAGAAGTCAACGTTGATTTATTTGTTGCGTAACAGAATTCCTTAGTTATTTTAACCAAAACCACAATCTTTTGCTAAACCTAACTAAGTAGTTTTGTTGCTGAAACATAGCTACGTTTTTCCTGTGAAGACGGAAGTTTATTTTGATGAGAGTGTACGCAAGTAACGAGCGGAAATTGACACACCTTGCTGCATTTCGTAGGAAAACACTCAAAAAATGTATACATTTTGGTAAGATTTCATTTGAACTGTTGCATGAGGATACGTTGACTGGGGACGTGCGTCTGTGTCACCTTCGCTAGCCGTTGCTTTTTTTCTTAATGTGCTTGCATGAACCATGTTTCTTCCCTAACTAAGTACATTTACTCAATTATTGTACACATTAAGTACTTGTTCTTTACTTGCATAACATTTTAAATGTAGGACTTTTACTTATGAGAAAGTATTTGTATTTTTACTATCGTAAAATATTTGAGTTCTTCTTCCACCTTTGCTTAAGTCGGAGAGCCTTTGAATGACAACTAGCTGAACTTTAGAGTCTGCAGGTTTGGAATTTCGTGAAGAAAGCAGGAAAAAACAGTCAGAGAATGAACACGTTCCTGTTCTTTAAAGAGAGTAATAATCCCACTGAAGGCACCAGAAAAGCACCTTGTGGTGTTTGAAGCAGACTCGAGGCCTGCAGGTGTCAATCTGTTTTGAAGCTGCTCGTCCAGAAAGACAAAAATGTGGCTCTTTAAAGAAGCGGACCGAAGGGGAGTCGCTGACACTTCAAAGGAGTTTGTGAGCTATTCGCCCTCCCTCCAACAGCGAGGTCACTGTCAACTCTGACGAGTCACCGCTCTGCCATTAGGTTCGGGGGTGGGTTTTTCTGTCTGCTGGTGTGTGGGAGTGTTTGGAGGCGGTAAAGGGGCGCTGTGGCTGTCGTCGGTGAAAATCAAACAGAGCCCAATTAAACTGATTCTAACATGCCAGTGATCACGAGGAGGAGGCTCACCTGGACTCTGTTCGACGACAGGCCTCTGCCGCCGTGACTCCTGGGACGCTAATTGTCTCGACCAAAAGGAATCTGCCGCTTCGATGTGCTGCCGGCCGGCTGAGGACAAATTCCCATTTCAGTGACTGCTGGTGGGGTAACGGTGAGCTGTCTGCAGAGATGTTGTGCACAAGACACAAACCAAATGAGGAGCTGCTTAAAGACATAGTGGGGATAAAAAAGATTGACTGACAGAAACATTTGATGAGCATTTTTCACAATAATCTGACTATTTAATCAGTTAACCGAGAAAGTAATTGTAAGAAAATCAATAATGAAAAAATGCATTTAGTTGCAGCCGTACTTCAAAGCACTACTTACTAGTGGTAGAAAACTCATCAGGAAACCCCGTCTCCTACAACATTACAGTCCCATACAACTAAACTGAATTCTCAAATGTGTTTTGAGGGTAACGTATTTTCTCCCCGACTACGGTTGCAGTTTTAAACACGTTGTAAATTGAACACACAATATTTGTTTTACAAAACTACTTGGTTAGGTTTGAAAAACATCATGGTTTGGCTTAAATTAAATACGTTTGTTACGTCACTTAAATTACGGACATTAATTGAAATAAGTGAATGTTGAGTTTTGGTTTCACACTGGACACAAACAGCGGTGTCCTGGGTTAAAAAGTCCTGTGTCAGGCTGTCAGGCTGTTCTCATCCAGCATTCTTAGCTATACCTACAAAAAATAATACACCGTAATTCGTAGATATCCCATGAAATAATTTTTTATTACGTAATTATGAACAAGGAAGTATGAAGACCACGCAAACCCACATAGGGCCGGCAGCCTAAACACCGATCTTTGACCCAAGAGAATGCCGCATGTGAAACAGGAAGTCAATGTTGTTTTATTTGTCACATAACTTGCGTACTTCAGTATCAGCCCTGCCATAGATAGTTTTCATGAAACCTTACTTAGTAGTTTTGTTGCCTGAACCCAACTGAGTTGTTTCCTGTGAAGACGGAAGTTTATTTTCAAAAAGACTGAATATACGTAATTGTCGGACATTGTCACGTGTTGCTGGCTTTCGTAGGAAAACACATGAACACATGTTGCCTGTGTTGACCCACCCATCCACCATGACTTGCTCTCTATATGGACTTCCGCAGAGTTTGATTAGAAACATATTTGTGCTACGTCAAAAACCAACGTAATCTCGTGAGAAAATATATTTTCCTCAAAACATAATTGACAATGGGGTGTTGTTGTATGAGAACGTAGACCAGGTTGTCTCAGTGTACCTTTAGCCGGATCTAAGCACACTTCTGATTAGTTCCAAAAGTTGTTTCATTTCAGTCCTCACACCCAAAAAATTATGTCTTTTAAGTATCTGTATTTTATTTTTTTGCAGTGTACAGTAGAAGTGCCAAACCAACAGAAGCCAGCCAGAGATGGAATCGATACATCCATGAAAATAACTGAGAAAGTTAGCATGTTGAGTAAAAAGAGAAACTCAAAACAAAGAAGCAGTCAAAATGAAATTTTTAAGCAACGCTTTGACAGGTGCTGTAACGGTTGATGATGAATCAAAATTCCTTCAAACAGAAACACAAATAAGAGTCATCTTTTGCTCCAAACGTCAGTCCCCTAATTACCAATTTTCTCAGAGCGGGGGGCCTCGGCATCACACAGGAGTCTCTCTCTGGTGTCGGTATAGATTATGGAGCCCACCTACAGGGAGTGGCCGCCAAACAGTACAAAACAATTAACGCTACTGCACCGCTATCAAAGGCCCGCAGAGCAAACCGTGAGCCACGCATGGCTGGAGCGAGAGCTCGACGGAGGGAGAAATGAGTGTAGTCACATCAAAAAAGCAGCGGAGCAGGAGTCTGATTTAGTACAAAAGGCTGCAATTAGCACGGCACGTTAGGAGCACATGAGGAGGAGCGACTCCCTCACCGCGCCTGTTTGGGACTCACAAGATTCCCCGAGTCCGCCTGACGCTCCACGTACGAAAAACATCAGTAATCAGCTGACGCCTGCATCCCAAAGTTCAACTTAGTCCGGCTTTTCTCTGGGTTCATGTCTTCAGTGATCGTCCTGAACAACCGCTACCCCGAAGCTGGTTCCGGATCAATAAGTTATTAATTATAAGCGACATCACTAGAACCATGAATGAAGTATTTAATATGAAATGATGTCCTATCAACAAGGTGTAATGTTAACAATATAATCACATTGAGAGGTGAAGTCCCTCTAGTGTCCCCTATGGCACCTTATTTCGGAAAAAATATTCAATGGCAAGAGACAAATCGTTTTTTGATCTGGTTTAAATTGTGCCATGAATTACACATATGTTTATCAATTTAAAAAGTAATTTAGCAAGAAAGTCACAGTTTGTCATTGATTTCTTGTCAACAACACCAACACGGTTACTTTAGCTTGGCTTTCTAGCTAGCTAGCTAGCTAACTTAGTTTCACGCACGTTATCTTACCTAATCCGTTTTATTCAGCGACTCTTCTCATCAGCAGGGAAGTGAAAGACCGAACAAGACCTGTTGTTGGTGAGTGAACATCCTGGTGTGAAACATACAGGCAGAGATGTCGCTTACGCAACTTTTGGGTGTGTCGTCTTTCTAATTTAGCATGTTAGCATGCTAATATTTGCTAATTAGCAAGAAATAAAAACTGAAATGGCAGCTGAAGGTAATGTCATTAGTTTTGCAGATATTTGCGCATAAATTGGACAAATTAAAATGTGGAGATGGATGAAACGTCAGAGGATCCCATAAGTTATTGCACTTCATCCTGAGGGGAACATGAACCAAATACAATGCACCCATCAGCCTCAAGGTGGCGCCACAGGTAAAGTCAAGAGGATCACCAAAGTCAGTCGGCTTCATCCTCTGGGGACCAGGAATGTCTGTACAAAAGTTTAATGGCAACTCATCCAATCCATGCATATTTGTAGAGCACATTTAAAAACACAAAAACAGTTGACCAAAGTGCTGTGCAATTAAAAAGACATAAAAACAACATAAAATAAACGTAAAACCATAAGCGGGAAAAGCTAAACAACAATAAAACATAAACATCCAATTGTTGCGATATTTCAGCCTGGAATCAAAGATACATCCAAAAATATGATACTTGACAGTATGTAGTGTTTAAAATCATAAGTATACACGATCAAAGGGGCTAAAACTAGCGAATAAACCACGGTGGCCCTTTAAATGATTGTCTACTGGAGGACCAAAGTATCACCTCTGTAAAAAAAAGCCACAACACATCGAGTAGTACACTGATATCACAGGGACTCTGACTCATTGTATCACCTCTGTACTAACCAGCAGTAACAAACCTTCTCTCAGGTGTTATTATGTGGCTGAACACCAAAGAAACATCGAAGCCTTGTGTTGCAACAGATTAGACGCTCTCGAATAACTCCCTGGGAGAAAGAGATGGTTCTGTTTTTTTATATCACCCGTAATAAAACCGCACAGCCCTGCAGGCGTACTTAGTCTAAAGAGTAATGACTCTCATAATAAAGGGTCATTTGCTCGTCGCCGTGGATAACGCTAAAGACATCATTAATGGCATGTTACTTTGAAGCCTTATCGAGTGCTGGATTAGAGAACGTATCGGCTGGTCTGAGAGTAATCTCGTTATGACAGACAAACATCTACAATGCTCCCACTCATTTTGTTCTTCTCTAAGGAAACACACACACACACTACAGGAAGTGTTCAGCAGAGATGATACACGTGCACAAAATAATCCCAACATTTTTTGGGGTATTGTGTGTTTCTGCTAACAGAATATGTTGAATGACAGCCTCGTATCAGCGGTTGCAGAGACGCACAATGGTCATCGTTTGTGTTAAAATAATAACGTAAAAACGTTATTGGTGTAAATAAAATAACAACCCTTATCCAACTTTGTTACGTAACAAGCGCCAACGTATCCTCATACAACTCGTATGATATCTTCCAAAAAGTTACACTTTCCGCTCGTTACATGCATACAGTCTTTTCAAAAGAAACTTCCGTCTTCACAGGAAACAACTTTGTTAGTTTTAGGAATAGATCTTTGTTTGGCTTAAAATAACTACGGAAGAGACGTTACTTAAGTACACAAGTTACGCGACAAATAAATCAACGTTGATTTTGATTGTCCAATTTTATTAATTTATGTGTGCAATCCTACTGTGTACAATATGTCTTGGTGTATTGTGTACATTAACCAAAGTACTGTACCTAAGTACAAATTTGAAGTACTTGTACTTAACTTGATTATTTTCTTTTCATGCCACTTTCTAATTCTCCTCCACTTCATTTGCTGAACAGCTTACTTTACAAATTAAGATTTTTACATACAAAACATACAAAGAGTTTCTAAGATGTGATGTTTTGTCCTTTAAATAATGCTAACAATGTTAATGTATTAGTAATAAAGTTGAGGTTTTATAAAACAAACATTATGAAGGTGGCACTTTGGGATCTGTAATTGTAACGGCATTTCTAAGTATTTCTGCAAACAAAACAATCAATCGGTTAATATTCATATAATAATAATCATTAGTCAATAGTTCAAAATGAGCTCCACCTCAACCAACAACAGTAAAATCCTGCTTTTACATCAATGCATGAATGATAATGAGCTAATGTGTAATTGATAATAGTGTAACAGTCACATTGGACATTTTTATACTTCAAATACTTTTACTTTAATTTTCCTGATTTTGAAACAAAGTATTTTTACCTTGAGGTATTAGTACTTTTACTTTCTGAATACTTCCTCCACCACTGAGAGGACTGCATGCTTTGAAGTGTCACAGAAAATCATGATCACCATCTTCTGACTCTGTTTCAGTGTAGTGATCCTTTTAGAGACCAGCACTGTTTGAGCCTCCTTAGCGTAGCAAAGGGTTAAAGCAGCAGCTCTGGTTTGCAGATGCCCGTTAAGCTGCCGGCTGACGCCCCCTGTTGGTCGTCCTCGCACACGTCCTGAACTGTGGATGTGAGGAACAGATGGGAATTCATCCTGCTTTGCCCAAAAAAGGTATGCAAAGAAGCTTTGAGCCGCGAATCGCAGAGGCGAAAGGTGACACAGTGAAGCATTTTATGACGCTGATACGTTTCTCTACCTGACAGGAAGTGATGTTTCAGTCCACAAAAAACTTGGCTCCTTCTGTGGGAAAAAGCAAAGGAAAATGAGGGTTGAGTAAATCCACAGGGAGTGTGACCGCAGGGCAATCCCCCCCTGCAGGAAAATGAAACCATGAAGCATGTTATTTGAAGGATGATGGTAGCAATTGAAGAAATGCAGGGTTTGGACACATCATGTTGGGTTTTTGGTGAAAATGCTGTGGGGCGCCCAAAGGTGTGGAAATGGGAAAACATCTCAGTGGCCTTGGATTTAAACACTGCACGTCTTTGATCGCCCTCAGGTGTCCAGAAACATCCAACATGCTGTATTTAAATCTGAAAATCAAACGCATGGCGTCATTTTGCCGCTCTGAAGCTGATTATGATGATATTGCATCATGTGCTGGCGTGCGGAGGGGTGACCTCATCATCGTAGTGTTTATGGATCACTGGGCCGCTGGCCTTGATTTCTGTTATTGAATTATGGGAAATTCATTCTTTTTATTGAAGGAGTGGTTTCCAAATCCAATAAGACAGTCAGCAGTCCTTGGTTAGAAAGCCCTCACCATTCAGAAGCAGCAGCAATGTCATTCTGCTACCGTGTGTTGGTCAGAAACAGGGAGGATGGGAGGTTTTCTTTTTTTTTGATTGACCCCCCAAAAAAAGATCAGAGAATAGAAACAGATTTGTCACGAGGTTGCTTGGTCACAAACTCTCTCTCCGGGTTTCCAGCAGATCTGAGCCGTAAATCTACAGTATCTGAGGTCAAGTGTGCTCACATTGAAGTATATTAAAACTAGATATTAAATGGGTTTAGTTTTGATGGCAGCGGGATGATGTGTCACTGCCGTCCAAAAACTAAAAATATTCTGATGTGAAACCCCAACTGGCAGGAAACACTGTTTGTCAGTGCTATTAAAAATGCAAATTATTGTTACAAAAATTATTGAAATAAGTGTCTTCTGGTTGAGGTTTAGTTAAAGATACTTCCACTTTTTCAACTGTCATATTTGCAAAATGTAATAAACATTAGTTTTGGGTATTTCAGTTGTTTCAGTACTCATATGACAATCTTTTACTTTAAACATACTTAAAAAGTAGAAACAGCAAAGTGTAGAAATACTCATGTAAAGGTCCTACATTTAAAATGATTCTGAAGTAAAACTACTTAATTATCAGCGTCACAATATACTTAAAGTACAAAAAAGTACTCATTATGACAAATGACCTCTTTCACAATAACGTCTAATTGGGTTTATAATTATTGATGTATTAATGTGTTCAGTGTTGCGGCGGGTGAAGGTGGAGCTCATTTTGACTACTTTATATAAAAAAACTGGGTAGTTGGTGAAACACTAGCAGCTGAAGAGCCAACATATTTTCCTCAGGAGTTGGCGGAGACCAAAACAGAGAGAGTATTGAATATTGGACTCATGTGGACACAGAAACTATACCGATGTGATGATCATGTTGCTCAGTGTCTGCTGGAAGTGTAAATAGTTACTAACATGTTAGAACAATTTTATAAGGTGATAAAAGTTCAGGGTTGTGTCTGCTTGTTTTAAAGTTAGACAAAAGTCTAAGAATGCAGCTTTAAAGGCACAGTGTGTAGGATTCAGTGGCATCTAGTGGTGCGGTTGCAGATTGGAACCAACTGAATACTTCCGCTCACTCCTCCTTTTATATCACTAGTAATGAGCCGCTGAGTGCAAAACCGAGGTAACGACGTTCGCATCACTCAGAGGCCATCTTTACCGTGACACTACTTCAGGAGCAACAGTAGTCAGTCGGTGGTTCCACGGTTGTACACTCTGCAGCTCACGTTACCGCAACTTCACAAGCGTGTCGGAGCACTATGGTGGCCTTCAGGTAAAGTAAGGAACGAGAAAGGCTCTCACTAGAGGCAGGCTGTTCTTATAGAGCAGTGATTCTCGCCTGGTGGGTCGCGACCCACGGACCCGTTTTCAGTGGGCCTTTGCCTGAAAAAAAAAATAAAAAATCTTGTGCTTTTATTTTGAAAGGAATTTTTTATGCACCGGAGTTATTCACACTCCTTAACAGTATTTGGCGTTAATGCCTTGTAATGCTAATAGACACCCGCCATTTCACAGTATAGAAGAACAGCCACAAAGTTTGTTTTCATATGCTAATTGAGCGAAACGCAAGTACGACACCGACTACATGAGATATGGATTTTCTTACATTGAGGACAAAAGAGGGAAAAAACCTCAGTGTGTTTTGTGCAGCGAGGTTCTGGCACAAGAAAGCATAAAGCCGTCAAACCTGAAGCGGCATTTGCTGGATCAATCCGCAGGGGATAAACTGAAAACTATACCTTTGTCAAATGACACTATAAGTAGGCGAATTGAAGACATGTCGGATGACATCAAACAACAGACCACAGCTCGAATGAAGGCAAGTGGTCATTTTACATTATAAATCTACAGACATAACAAACAAAGCAGGTTTACTCGTTTACGTGAAACGTGTGGGACGGGGACTTACAGGAACAATTTCTCTGCACAAGAGAGCTCCCTACTACTACGACCGCAGAGGACATTTCCAGCTCAGGTTCAAACTGCTCCATCTTTACATTAAATACATTTGAGAAGTGGAAAATTCGGGTCGCGGCTTGTCATTAAGGGGTGATGGTGGGTCCCGTAGCCAGACCAGTTGAGAACCACTGTAATAGAGCATTCCTAGCTTCACTTACGAACATTATCGCACTATAATTCGTAGATAACCCGCAAAATAAATTTGTATATAATCCATGTAATCATGAACCAGGAAGTATAAAGACTGCAGAAACCCAGACAGGGTGGGTGGGTCAAACAAAAAAACGTCTTTTGTACGGGAGACCGATGTCCGTGGCCCATGTGCAACGAGAAGTCAATATTGATTTATTTGTCACATAACTTCCGTACTTAAGTAACGCCACTTCAGTAGTTGTTTTTTTACCCAAACCCCAATCTTTTCCTAAACCTAACTAAGTATTTCACGTTATTTCCCTAAACGTATAACTAAGTATTTTTTGTTGCCTAAACCTAACTGAATTGTTTCCTGTGAAGTTTATTTTGAAAAGACTAAGATACCAAACGAACCGTTGCGTCGCTAGAGCCAGTGTTTGGTTTGTCAGTTTTGGGTAGAAACATAGCGGTGCAACACGGTGGACTCCGTGAAGAGGACCTGCTCCCTATTCAGGTATGAAGGCCTCATTCTGAGCCAACAAAAACACAATTCTTAGTTTTAGGTGATTGTACAATAATGAAAACATAGTTATGAATATTATCTTATATTTCTGCTAATAGAAGTATTACACACTGGCCCTTTGCTGTAAAGTTGTTTCATTCTTCCACATGTTCTGAATATTGCAGTAATACCTAATAGATATGAACTGACCGGATTTGGGGCCTCGGCACAAAGCAGGAGTCTTTGAGGGTGAAACTAAAATCCTCCAGATGAATATATGCAACTCAACCTGCATGACTCCCTTCATGAAACGTAAACTGATTCAGCAGGAAAAGGTCGTTCCATATCATATTGAGCAGACGGAGGGAAGGGGAGCAGTCGTTTAATTAAAATGTGATAATAGGCAGTTCGGTTCACGAGGAGGCTAAAGCCTCGTGGGTTAGAGATGCAGTGTGTGTTCCTCTGGACGTTTTCGGCCCCCGGAGCAGGATTGATCTTTGCCTCCTACAGGAGAGCCCGGCCTCCTCTGGGCTTAAGGGCCACACACCTGTGCATGCATCGGGGCCGGATAAGCCCAGATTAAGCTAAAGTTACCAGCTCTCTCCCTGCAATGTCATTCAAAACCTCAACGGCAACCGCGCCGCGGACAAAGCGCCTTTTGGGCTGTCCTAATAAACGCCATTAGCTTTGAGACATCAAACATGGAGGATTATGGGATTTTCTGGACCTGAAAAAAAAAAAAAAAAAGATGGAGGGTCTGGGGGACTCCCTCGCTCAGCCGTCCTTTCTCTGCAGAGATTACGCTACAATTTGTTTTCCTTTTTCCGCCATTTTGTACGTCCCTCCTCCTTTTGCAGAGTCCATGCAGAAAAAAGTGGTACAGTAATCCCCTGCAGATGAAACTAAGAGCTCAGTAAAAAGGAAGATTACACAAAGCTTTGTAGATTGTTTCTATACACATGTGCATGGGTATTTGGGAGATCTGTAGGGACTTAACATGAGAACTGAACACACACACACACACACTCACGGGTTGAGCATCATTTCTGTGTGCTATTCTTACTCCACTTCTGTCGAGAACATGAAGGGGTTTAGCCTCGCAGAAGCTGAAGTCAAGGAGTGGATACAAAGAGAAGATCAGAAAAAAAAAGTGTGATGAGTGATGAGGAGACACCTGAACTGTGATGTGCATTGATTTATTATAAAAATATATATATATTTAGGTGTAAAGTCCAGGTAAAAGCTCGGTTTTTCGACGTAATGCTGTGTGTAGCATGATTGTTTTATAATATGTTTATTTATTTACTGTCATATGCACAACAATTACAAGAAGCATTTACCTTGTTGGCAATGAAAGATATTAGATCAACAATGCTCATTAAATATGTGAAAAAGAAGAAAAATCACGTTAATAAAAAATAAAATAGTGCAGAAGTTAAAATGTAGGTTTAAAAATGTAACATATATAAAAAATAAATTGTATATATTTGTGAAAGCAATTACTGTCACGGTTATATGTGCCGGACTTTATACACAATATATATATATGCATATATACATACACATACATACATATATATACATACTTACATATATATAAATTTATATATACATACATATATATATATATACATACATACATATACATACATATATATACATATACTTTTCACAAGACAGCAACATAATGTGTTAGTGTTAATAATAAAGCAGTCTTTCCGAACAAGAAGGTGCTTCTTCTGCTCATGTAGGCTCATTCAGATGCCACAAGGTCACCTATAGTTTATATTCCTGCTCTGAGAGAATCATGTGTACATACTATAATAATGAGCAGGGGCCCCCTCCCCACCTGAACAGAGCCATAAGTCAAGTCGTCCCTAACAGGAGTCAAAGGTTGGGCTGCTGCTAATCCATGTAACACTAGGAGAATAATCCTCAGGGCTGTGGCCTGCCCGCTCTACAGTTTTCTTTTCCCCCTTTTGTTTTTCTGGTAAGTGATCTTGGAAAATGTTTCAGCAGTGGCCCCCAGTCTGCAGAGAGAGGAGCGGGGGCCCGAAGACTAATTTGTGGGTCGTGTTGTTCCTCCTCGGGGAGCACTAGTGGTTTAGGAGACGAGAAGGAACCGCTGAGAGCTGCGGCAGGTAGCTGGCTGGGTGATTTGGAGCGGTATTTTATTTTGAAAACGATCACAGTGAGTCCGTCAAAATGTAACAAACTTTGCTTTATTTCAATCTTTTCAAATATCTTGTAGGCTTTAAAATAATTGACATTTCAAAGGCTCGAACTATGCTTCCATGTCGACTGAATTTAGGACAACCAGTATATTGTTCAGCATCCCATCGCATGCCAGTCACTTGTTTAATGGTGCATTCTGGTAGTTTACATTTATATTACATTACAGTTATATTTCCCAGGTGTCTGTGCTCTGTGTATTCTTTTTTTTTATTCAAGAATAAATAAAAGTAAACTGGGAAATTTAAAATCAGATGTATTTCTCATCACTTCATCAGATCAATAAAAAGTTAACATTTGGGACAAATTTTTGCAGTTTTCTTCCTTTATATTGTTGGATTAGAAATAGAAAATCATAGTTTTAAATTTGACAGCGAGGTGACGTCCCACCCCTATAATATATACAGTAGTCAAGAAATAGTATTTTTGATCCTGTTTGAATTGTGCCATTAATTACACATATGTTTGTAAATTTAAACATAATTTTGCACGTCAAAAAAGAAGCATTTTGTTGCAAAACCTTTGAAGTATAAGATTGCGAAATTACGTAATTAGAAAACTACGATGCCTGTGTGTTTCATAGCAGGATGTTCTCACACCAACGACGGGTCTTTCGCTTCCCTGCTGATTAAAAGCGTCGCTGGATAAAACACATCAGGAAAGACAACGTTACATTTGTGAATAGAACATGGCTACGTTAGCCAGCTAGCTAGCGAGCCAAGCTAACGGGGATGTTGTTGTTGGTCACACATTGTGCGAGACGAGAGATGTAGTTCACTGAGCGGTTTCACACAAACCGACGACAAACCTGTGACTTTCTTGACTTGCAAAATTATCTTTTTAAGTTTAAAAACATTGTATGTGTTATTCAAGGCAGAATTCAAAAGGGAATCCAAAAAATATTTCTCTCTCGCCGTTGACTATCGTACATATTTTTTTCCGAATATGTCCGCTCGTGGCGATGGCAGCTGTTAAACACCAACAGGACATGTAGGTAACCACCAGTTATCACAATCACTCGTTACACTAAAACAACTGTTGCTCTGAAACGGTCGTGGGGTGGCCATGTGGCGAAAATCGTTTTTTCTACCAAGTTGTAAACATATTGATTTCTGCTGTGAAGTTGGGCATTTTACAACATGGAGGTCTATGGAGATCGACTCGCCTTTGCAGCCTCAAGTGGCCATTCGAGGAACTGTGTTTTTTGGCATTTCTGATATGGCTTCATTTCTCAGACCGGAGGTTGCCGCTTGTTTCTAAACTCTTTTGAAAAATGATGAGTGTCATCTTTTTAATTTAATCCCAACATGTCGACACTTCTTTAAAAAGGTGTACGTTTCTCAGCTCCAGATGATTCTGACAGGTATTATACAGGTAATAATGACAAAATGGGATTCCATTAATCCTGACGGGAGCCGAGCACAGTTGACACCATGCAGTAAAGAAAGGCAGCTAATCTAAATTGTTGTAATCCTGGTGCTGTGATGGACACTTAAGCAAATAGATTCTGTTTGTACATCTTGTAACGTATATGGATTAGGTTGCCGCACAATATAAATCAGATAAGAATACAAACCAGAGATTTTATCACCTCCAGTAAAACGCATGAAGGACTTTGACAGCAACGTTTACCATCAGAATGTGATTACAAATCACGTGTTTCCTCACATTTCCTAAAGGCGTTTTTTTGTTTTTCTGCAGCCTCTATGCAAACGCATTGCATGCACAAACACACACACACACACACACACACACACACACACACACACAGAGCGTGGCCTTCAGGCAGGTGGAGACATCGACACTCAAGCCACGTTCAAAAGGAGGATGCACCAGCTTCTTCCCTCGGCCGACATTGCGAAGGTCTCTTCTGCCTTAATCCTCTTTGACTTTATTCATGCAAAGGTCATCTCTGATTCTGGAAATGGAGGAGGCGATGGTTGTGGAAGGTCTCCGTGTGTGTGCGCCATGTTGTCATTTTGGATGCATTAGTCACCGGTGCTGGTCATTACTCACCAAAGAAGCGTGAAACTACGCAGCCTCAGAGATTGTGCCGCTTCCTGGAAAGTTAATGCTGTCACTGTGTTTCCAAAAAAAGATGCACCTGAAGCTGCTGTGTCCTCTTGTTAACCAGCTGCCGTCACTTTGATGAAATGAAACGCACCTTTGGGCTTTCAAGGCTCTGACACGGCAGAGTTTAAAAACAGAGGTGGACCACCTCGCCTGACTCAAAGAGCATCATCACTTACAGAGAAATTCATACACTTTTATTAATAAAACATTAACCGTCAGTGGAAAACAGCATGTGCACTATTTCACAAATTTTGTAGAAACTATTATATTAGCTGCATCATCCACCAGAGGTTTTACCAATTTCAACCAATCATTTTGCGTGCCATCACGCCGTTCTTGCTTGTGCTACGCTAAGAGCTAGTGACGTAGCATAAAGTGAGGAAATGCAAGTGGCGTAATAGAGTCTAGGGGTGTCAAAACAAATACAGGACTTTCACCCAGAAGACCAGCATTAATGTCCCGCGTGAAACCGTTTACTTATTTGAAGTTCCATTTGTGACGTGTTTTTTCCGTACTAATTTTACAGCGTTTACATATTTATCAACCATGATGGTTTTTTAAGTTAACTTTGTAGTTTTGTTGCCGAACCGTAACTGTGACCGTTTCATGTTAGCGACGTGCCGTGAATTGACCCTTAAAATGCGTATCATGACGCCTGGAATGTCATTAAAATTGACCTGCTATTTATACACCTTCCCATGAGAATGGTGATAAAAGAGTAAGACAGTTATAAGACAGGAGTGAATGGTAAAACTCCCCTTCAATAATTCTTTATTTAATAAAAATGATGTACAGTTGTGCCCCTCCAGTTATTTAACAAATTAAAATCATGTAAAAGGTCAGGAATGAAGGCAGGTAGGATGGAGGTTTGAAGTGGACACCACTGGTAATTTTTTAATACTGAAAAAAATGTGCTGTAGATTCCAACATCAGCTTGCTGTACTGGCAATACAACAGTCAAACTCAATGAAGTACTGCAGCAGTCAGCGAGCAACGCACCAGCAGCCATGTAAAACCGAGGAGACACACAGCAGAGAAGTGGGAGTCAATTTAACCGAAGCGCAAAAGAGAAAAGGTCACTTCTGAGCAGAGACAAAGTGCTAATTAAGAGGAGCCAGTCCACTGCCTCCACACAGAGGCGGTTAAAAAGTCTTCATCTGTCATAAAAGCCTCGGCGTCGGGACGTCAGAGAGCCGCTGAACTGGAACAACACAAAAACCAGAGAGCTGCAGAAGCGGAGGCACAGGGGTAGAAGAGAGGCGACGCACTGCTGTCAAATTTATTCATGAGCCTTTTCTCTGCATCAAATGATATTAGCTCATTTAAAGCTAACGGGACGAGCTAATCAGGTAACCTTCCAAAATGAACAAAAAATGCTGTAACTGCAGAGCTTCAGCCAATCACTGCACTCTAGTCTTTTATAGAGTTTGTAGAAAAATGTGACCCATGTCGCTGAAGCTTCAGGTTTCCACATCCCCTCAGTCATTTTTCTCAAACTAAAAACATGCTTCTTTAACTCGTTCTCACTTCCAACTCGTCAAATACAGACGGTTAGTCAGCGCCCCACAGCTTCTGATACCGACGCACAGAGGCACCCTTTAGCGTGGAGATAGCAACTAACTCCAATGTAAACAAATCCATGTCATCGTTAGACGGTCAGAGCTACTCACGTAGTATAAAGAGTGAGAAAGGCCTTGTAGGAACACTGAGAGGGGAGGTTAGATGGGTCAAACAAACACAGGACTTTCACCCAGGAGAGCACTGTTCGTGTCCATGTGAAACCAAGTCAACATTGATTTATTTTACCTCAGTTCTGTCACAAACTGACTTAACATACTAATTTGAACCCCAACCATGACGTTTTCCTTAACGTTACCAAGTTGTTTTGTTGCGTAAGTAAACCTATAAACAAAGTAAACCTACGTTGAAAGTTTATTTTGAAAAGATGCATGTAACTAGTGGAAACTGTACATTCTCACGAACACAGAAGTTTATTTTGAAAAGACACTTTGCATGAAACAAGTGGAAACGGACACGCCGTCTGATTTCTTCAAGCCCACAGTTTTTCCCCTGTGCATTAAATATTAAATAAAAAGTAGAATACTATTACGTTGTGTAAAAACTTTTTTAATCAAACCTTGTCATTGAACATAATCTGACGTTTAGCAGCATCATTGAAGTGCATGTGCCAATCTGCTTTCAGTGGAAATGCTGAGGTGACATAGGGACTTTGGTCAAGACAACATCCAAGTAACTCATACACTAATATAAAAGGACAGCTTCATATCAAGTCTATCTTAAGACAACATTCACTTGTCCATATGTACAGTAAAATATATCCACCAAGAAAGGATCTCAAAGGATTTAATACAAAAACAAACAAATGATTTTTTTTGGCCCCTCATGGGACACTAACTCCGGTCCCCTGGGTGAAAGTCCTGTGTTTGTGTTATCCCCCCCCCCATTTACATTGAACGTTAGTTGAAAGCCGGGTACGTGTCATTCAGACACTAAAGGGGGCCTTTTGTGTAGATAGTCAGACGACGAGGGCTACTTCCCAAGCACCGGAATTTGACTCCCCGGAAGTGAGACTAAGCTGAGCTGGTGAACACAGTGGATCATTCAGCGGCTGAAGAGACAGATACTTACCTCAGGAGTTGGTGGAGACCAAAAACAGAGCTAAAAGAGAGTGAATATTGGAGCTTATCAGGTGGACGCAAACACAACTCCGAATGAATGAACATCTTGTCTATTACTCCTGGATGTGTAAATAAGCAGCACTGACAGCCCAGCGAGTGTTGTAGTTGTGCGGCTCCAAAACATTCGACTGGTCAAACTATGACGCTCTGGCTACCCCTTCAGTTTTGGACGTGTCGGAGACGGCGGAAATCTTCGGTTCTGCCGAGTGCAGCCAAAGCGGCAGTGTCTTAAAACTTGCATTATCTCTACTGACCACCAGGGGGCGACTCCTCTGGTTGTATAGAAGTCTATGAGAAAATGACTCTACTTCTCTCTTGATTTATTACCTCAGTAAACATTGTAAACATGAGTTTATGGTCTCAATCTCTAGTTTCAAGTCTTCTTCAATACAGCATGATGTTCATTTAGTACATTATGGTCCATTTAGAGTCAAACAGACCATAAAGCAGGGTATGCTTTAGGGCGGGTTTACTGTGATTGACAGGTCGCTGCCGCTACCAGAGACGTATACGGCATCACTGCTGCTTCCCCTGATCCCAGTTTCAGTCTCATACACTGATATCCAACAGTGTCATTTAATTCCTCCCAAACTCTTGATGCCAGGCATCCAGAGCTGGCACTCGGTGTAATTTGCCCTCGCCAGCGTCTTTTCTCAAACACACTGCATTCCCTGTTTGCCTGTTTTATTTGCTTTCATTGTTGTGTGTGTCTGTGTTTTTTTTCTTCTTCTCCGCTCTCTCTTCCTCGTCTTCTCATCTCTGCAGTTTGATTGTTTTTCGGTTTAATCGCAGCTTATTCCCGGGCCTTGTTTCCTTCCTCGTGTTGTCATTTCATCCTCCTCCTCCTCCTCGTCTCTGAGGGCTTGTTTTCTGTTCGTGCCATGGCTCTTTTCATGTGTCCCTCGCCGGCAGAAATTGACGCTTAAATACACAGGAGGGAAGAACAAAACAAACAGACAAACAGCAGCCAGAGAACAGATGGCTCTCTCTCTCTCTCGCTCTCTCTCTCTCTCTCTCTCTAACTTTGTGACATTGGAAAGAACGGGAGAGAAAAGTGATGGTGCAACACGATGAAACATCCAAACAACAAAGAGTCTGAATGGAGAGCCAAGGCTGCGTACATGAGCTTTACATGAAACACAGATAAAGGCTCTCTCACACCCTGCCTTTATATCCTAAAGGATAACGCTGGTTTATTACAGCTTAGGTCATATTGTTGTACTGTGAGCAATCTTTACAACGGACAGCTTGGGGGGTCATTTTACTGCTTTCTCTTCCACAAACGTTTGGCTAACCAGGGGGTTTGATTACTACTCTCATTGTCCGACTGCTCGTATTTGTTGACCGGCTGGAATTCAACTCGATCAGTATACGATTCAAGGATTCAAGAACTCTTGGATCATTCATTGTCATTATGCAACACAGGGATGCGCAACAAAATGCAGTTGTAGGCCATGTGCAACACAAATACACCATGACAAACAAAACAACACAAAGACAGAAGTGCATTCCCGCAGTGTATATTTTACATTTGTATCAGGGGGAATCTGGACAGATAACATGGCCGACATCTTTACATTGAAAAATTCGACAACAGGAAAACATTGTCCATTAACTCTTGCTGTGTTTGAGCACCAAGCATCATTGATGTAAACACAGAGTCCACCTCCTCTCGACCAACCAGAGTCCTGCCCGTCAAGTGTAGCTGGATCCTGGACCACGATGAAGCCAGGTCTCTGTGGGACCTCCATTTGCTGGGTTCGCCTGAGGTCTTATTTCATCCTTCTTATTTTTCTGCGACCGGACATCAGACTGTCAGCAGCATGCTGGGTAGTGGAGTAGCCTCGGGTCCTAGCTGGGTTAGCTTAGCTTCCATCTCGGCTCTCCTCCCTGGGGCAGTTTTGTGGCATTTTGTCCGGCAGGTCTGGCTAGGTGGTCGGCCGTTATCGGTGATTGTCTCAAAGACCGCTGCACTTAATCCAATTCCTACGCTTCTTCTTCTGTTGTTGATGAATGTATTCTGTCTCATGCCATTAGTGCTCCAGCAATATACACGGAAATACAACTAATTCAGACAAAAAAACGTCTTTATTCTGTCAGAAAATCAAACCCAGCACTTGTTCTTTCTTGTGATCGCCATGAAGAAAAATACCAAGACAAATTGCTTGAGAAAGTCTACTTGGTAATAAACCTGATTCTGTTGATCAAACTTTAACCTTCGTGTAGATATATTCGCTTTATGTTCAACAGATAATAAAAGCCAATGTTATGCAGTATGTTGTAGACATCTTAGAGAGCTAAAGGTTTGTCACAGTCTTGCTTTGACAGAAAACGCTAACCACTCCTCGATTCTCCATCTCCAATCTCAACACAACAATCTTATCAGAGCTTTTGCAGAAGGGACTCCAGAGAGCAGCGGAGAAAAGGCCTGCAGAGGAAGTGAATGTCTGAACCACACTGTGCCGAAACGCCACGGACAGATAACAAACAGTTTATCAGTGAGCCAGAGAAACTCTGTTGGAAGTGGGGAAGGAGAAGAGAGTGGGAGAGAGACGGCGGTGAAGAGGGGGGAGGAAAGGAAAAGTGCAAGACGAAAAAAAAAGGAGGCAGGAAGAAAGAGGGCAGGTGAGTCAGAGGTAACCGTCTTTAGTACAGCACCAGACCCATTACATCGCCGCGGTCTGAGCCGAGCCGGGCCTTTCAACTGGGAGGTAAAATTGAGGAATCCGGCGGGTGATGAAAACGATAAAAAAAAGGCGTTCTGGTATCCTGCCACTGCAGAGCCACTTGACATTTCTGATGACATTTGAGCCCGTTTGAATCTGCCTGAAATTGCAGCGTTTCATCCCGACGTAATGCTACACTTTAGAAAAAAAACTCTTATCTGCAAGATTATGCCGGCGTATTATATGAGGGTATTATGCAGCGCTAATAGTGCATGTAGATACTTCACAAATGATACTAAAAATGCCTCGCATCACACACAAGGAGGATTTGGCCCTTCAATAAAAGAATACTTCCGAGTATGCAAATGCCCACAAAAGAATTAGGGCTTAACAGATTTGACTCACTCAAACAATGGCATGCGGCTCTTTTCCCAGGATGCAACTGTCCGTCAGTTTGCAGGATTAAGGCTCTGGGTTGTGACAATGTGTTGAATGGAAAAGGACAAAGAGACACCTCTTTTATTACAGGGATATGACTATAAATGCCTCTCCTATTATGCCTGACGAATGATTAAAGCCTGAGGAGGGAGACGGAGAGAGGCTACGCACTGCCCCCTGTAGGATAATCCTGATCACAGCAGCTCCGCTTTATTTATTCTTTAGGCACCGGGCTCTGAGTGGTAGTGACATGCTTAATGTGGGGAAGTGAAGGTCTAGGTATTTTAGGTGGATGCAGAGATTTGGTCCTTTTGTTGCAGTTGAACTGACCACACAGCCTATATAAATAAATATATATATATATATATATATATATATATATATATATATATATATTTTTAGGATCTATTTTAGTTTCAATGTCCTGACAGCAATGAATGAATCAAATGCTTTGACGATGAAAAGAAACAAAATCTGGTATCTGTGACTGTCGCAGGACTGTAATACGTCCGTCCAATCATTTTATTTTGCCTGAATGTAATGATTGGACGGGCTACATGCAAAAACAGCTAAGAGAGTGATTCAGTACTCGAGTTCGGCGATTTCGCCGTCGCCATTTTGTTTTTTTGGCAACCAATGAACGGAAGTGACCATATTTGGAATGCGGAGGAGTGATATAGAGAAGCCGTATACGTCTCTGGTAGAGAAACAGTAAGCCCCGCCCTAAAGCATACCCTGCTTTATGGTCTATTTGACTCTAAATGGACCATCATTTACTAAATGAACATCATGCTGTATTGAAGAAGACTTGAAACTAGAGATTGAGACCATAAACTCATGTTTACAATGTTTACTGAGGTAATAAATCAAGAGAGAAGTAGAGTCATTTTCTCATAGACTTCTATACAACCAGAGGAGTCGCCCCCTGGTGGACACTAGAGAGAATGCAGGTTTAAGGTACTTCCGGATTAGCTTCACTCGGCAGAACCGAAGGTTGCCGCCTGGTCATAGAGGGATAAAAACCAGAGTAGTTCATCTTCTGGGGAGGATAAATGTGTTTTTTTCATGATAACAGGCCAGTTAGATTATGAGATATGTTTATTTTTTATATAGAGAGATGAGTCCAGTGAGCTTCATGCCGGTGGTGGGGACAGCGTTGGAGTAGAGTCGGTTCAGTGCATGAAGAACTCTTTTGCCCTAAAAAACACACGTTTTATAACGGTTTAGAGGGAATGAATCTATTGGTCATGCATTTACCCAGCAGCTCTAAAGCTGACAGGATGAGGTCAATTGATTCTTAATATCCAGAGATTTTTGCATCTGCATTTGTGCTAAATATAATTTGTAGGCGTTGATATTTGTGATAGCTGCAAGATCTGTAACATTTTGATATTTTGGATATCTATTTATTACAATGTGAACAAAAAGGCGACAGCTTAATAACTTGACATGTTTCTGTCTAGAATTTCCACTGTAATAGTATAATTGACTAACGATAAGTGTTGCATTCTAGCTCTTTGGATGAATTATGACAACGGCTTTATGCAAAATATATCTTTGAGAGGCCGTACTTAGCCACAGCAAAAGCTATGCTAAAATGTTATTAAGCAGCTATGATGTTACCATGAATCTCAGCTGAATCAACGTGTATCAAGTCAGCTATGAATCACATCACATGTTCGTCTTGAACTGACTCACCGTAGAAATCCCTTCTCCTTCGTGCTCATCCTCTTCTTGGGCTCGTCTGGTGTAGAGTTGGAAACGCCGGCGCCGTGTTCAGCCGCCCATTTCTCAAAGCGTTCCTCCTCTTTCTCTCTCAGCGCTTCTTTCTCCTCGCGCCTCTCCTCCCAGAAAGCATCCAAGCGTCCTTTAATGGTCTTCCTCTTTTTGTCCCGGTAGAGATACTCCTCCCGCTTCTGCTGCTCTCTCTCAGCTCGGGTCATCGGGCGAATGAAGAAGATTAGCACGTTAAAACAGTATCAGAGGGTAAATGACAAAGAAATAAAGTGGCAAAGGTTGTTTCTAGCGTTACTCGCGGGAGTTTACTCGTTGGATCATTTGCCGAAATAACTACATAATGATGCCTATTTGTAAAAAAGCCTGAATTCATGTTTTGCTGGTTCTCTCCGCAAGACGACGAGTAAATCGCTTTTTAAATGCTTGTTTTCTCATTGGAGCTCGGATCGATCGGTGCTAGGCTATGCTAACTTTGTAGCAGCTCCATCAACACTCAAAAGAACGTCATCTAGGCGTAAATACAGCAGCGTTGTGTTCATTGTTTGTACACACATTTATACACATAAAGTTTACTCACGCCCATTCGCATCTTTGCGAAAAGAATGTTGTGTTTGGTGTGAACGTACCATTACTTGAGTAGAACTGGTCGCCCTCCTCTCTCCTGTACGTTTGGTCGATCTTCTCCCTGTAGTGTTCTTGGACTAAGTCATCCACCCAGTTCAACATCCTCCTGCGAACGCTCTTGTCTTGTTGGACGTTTTCATCCGTCAGAGCTGCGAGATTGTCAAAATCCTCCAGTTTTTTATCCTGTGTGTTTGTCTGACACGCTCTGTTCAGATTCTCCAGGTTTCCCGGATGTCCAGCCGGCTTTCGTTTGTCAGTCTTTGGCAGCTCTTTTCCTTCTTTTTCTTCTAGGCCTCTCTCGTTAATTTCCTCCACGCTTATCTCCTTTTCAGCCTCTCCTAAATCCAGTTGACGGACGTGATTTATGATATTGGAGAGTCCAGTGGGGTTGATCTCTGTCCTCTGGCTGGAGGTGGCGGCGGCGGGGACGGCGTGGACCAGATGTCTGCTCCACCGACGACAGTTTCCGAGATTCACTTTCTGATGACGAAAGATGTCGTCGATGAAGAGGTTGTTGTCTCTGGTGGACTTTGGGAGAATCTCTGCGATTGTCTTCCTGGTGATGAGGCCGTTGTCCTCCTGTTATATTGTCAAAACAAAAGCTCGTTATCAGACTGCTAAACACCAAACTGGAGTGTAACATGTATTCTATTAAAGCTCCATTTAAAACATATCAATGAGCCTCACTGTGACATGTTCATCTTTATGTATTTGGATACTCTTTAATATTTGGGCTCCAGAAAGAAATGCAACAGTTGTAGCAGAAGCTAATAGGGATTTAACAGAACAAACACATATCATTTAGTTATTTTATCAAAAAAAACCAGCTTTGGTAATCAAATCCAACTCTACATGCATTCATTCTACTTTATTGGCTAAATCTTTATGTTTAAAATTGTTTTTTAAAAGTAGTTCCATCATTGTTATCTACTTAAAACTTCTACTTCATCCGGTTTGTCACCAAACTCACTTTTCAAAAAGTGAGTTTATACTGTGTGTGTGTGTGTGTGTGTGTGTGTGTGTGTGTGTGTGTGTGTGTGTGTGTGTGTGTGTGTGTGTGTGTGTGTGTGTGTGTGAGAGAGAGAGATGTATTAAGCAAAACAAATGGTTGTCTTTACCTTTCCTGGGATATCGGGCACCATCTTCAGGTTCAGACTGATGTCTGGGTGTTTCTTGGTTGTTCGTGAACGTTTGTATTCAAACGTTTGTATTCAAACGTTTGAAAATCAACCAACTGGTGAAGATACTGTGAAACATTCATGATGTCACAGTTACTCATTTGAATATTCCATTCCATAACCAAATGAGTAGAGTGGTCTCTCACACACACACACACACATTATATTATTATTTAAAAAATACAAGTATTCAGCTGCTGTCATGGGGACTTTACAGATTTCTTTAGAGGCCGATTGAATGTTCACTTTTGGGTTTTTGATGAATGAGGACCATTTCAGTTCTTTGATTTTATTACAATTATATGTAATTGAGCATTTTAAAAATGACATGGCTTTTCACAAGATGGTCACAGTATGTTATGTGTGTGTGTGTGTGTGTGTGTGTGTGTGTGTGTGTGTGTGTGTGTGTGTGTGTGTGTGTGTGTGTGTGTGTGTGTGTGTGTGTGTGTGTGTGTGTAGGCGCGCGTCTACATTTGGCCTGTTCTGTCAAAACCGCTGAGAAAAGCTGACCTTGCATCTCCCATCAGGATGAGCTGGTCAGTAATCCCATCAGTGTTTAATAACCTGATCCGAGTGTTATGGGCGTCATTATATCAGAAGAATCAGGCTCCTTTTTTCTTCTCATGGCACACCGTGTTGGAATTGGCTCCCGGGCAATTTATTTTTCTATTAGCCGAGCCGTGTGAAGTGTGATTGGGCGGTCAGCGGCGGGTTGGTGGAGGAGCTGCTCGGCCCGATAAGAGGACGGTTAGAGATCCCGCTCAGCACACAGACTCACTGCTGATTGGGTGAAGATACGAAGCAGAGCACTGACCAGCCGACAGGAAAATGTCAACTCGTCAGTTTTTTTAAAAGTATTTAAAGATACATTCCCTGATTTTGTTACAATACCTGGTGCTAAATACAAACGTGGGATTAAAACAAAAACATTTAGGAGGTGTTTTAATCATAGATTTGGGGACGCTGTGACAAACTTTGGGATGACATAAAAATGCAATCAAGCAAGCTGCATGTCGTTACTCGTCTGCACTCGTTAGTTCACTGATGTACGTACACACACAAGCAGGCAAAAGAGAAGACAACTTGTGTTAAAACCTCTCACACTTAAGAATGCAGGAGTTTTACTTGTAACAGAGTATTTGTAAGTTGTGGTATTGTTACCTTTACTTAAGTAATGGATCTGATTACTTTCCCCATCACTGGTGGTGAGGTAGAGAAGCTTTATTGGGAGCAGCAGCTGCTTTCACACTAGGGAGATCATCACCAATCGTACGCAGGGATTCCCTCATTTGACTAAGTGTGAGTGGAAACATTCAGATCAGTGAATACAGGAGCAGGGGATTACGGATGGGGGATGCTGCCCGGCAGGTGAAGCTCAGCGTGGGGAGCAATGGAGGAGGAGCGCCCTCCTCGACCTCAGGCTGCCGGCAGAGGAAGGAGGCTGAAGGTGGAGGATGGATCCCCACCAACACCACCCTCCTCCTCATGCTGTGGACAGCAAGGAGAAGCCTCGCATGTCTGTTGAACCACTTCTCAAAGCAAATCTATTCCTCTATCACACTGCTCTATTATCAGGTTTATTAATACTTTCATCATATTTTATTTTGTATTATTTCTAATTGTCTGATTGTGTTGCCTCTTTGCAGTCCTGAAATTGTTTAATCTTGGTTCAACCATGTAAAAAATGTTTTGAAAATGCTGTAACAAAGTTTATTATTAATATTATTGTTGTTTTTGTTAGTAGTATTATTAGTAATAGTAGTAGTATTGTTATTATTGTTGTTATTGTTATTATTATTATTATTATGTCAGACAACTACAGTAGAGGTGGAAGTATTCTGATTCTCTCCTTAGTGAAAGTACCAATACCACACTATAGAAATATTACATAACAAGTGAAAGTCCTGCTTTCAAAACATCTTACTTGAGTAAAAGTAGAAATAGTAACACATTTAAAATATCATAAGTAAAAGTTCTCAAATGGCTTTGTGAGTGTTCTACAATTAGATTTGATCTCTTTATATTATTTTTACTGATGCAGCTCCTCCTCCTCCTCCTCCTGAATGTTACTTCAACTGTTCATCAAATGTGTACATAATTACAATACTTGAGTAAATGTACTATCATGCATGTCTACCACCACATCTTTAGTGTTTGTGTCCACTTGATGAATGTCGAACATTGTCTCTGTTTTAGCTGTTTCTGGTCTCCTGAGGGAAACATCTCTTTAGCTGCTAACGTCCACCAGCTAGTCCCTCACTGTGTCTGTCTGTACAGTGGGGCTTATCAGACACTGCTGTAAACTGCAGCAGACAGGAAATATAACGTAAAAACCAAAACTAGGAGCTAAAAGAGGCTAAAAAAAAAGTGAAACTTCTACATTTGGAACAGTTACAAAACATGTATCTCCCGATCTCTCTATAAACCTCCAGTGACATCCGTCAGTGGAGGCATAAAGAAGCTATAGACGGTAAAGAAAAGCCTTGTTTGGGGTTTTTTCCAAGCAGAGAAGGGCTGAAGGGCTGAAGGAACAAGCACCCTGTAATAAAGCAGAGCAAGGTCAGCAGACTCCCCATGTGACAGCACTCCGCCCTGGATTAGCTGCTGTAAGCCTATTAAAGTGGTTGGGACTAGGTGGGCCAGCACAGACTACACTCCACTCCCTGCACACAGTGGTGCAGGGTGGCTCGTCTGAAGCGGAGAGGTCACAGGTCGACAACAGGCCGCCAGGTGTCCTGCTGGAGTGCCCTTGAGCCAGAGAGTCACTCTGGATAATCAGGAACATAACTGAATTTAAATGCGGCATTATGCATCCAGACATTCAAATAGTGACGTTCAACAACAACAAAGACAAAACTTAGGTGTACATGCAGACTAGTGTCCTCGACTTCCTTGGTCTTGTTTGGGATACGATAGTTACATTAGAACAAAAAGGTCCAGGTTTTTGTATTGATGTACGTTTGTCCTCACCACGAGTACCATTACACAGTCATTTGATCCACTGATCAGGGTTTGAAACCAGGGGAGCTACATGGAGCTCTCCACACTCAAAGGGTTTAGTTCTGTCCCACTGTCAGATCATCGAGTGTTTGAGATCTTTATCAACACGCTCCATAAGTCTACATTGCTGCAGACTTTGCCCAAGGGAATTACCCACAATTCATAGCAATGTGACGTTAAACACAGGGGTTACCAGTGTAAGCATGGAGACGTAAAAAAAAAAGGTAAACAAAGAGGCACACGTGTGTTCAGCGTGGCTAATCACATTTACCAAGAAACACTCCGGATTAAAGATGGAACATGAAAACACAGGAAAGCAGGAATGGAAGCAGAGATATTAAACAGATTTATTCAAACATTTAATTTAGTCATTGAAGCCGTTTTGACAAAAACAAGTAAATAGATGATTTGTGTACCAGGTGACGTCAGTAAGTCCACGAGGGTTCAGGGTTTAAGGCCTTAGGGCGGACATCGGGATCGGGCCATGAGCTCCGCAGAAAGCTTTTTTTTTTTAAATTTAGTCAGAGCTAAAATACCCTAACCCTGAATTGTGTGTTTAACACAAGAGATTTCACTTTTTTTGTTCTTCTGCGGATTGCATTCACACTTCAAAAATCCTAAAAGTCTAAAAGTGTCATTTGTAGAGATTATTCTGCTGAACAAAATGTCGTAGCGTCACAAACGTTTGTTTGCAATAATCCAAAAGGGAACCAGAGTGATGCTAACTTCCTGGTTGGCCTACAAAAATATGTCATCCATGCACCACTATCAGCTTCCCCTCTATGGGATAAATGCACACTACACAACTCATTTATTTTAAAATTGTGGTGAAAAGCCAAAAAATGCCAACATAGGAAGGAAAAGTTGTTTTGTTGTGACTTTAATTCAACAGATTACAAACAGACAAACACAAAGTAAACTAAATGAGAAGATATTTTGATGAGTTCAGATGCCGTTGTAACTGTTCACATCTTCCCACCTTCCTGCGGCTCCATGTAGCTGTCCGGTGGAAGCAGCGGGCTGAAGCTCAGCAGCGGCAGGTCCACGGCCGGGTAGCGCTCCTTCACCTGAGGCCAGCTCTCCCTGAAGCCTCGGGCAGGCGGGGGTGGGGGGGGCAGGTCGGCGTCATCGTGGTGGTGGTGGTGATTGTTGTTGGGGTCAGGAGGAGAAACGCTGCCCCTGCTGTGGCACCGAACCAGAAACTCCCCCCGGTGGTGACGGTGGTACAGCAGGCCGGCGGTCGCCAGCAGCATCAGGATGAGGAAGCTGAGCAGGAAGAAGAGCACGTAGACGCCTTTGGTCTCAGCAGACAGGCCTGAGCTGCAACCTGCATGCAAACATCAGAAAGTCAGCAGCTGTTCAACATCTGGGCTTGGTTTTTTTTCTTAAATGAAGTAGTTCACTTCACCTGCAGCCTTCACATCAACACAGACAGTTCCTCCAGAGCCCAGGCGGGACTTGTCCTGGAAGCCCGGCCTGCAGCGGCACGAGTACGAACCGAACTGGTTCACGCAGTCGGCGTCAACGTCACACAGCACCAGCTGAGTCCCACACTCGTTTACATCTGAAACACACACACACAGTTGTTATTTACACTTCATTTGTTAATGTTTATTGGCTTTACTTAGGTCATGTTTCACCAGGCTTCAACCTCCAGGTCTGAAAAGTGAAGACAATGCTGAAGTGTCTTAAACCTGCATTCTCTCTACTGACCAGCAGGGGGCGACTCCTCTGGTTGTATAGAAGTCTATGAGAAAATGACTACTTCTCTCTTGATTTATTACCTCAGTAAACATTGTAAACATGAGTTTATGGTCTCAATCTCTAGTTTCAAGTATTCTTCAATACAGCATGATGTTCATTTAGTAAATGATGGTATTTAGAGTCAAATAGACCATAAAGAAGGGTATGCTTTAGGGCGGGGCTAAGCCAAATATGGTCACTTCCTTTCACTGGTTGCAAAAAAACTAAGATTGTTACACGATGCTTTAAAGCAGCAGTACAAAAACCAATGGGTGACATCACAACAACTATGTCCACTTATGTAAAAGTTGTAGCTTTAACCTCCTCTAAGGAGGTTCAGTTCCATGTGTTGCGTTCCACCACTGGTTTTGAGAGTCTGCAGACTTGGTACGTTTACACAGATTTTATGTCTCTGTACATTACTTGAGTGTTTCCAATTCGTGACACCACCTCTTGCGTTTGAGGGAAATATTGTACTTTTTACTTCATTACATTTATTTAACAGATTTAGTGACTTTACAACTAAAGACTTTTGCACACAAAACACATGAACTTATAAAGCTTATAGAATATGTTTTGTTATTAATTAAAAACACCAGAACAGTTTATTGGTGTACTGCTGAAACAAGTAGTGGATTGACAGAAAATTAATTGGCACTACTTTAAAAATTGTTGAAGTCATTTTTCATATTTAAACTTTCAAAATTCAAAATTGCTTTCCTTTAGATAATTAAAATAATTGTTATGTGTAAACCATAATGTTGAGGTTTGGACAAAACAAAGATTGTGAAGGTGTAACTTTGGGCTCCGAGTAATTGTGACGACATTGTGTGAACACACGTTGGTGTAAATCAAAACATTCCACTCCGTTTCACAACGGAGACTTGATCCTTGCCGTTACCTGCGATCGACACAGAGATGAGGACGGCTTTCCTGTGGTTTTCACTGACGTCGATCCCCGTGGCGATGAGGCCCTGCAGGCGGGAGTGGACGACCTTGTGGACCTGCAGACCCCCGGGCTCCTGTCCAATCTGCAGCCAGAGGATGTACAGCACTCCTGTGCTCAGCCTGCCAACACAACCAGGATGCATCACTCATAACGCTACCGAGCGCACATGTCGACAGATACGTAAACTACTAAGTGGACCTCGAGTACAGATTATTTTTACGTGAGCTGTAGTATGATCATTTATCATTCTAACTGATGTTTTCTTTTCTTGCACATCTCGTCACATCTTTGAGATACTGAGGAGAGGATGCAAGTGAAGGAAACAAGACTTGAGATGGATCCGAGAGTTTAAACATTGAGAGCAATGAACAGCATGCGAGGAGAGTTGTGCAACCCGACTTTGATTGGTTTTAGTGGCCAGCTTCTGCCTCCAGAGGTTTAACTCGTGTGCGCTCTCGTTAAACACAAACTTACACACTGCAGCTTGTATGTCAGCAGCGCTGTGAGGCCGTTGTGTACCAACCTTTTTATTCTCTTCGACGACATGGACAGCGGCGTACGCAGATCCTTCAGCTGCTCGCTGACCTGCAGAAACACAACGTCACTGTATCTTCAGGCGTCAAGAGATGCTCTCGTTTCTTTCTAAGAATCCCAACAAAAACCTTCAGTGTCTTTCCTTTGTTGTCACCAACATACCAAAGCCTTTACGGACAGCAGCAGTGACCTGGACAGGCTGTCCCAGGACTCCTCAAAATCCTGTCTGAAGTTCACTTCAAGAGCCACTTCAAACAGGTGATCTGTCGGGGAGACACGACTGTGGTGTCAAATAACCAAAACAAAGCATCAACAGCGCTATAATGCTTAGAACTGCACAGACACAACACCATGCACATGAATTAATCCAACATTTGATCAAGTCAAAACATGAAACACATTCAAATTAAATTCCGACGTAAAAAAAAGTTTTAACATTAAAGTTGTATATTATCAGTCCAATACTCACCGCCAGGAAGATGTGGAATTTCAGAGTGATTTCTAATGTTGACTACAAAAGAGAAACACACAGACGGACTGATTTAAGATGTGAACGATACTTGACATCAGCGTAATGCTTGTGCTGAGGTACAGTAGAATACAATTGCAAACCAGTCTCAGACAAAAATCAGGTGGGGGGGGGATGAGCCCGGTCGACTGACCTCAAGCACCAATAAGCTCTTCATGTAACGTGTGAAGTTGCAGTAAATAAATGTCAAATGCCTCGGAACTACAAAGTTCTTGCTGTTGTCATCCATCTTTCTATCGGTCGGTCATCGATCTTTGGCCAATCTTCTGGTACCAAATACTCTTACAGACCGTACAAATCTTTTGTTGTTATGGCCAAATCCATGACTAGCAACAAAGCACCGCTTGAGTTCAGATCAGGGAGGCGGTTCCTCCCAATTCCCTTCCAGGTTTCTCCATCGTGTCCCATGTGAGCGTTGAAGTCCCCAGAAGAACTATAGAGTCCCCAGTTGGCGTCATATTGAGGACGCCACCCAGAGACTCCAAGAAGGCCGGTTACTCTGAAAAGTCAGAGAATTCCTAGCCGGGGGTTCGAGAGTATCCCCACACCCGCCCGGCACCTCTCACCCTGGGCAACTCCAGAAAAGGCTGGAGTTCCAGCCCCGCTCCAGGAGTTTGGATCCAGAACCAGTGCCATGTGTGGAGGTGAGCCCGACTACATCTAGTTGATGCCGGTCCACCTCCCTCACCGGCTCCGGTTCCTTCCTCGTCAGAGAGGTGACGTTCCACGTCCGTAAGAGGGTCGGCAGGCCAAGGTGGACCCCAATGCCTACCCCTGGGCCTACAGGGCATCGGATCCATGTCGATTTTTTTGGGGGGGGGGGGGGGGGGGGGGGGGGTTTCAAGGATTAACCACAAGACGCTGGCCCGCAAACTCCCTGTCCAGGTCTGGTTCCAGAAGGCGGCCCCGGTTTCCCTTTTTTAGGGCGAGGAAGAACATCTCTTTTCGGGCCGATTCATACGGGTCAGTGAATCACATCATCATCATCATCATCATCAGTGATTCACTTCAGTTGAATCTAAAACATCTTAAAAAGGTTTAGGTGACTCTAAATGTAGTTAAACACAAATGCACTCACGGTTCCCTCTGTGGTCCGACAGCGGCTCCACCATGTTGGGGTGACTCTGCTCAGTGCTCTCTGGTTCGGAAGGGACAGGGAGCTGGTCTGAGGCCTCCCCGACCTCGGCGCTGTTCTCACCTTCTGCAGACCTCTCCTCCTCTGGAACAACATAAATGTGTGTTGTTGGAGCGGCACCTCTTCCAGATCGAGAGGTCCCCTGTAAGGATGCTTCGGACGGGTAGATGTGGCTGTAGATTTCCAACTCTGGAGGTTGATTTTCACCCAACTGAGAGAAGAAAGAGGAATTAATACTTTCTAAATAATTCAACACACTTATGGGTTTTGCTGCTACAGCTTCACTCGCCAAGCATAGTTGGTAGAGCCGGGCTTTCACACTGCTAGAGCCCAGTGTTTGATTCCCACAGTGTTTGATTCCCACCTCAGCGCTTGTGTCCTCGGCCTCCTCGTGCTCCAGCTCAGCCGTCGTGGCTGAAGTTGGACCATAATAATTGTACACAAAATCAGTATCCGGCAAATTTGAGTCCATCTGTTCTCCATTCGTGACAATTTCATTGTAGTCCATGAGTTCAGGAGATGGTTCTGACTTCCTGTTTGTCTCTGTGAATCCCTCCATTGGGTTATAAACCACCGGGGGTCCAAACACCTGGTAGCGGCCATAGAAGCCCCTGTAGGGGGAACTGGGCCAGCCACCGATCAGCAGCACCACATACAGGGTGTTGGAGGAGGAGGTGTACTTGGCCTCCCGCCAGCACTTCTGCAGGACCTTATGACCCCCAAAACCTCCGGCGGGCTCGTCCACGTGGATCTGGTCCTCTTTGAGGGAGCAGCCGTCATCGGGGGTCAGGTCCTCCAAGTGGAGATGGATCCTCTTTGCAGGATCCACCTGGATGGTCCAGTTGCACCACAGAGGCGGGTTGGAGCACAGGTAGTCCGGGGAGAAGAACTCGCCGGCGTCGCTTTGCAGCAGCTGTTGGCAGCTCCGCAGGGCGAAGAAGGCACTGCCGTCACCTTGCCGTCCATCTGAGGAAGAAACAGACCAACTGTAGAGGAACCAGTATTTTTACCTCATTACAAAAAGGATTTTTACTGTTTAGGTCCAACTCTCCAGATATAGTCACTGGATTAATTTCATATGAAAATCAACTTGAAGGGACTTCAGTTGAGTTTGTAGTTTCTGGAAAGTCAATATACACAAATATCTCTGGATATTCAAATAAAGTATGAAAGTTCATGTGGTTCATGTGGTGTGTTATTATGAGTTTAGTTGTACTTATAAATGGACAAATTTTGGACAAATCCCGGCACACCCTCCGTGGAAATATCACAACATTCATGGTTAACATCTTAGTAAATACTGACATTTGGAAAAGGGACGAGGACCTTAACTTGAACTGATGCTTTATTAACATAATGATAATCCTCTACGGGTCTGCTCTTATTCCTGAAGCCTGAACAAAGAAGAAGAGTAACATTTACATTTAAACACCTTCTCACCTGGAGGTTTGTTGGCTTCTTCACTGTTCACCTTCAAGCACAAGAAAAGCAATACAGGAATTATACTTCACCATTTTAAAAGCAGTTACACAAAAACAAGCTGATTTCACAGCCTCACCTGAGAGTCACAGTGATTCCAGAATAGACCAAATATCAGCAGAAATATGAGCAGCACACGTTTTAAGTTAAAGCTGTTATTTCCTGTCATTTTACTACAAGAACTTTTTCTGTTTAACTTCTTAAATGTGTGAATAAAGGAAGTCCAGTTGATCCTCACAGCTTCAGTTAAACTGCTGTTTTCCTTTCCTGTGTGAGCAGGTGAAACTCATCAGTGAGCTGATTGACTTTCTTTTTGCTGGATGTTTGAATCAGATTTGTCCACCAGAGGTCCCTGTTTTCACTTCGCTCTTTTCATTCTACTCTTCAGGTAAATACTCCAAGTTGACTACGTTGATGTGCAGCAGTGGAAAAAGCACTTTGTTGTACAGATTGTATATTCGTACTAACTGTTGTATAGAAGACCATAAATAATACAAAAATACATTATGTTAAAAACATCTGCCAACAGCACTTCTAAGATAGAAAATGTTTATAATAATGAATTCATTAATAATACAAGATATTTACATTAAAGAGAAATGTAAGAAAAACAATGTAAAGCAAATGCTTACCTGTCATTTGTATTAAAAACAACATAATCAAAAATAGGATTAAATCTATTTAATCTTCATCAAAACTTTTTTTATCAAAAGACAAAAACACATACAAGACACAAACATGCCGCCCCCCCGCCCCCCCCCCCCCCCCCCCCGAGCTGCAAATAATTAATAATAATAAACTATACAAATTGTCAATATTTGTGTTTTTGAAATATGGAATCACCCAGTAATATGTGTAAAATATGATGTCTGCGGTAAATATATGCTTTTCCTGCACGTTCTCTCCGCGTGTGCACGTCTCAGCTGGGGCTCTGGAGAATCTGCCCCAAAGAGGCGGGTCTATGAAGCAGTTTAGCCAATAATGCTTTAATGCTGATTAAAGATGAGTGACATACAATTTAGCCAATCAGCGTCCTCAAATAGATTCAGTTTGGGGCAGATTTCGTTCTGCCTCAAACTGAATCTATTTCAGCTCCCATCGTCCACGATCTCTCTGGTTCTGTTTGGACCAACCTTTAAATACAAATACATATCATATTTATATAATACTATACTACATATCTTGTCTATACTACACTACGTACTATATATTATGTTGTACTATATTACTATATTTCGCTTTATATTATATCTGATCCCTCATGATTACGATATTATGCTGTTTTACATTCGATCACACTATATCAAGTCAATATGTTACCGTTTTATGTGCTACATCATACTTCTATATGAATACAAACACTTAGTCATATAGTAGTTTAAGTACAACACTGGTAATAGGTACTGTGTGTATTTGTACCGCTTGCCTTGTAAGTTTGACTTTAATTGCTCTTGCATAGTTTCTATTTTTAAATTTATTTTTATTCTTAGTTTATATACTTTTTATTTTCTTTAACTATTATTATTTTAACACCTGAGTTTCTCCTTTGATCAATAAGAGATTTATCTTATCTTACATCAGTCCTGAAAGAGCTGTAAGCAAATATATGCACCAGTGAAATCCATATCTGGTAAACTTTCTTTCTGAAAGCTCTGAAGAAATCTCACTTTTTGTTTTGCTATAAGATACAAAAGTGCCTGAAAAAACAAACAGGTGGCCCATTCTGAAAGGCGTTAACGCTATATTTTATGGATATGGGGATACATCATCAATACACAGTAGTTTTTACCAATTATAAGTGTCTTGACTCACAATGACGCAAGGTCTTAAAGGGACAGTTCACCTGAAAATCACAAATACATGTTTTTCCTCTTACTTGTAGTTCTATTTATCAATCTAGATTGATTTGGTGTGAGTTGTCTAGTTTGTTCGTCCGCAATATAATATACATGAAACTGCTCACAACAAGGTCTGTGGTTTATCTCGAGTAACCGGGTCATGATTTCTGGAAAGACATGTTGCTGTTAAGTATTTTTTGGCGCTTTGAGCACCACAAGCCGAGTGACATCTAGTCCCATTACATTCACATAACAGGCTGACATGTCTACGTCCGATATCTCCCAAACAACTCACACCAAAACAATCTACATGAATAAATAGCACTACAGGTAAGAGGGAAAATATGTATTCTAGTAAAAATGTCGGCACACGGTTGAGTACCTGCTCTGGAAGAAGCCAGTAATGGAGAGACGACGGGTTACGTGGCCGAGGGAACATCTCGTTTCGTTCAGATTCAGATAAACTTTATTATCCCACATGGGGAAATGTGTTTGGTCCAGTCCTTCAGACATGATGACACCATAAAGTCCACAATATAAACCATAAAAACAATACAAACACATACAAAATAAGACCACAACAGACTCGTAATAAAAACACTTTTGATCACGTCTTAGCAGTAGGCTATTTGTCCCGCCCCTCCTCCACTGGGATTGGACGGTTGGGTAAAAAGAAACAGTGAGGAGCGCAGCGTTTTTAATCAAAGTAGATCGTTTTTCAACTCCCGGCGACCAGGAAAAAAAACCGCCAAACGTTCAGCGTTCGAGTAGAATACGCGCTTAGCGCCTCGTCACGCTGCTAGCGTTTTTTAGCATAGCTTGAATACGGAGCGTTACAAACATTGAAAGTCATTTTTAAAATACGCTGGCCTCGGGGGAAAAAAATCACTTTGGTGGACACGACCCCTAACATTAGCCGGCTAACATGCGAAAAGCTAGCGAGCTTACATGCTAACACTAACAATTGTTTGTTCACAGTTGGCACGCATGCAAGAATCTGGACTTTACTTTAAAAGGCTATTTTGCTAACATTAGCATTAGCATTAGCGAGGGAAAATGTTTGCAGTTTCCGGAGCACTCGTTCATCAAATGTTTTCTTTAACACGAGTATAATACAGCTAGTGGAAAAGAAAAGACGAATAAAACTTGAAGACACTGTTAATAAATTATGTCGATGACTTTAAAATACTAACTCTGAGGTTCTGCTTGGACTTGAGGATTGAACATAATTAAAAAAAAGGTTGTTGAAATCAAACTCAGCAACGCTAACAAAAGATGAATGAAGGTGTTCACTGGCAGTCCAGCTCCGGTTGGATAATCCAGGACCAGATCCTCAACATCTCCTGAGGCGTCCGGCTGTGGACCAGCATCAGGCTCCGGTAGATGCAGGGGTTGTACCTGTACTTCTCCTTGACGTCAAAAGTCTTGAAGCCGCTGTGATTCTCAGGAGCCAGGCCTAGTTTTCTCAGACACATCCCCGTGTAGACATCGTCGATGGGATACAAGACCACCTGCTGAGATGCGATGTAGAGGCGTAGCGCCAACTCCCCCGAGTACAGATATCCTCCGCCTCCCGCGTAAGGCGGGTACGTCCCCACAAACACACTCTCTGGGACAAAATACTTTCCGTCTCGATGCGGACCGGCGTCACTGATGACGTCGCCTATGAACAAATCCTTGGCCTTTCTCTCCGCCAGGCCTTCAAGGAGGTCAATAACTCGTAGCGTGTTGATAAAGACGTCGTCGTCGCCCTTTAGGATGTACTGGGCGTGGGGGCAGTTTTGGCCGAACCACTCCAGGAAGAGGACCTCCTTCAGGGTCAGGTTGTAGAAGGAGTCCCTGTAGTCCCATTGGAGGACGTCTCTGTGAAGCTCCGCCTCGTGGCCCAGCATCGCCCGCAGGTCTGGGACGTGGTCCGCTGACGAGATGCTGCCAAGCAGGAACACCGTCGCCACGGTGCGATTGGCTAAGACGCCCGCCCGACCCCACGTCTCGCGAATGGCCTGCCGCCGGTCAAAATGTGGGATCATGGACTTGACCGCCAGCAGCAGGAAGGGTTTCCCGTCACAAACACGGGGCTGGTTTATCAGCATGGGGTACGTTCTGCAGCGCATGTGCAGAAGGAAATCCTGGAAGGGCTGCGGCAGGGAGTTGTAGTCCACGATTTGCGTGGGGACCCTGTAGTCCGGTTCACAGGGGTCTAGCGGCCCCGTGTCATTCAGCCAATCGGGCAGCTTGGCGAGAAATTCGCCAGACAGCGCCGAGTTGACGACGGGGTTGTGAATGAAGTCCAGGAGCTGCTGCTCCTTGTTCCAGAAGGATTTGCTCCGTTCCTGCTTGTGCCAAAACCTTGCAGGCTGGATTGGAACCCTCTGGTGAACGCTTCTGTCAAGCCCGAGGTTCCACGTCATGCCCACCAGGACGCAGATGAAGATGTTGAGCGTCATTATCACGCAGAACACCCTCATTTTTTGGCGCGCCACAGGCATGATGCCTCTTTTCTGCATCTACACAAAGAACAATAAATAAAGAAAAAAATCAATTAAAATGCAACAAGAAACGGACTCAAATCTGCAGAGTCAGGACTCACAATAAAGCCAGGATATAAAGGAACATTTGGAAACATAGAGACAGCTCGGTCGAAGCTTCTAGAGAGAATAAAACTGAAAGAATCTGGATCAGCGGTTCAATGGGAAGCTTGATTTCAGAGCTCAGACTTTTGCACACTAGGCCGCATTTATTTTTTTATCTCTAATCCTGCAGGAACGAGCCCAAGAGAATCCCCGCCCCCCCCTCCCTCATCGCCTCCTTACTCCCTCCTCCTCTTCCTCCAGACGGCAATCACAAGTTTCCAATTCAGCCGGACACATGACGCCAGTTTACTGGCAGCAGTCTTTGTCATTGTCTGCTGAGCGACACAGAAGAGCACACACACGTATTAATAAACTTGTTTCCTCGACATATAGAGCAGCGCAAAGCAAATCTCAAGTTACTTAAATACATGTAGAAACTTTACAGTGTCGCCATCAACAGATGTACCACTGGATGTCACCGTCGTCTCTACTAAGCAACACACTTGTGTAACAAATATCAAATTAACTGTTTTTACTTATTTTCACTCAGCCAGGGTTTCGGCAAGCTTTTTTGATATGAAGTGCCATTTTAAATTCTCCTTGTTAATCAGTGTGCCATGACAAGGTTAAGGTTAGTAGGCAAAATGCACAACAACATACAAAACAAAAAAAAGTCCATTCCATTAAATCAGGATATTGTAAATATATATGAGAGCATGAGCAAAAAAATGTATTTCTAAACTGTGGTATTACTACTTTTACTTAAGTAAAAGATCAGAGTACCTCTTCCACCTCCGCTAGTTTGTTCTAGTTTTCTACTTTTAGTCCCTCGTTGATATAAGTGGAGTGGACAAACTCTTCTTATTTTTCTCTCATGCCGTTTTAAGTAACGGATTACATCAGGACACCCCGTCACGTGTCGTCACTCATACATCACCTGCGACTGGTGTGGAGATGACCGGTCAGTTGGGTCTGGTGGAGACCCAGACCTCTCCTGGCCTCATGTGGATGAGCTGCAGGCCGGAGGAGGGCGACGTCTCCAAGGAGAACCAGGCTGCTGTTTCTGGAGCCATCTGGAGTTCAACACAAAGACACGTCAGCCACGGGAAACTTCTGCCATTACAACACCTGAACAAACCTGAACACGGGACAATAAAAGTTCATCGAAGGGCAAATCTAATTTATTGCCCGTCGTAAAGCCTGACCCATGTGTGCAGAGTGATATGACTTGTTGTGAAAGCTATAAAATCATGTTCAGGTCATGTCTTGATTGGCAGAGCTGATATTAAAACCTTCCCCGATAATGCGGTATGAATATGAGAGTTGCCGTTTGGTTTTTACTGAAAGATACCTGAATTGAAAAAACAAAAAAGAAGCTAATAGAGTCATTAAACCCGGAAATGAGTCAGCATTTTTGCACTTCCAGTTCCCTCGTCTCAAAGTGTTGGTTAGACGCCTGAAATAAGGTCTGTGGTGAACACAAGCTGTAGAGATTCAAAAGTTTGGTTGTTCGATAGAAAATACGTCAGTAAATACTTCTCTCCTGAGTTTTGAAGCTTTTAAAGTGTCTTTAAAAAGGCGGCTGCTAACAAGTGGCTAAATGAGACGACTAAACGTCATCACGCCGACTAGTCTCTCGTCTTTATAACTGCACTCATGCCACCGTGGTTCTTCTTCTGCAGGCTGCATGCTTCAAAAAACATAAAAGAGGTGTGAATATGTGAGGACTTTCTTGCTGAACAAAACGTGTAATTAGTAAAAAGGATATTAATCAATTTCCTGCATTTCTGCATTTTACTACTGTATTTTATTTCTTACACTGCTTTTTAATGTCTCAATGAATGTTCTTAATTGTTTTTAAATCTCCTTTTCTTTTGCCTTATGTTTTGATGCTTTTAATGGTTTCATGTGAAGCACTTTGAATTACCTTGTTGTTGAAATGTGCTATACAAATAAACTTGCCTCGCCGGCTCTTATTTTCAAAGTACTTTTCCCCATTAGCTTGCTAGCTTACTCACCGCATCGCAAAATTTCACATTGTATGTATTCGACAAATTGATGGATTATGTCGTTTATGATGGTTAAAGGTTTGTTTCTATTGGCATAAGAAACGCAGCCTGAACAAATAACCCCCATTGTTCCATTTCATTCCCATTATTTACTGTTATTTCCCACGGAAAGTTTCCACCTTGAATATTACTGGAATTTTGCAACACTGATATTCATCAGAGATCGTTATGTTTCCTGCTGAGAGAAGATCGTGTTGTTGATGGTGAAGAAAGTCCTCTAACGACTCTGAAAGCTAAGAAAATGCTTCAGTTGAGCAAAAATTGGAAGAAAATGAAAAGAGCCGTTTAGTTCTATGTGTACACTGGTAAATTATCGGTTCTCTGTCTATCTTTAAAAAACTTAAAATAACGAGCCTTCTGTACAGCAACAACACTGAACCACGACAACATTCTTCATCTATTGATGGAGACGTAAGAGAAAGGAGTTCAGCGACGTCTTCTTCATGTACACGATAAATGATGAAGATCCTAAGATCAGGTGTTTGACACGGGGTCCCTCTGAGAGGTGGAGCACCTTCGGGTCCCCATCACACGAGGTGATAACGTGCTTTAGTGGCGTTTTTGTTCTGAAACAAATTTGTATTCAAATTCACACAAACCACAATTCTGTGTTTCCGTATCACTTGATGACAAATATTTGAATAAAACACCACCGCAGACTGATAAAGGAGCAGCACTGTAAGCTGAGCACGACTGGCTGCCAAGTATCAGAATACATTTACTCAAGTACTGTACTTAAGTACAATTTTGACATCCTTGTACTTTTACTTGAGTTTTTCTATTTAATGCAGCTTCACACTTCTGCTCAGAGGAAAATATTGTAGTTTTTACTGCACCACATTTATCTGACAGCTTTAGTTATACTTTTACGTAAACACACAGCCTTAAATGGTACGATGCAGTACTACACTACTTATATATAGTAGTACACAAAGTATCTAAAACTTGCTCCCCATTGACGAACCTCATAATATTATATGATAACAGAGTACTTTTACTTTTGATACTTTAATTTTGCTGATTATTATCGGTAAGTAACATTTTTAATTCAGGACTTTTAATGCAAAATTTAGACTAATTATTTTATTTAAGTAAAAAAGGTCAGAGTACTACCAGCCGGGGGACAACGATATTAAAGCGTTTAATTTGAATATTGTCACTAATGAAGCTCCACCTTTGAGTTTTAATTATTATAATATTATTATAACATTTACCTCCATTGAAACTTGTATTTAGATTTACTCTGACATTAATCTAATAGATGCGAGAGGTTGGAGCAAAACATTCACATTTGTCATTTCTTATAATATTTCTATGATGTCCCCAAAGTTACAGCACTTTTCTATAAAGTGACCCGTACAGTAGATGTTACAGTAAAAAGGTGTCAATAAACCCAAAGTCAAACTTCACGTTCATCTCAGTACGTTAAGATACATTCAGCGATTAAAGTCGGAGGTGACTTTTCTGTTATTTCCCTCAGTGGTGCAACAAAAACACGTTTCAGTTCATTCTGAGACACACAAACCTCTCAGACGGGCTCCTCGCGTGCTCAACAGGCTGCAGCAGCTTGTGCACCTGAAGATCCTTCCAGGTGGCGCAGTTTAATATGAACCTCTGTTAAAGCCTCGAGTCCTCAAATCTCCGACATGAACACCAAAGTCACGTCCTCTGTTCCCCGAGTGGGAGGAAAGGTAAAACACGTTTGGTACAAGCGCGCGTCCCGGTGGCGTCTGGCGCGCGCAGTGACTCCTCCCTCAGGTGGAACGCGAGCTGACAGCTGATGTTGGTGATGTCAGGGGCTCGTTCCCTCCATGCATGAACACCTCCAAGTCTAGTGGGAGGAGTGCGTTCAGGTCCTTTACTCAAGTAAAAAGTACTGATACTGTGAAAATACAAGTAAGAAATCCATTCTAGGCATTCTAAATCTTACTTAAAGGGACAGTTCACCCCAAAATCAAAAACACATTTCCCCCTCTTACCTGCTGTGCTATTAATCAATCTACATTGTTTTGGTGCGAGTTGCCTGGTTTTGTAGATTTAATTTAATCATTTAAACGTTTTATTCATCTCTTGAATTCTATAAAGATTATTATCTTGAGAAACCAGGTCATGATTTCTGGGATGAGACATTGCTATTGATTTTTTCAAATATATATATATTTTTTTGGCGCTTTTAGCACCAAGTGACATATAGTCCCATTACATTAGAGAGAAGGCGACATCTCTACTTCTGATATCTCCAACAATCGGCCACTCACACCAAAACCATCTAGATTGATAAATAGCACTATAAGATAAGAGGGAAAGATATTGTATCTCCTTTATATCCTGTAGTCTAGTTTAATCTTCATCAATGCATCATATTCTATAAGATCATCATGTTTGTAGCGTCTCTGTCCTGTGAGAACCTCGTATCTCTAGAAAGAACAAACAACCTGTTTTCAGCTTTGTTATGAAGCATCTTCCAGCTGATCCAAGAGTCTTTTTAAAGAGTTTATTAATCTGAAGAAGTAGGAGGATTTTATCAACACATAAAGGAACATTTCATCCTTCAGTTCATCACAAACATTCAACATCAACACATCTGGAGATACGAGGTTTAAACTGGACAGGAAGGAGATATGAACAATTATAATCTTTAAAGTCAGACAAATGTGGAGTGAAAAGTACAATATTTGCCTCTGACATGTAGTGGAGGAGGAGTACGACCTGAATTTGTACTGAAGTAGTACTTGAGCGAATGTACTTGGCTACCTTCCACCGCTGCAGGTTTCAGCATTAAAGCTTACAGCGTGAATGTAGATACAGTTTAAGCTTCAGTCTTCTGAGAACAATGAAAAGTCTCATTCTGAAACTGTGTGAGCCACCGACCCCGGGCCTCATCCCCGCCCAGTCAACGGTCAACAGACGACGATCAGTGCAACGTGATTCCACAAAGACGAGAAAATATTCACATGGAGCCGTTTCAAAGCTTCAAAGGTGGACGGACGGAAACATCTCTGCACCCTGAAGCTTGAGAGATTACACCATCGCTGTATTTATGACCATCAAACAGTAAAACTGACCTTTGTTTCAGTATTTGAGACAATAAAACACAAAGGCAAACTTTTTTCATCTCAAATCATCTCAAGACAACTTTTAATCTTAATTGGCACAAATCTGTGTGTAAGAACATTTTATGTACAGAATATTACAATAATGTCTGAACAGCAGTTCAATCCTGTGGCAGGAAAGCAGAACTGTGACCTGAAGCGGGGGTTTTATGGTTCAAACTTTACTGATTAAAGAGTTTATTTATGGAGCTGATTTCAGCATAGATATCTAGTCGATGTCATAAACATCTGGAGTAATGCAGCTTCCTCTCTGAAGAGCCACAGAAAGAGATCAAACACCAGTGAAACCTTCCACATGCACAGTAAGTATTGAAGTAATGTTTATCACTGGATCCGTGTTGACAGATTACCAACTGCGCTTAGATTAAAACTCAACTGATGAATCAACTGCTTGAAGCTGTGCTGGTGTCCTGCAGGCTTTTGTTCCTCTAGAATGAATGACCCAGTGTGGTCTGTACCTGACTGAGACCACGCCCCCGTCTTAAAGGAACAGGACGCTCTAAACTCTTTCCAGCCGCCCCACCGTCTGTGCGTTCCAACACCAATACTACCGTACAATTTGGTCTGCTAGAAAAAAAGATTGAGTACGTTCCAATGCGTAGTATAATATATAATTATAATAATACAGTACGCTAGAAATACCACGATGGAGGATTTTTGCAGTGTGCAAACCAGCATGCTCTGGTTATTCTGGCCCACTATCCTCTGCACAGCGGATATTTGAGCAAGAGGGTCAAAGTTCAAGGTGCAACGTTATGACGAAGTTCCAACTGAACGCAGACTGCATGCAACATTGCGTATTCTGTAAGGGAAGTATGTACGAAAAGAAAAGTACGAGACTTGGAACGCAGAGACGGTTAATGACAACAGGCCAACTGTCTGCTGCACTTTGAGCTCAATACAAATGTCTGGTTGTGACATTTCCATCGCTGTACCTCGTCATGAGACGGACCTTTCTGACGGGGAACTGAGACTGTTCTCTCCAAAGCCACCAGACTCCGTTGATAAAAGCACAGATTTTACCTCGCAGAGCACGGGAGTTGCTGGTCTACCGCTGCCTCGATCGGTTGGTTAGTGTGTTTATTGTGTGACTTTTGTTGTTTTAAATAGTTTGTTCGGATTCACCGAAGTCACACGATAACACACACAAACTAACCGATCGAGGCCACTTACACACTATCCCTTTAATGCGTGAACAGGTCGTCTCTGAGTCCGGTGTAGAAGCCACGTTGGATCCATTCAGAGCGGGTCAGACGTCGTCTCTCAGGTGCGGTGAACGATTCGCTCGATGCTCTCCTGGATCTCAGACATGTTCTTCAGCAGCTGGTTGACTTTGGTCTCATCAAACTCCAGACACACAAACTCTGAGTCCTGAGACAGAGGGAGGGAGGAGAAGGAAAGACATTACAGCACACCTTATTCATAAGAGCAGACGTTCAGAGCGTTAAGGTAAACAGGTGGGATTCACTTTATGAGCTTTGATAGTCGAGTGTCTCTATGATGTCATTATCAAGCCTAATGTGTTCACACTGTGGTAATAAACTCTCTTAATACACTGCAGGATGTGGGAGAGTTGAAGGACGGGGTGAGGAGAAAGGTGAACGTCTAAACACAAAACAGGAAGTTATTTTTTTTTTTTGCTGATTTGGCAAAAATCCATCAGTTGGAACTGCAGCAGTGGCTCAAAGCTCATTAGGATATGAAGGAACTTTAAACCCAGAGCACCTGACTCCCACAATTTGCATAAAAATCTGTAGAACTACAGAACGTTTGAAGTTCTCTTCAGTATCAAAGTGAACCAGAGATAGTTGTCTGTGCATCCATGCTCACACAAACAGGAACTGATCACAGCTCATTCAGATTTATTCTTAGTTCAGAGGGAATGACTTCAATTTAGTTCATATATATTCTCATTATCTGCCCAAGATCGTCCTCACGGTCAGTGTTTGATGAAATCTGAAGGTATAAGATGTAACACCAAAGTATGGTTTACACTTTGTACTAACTCGTTATTTGTGCCTTCATCGTTTCAAGTGTTAATTGTTAAAAGAAATGTGAAATGTTGTTGTTTTCCCAGTAACTCCTTCACTGGTTTGAAAACAGCAACACGAACTCTTCTCACTGAGCTTCACTGTGTTCATTACTTTTTTGCAACTAATGAACAGAAGTGACCATATTTGGACTGAGGAGGAGTGATGTAGAGACACCGTATAAGTCTCTGGAAGAGACCTGTCAATCACAGTAGCCCCGCCCTAAAGCATACTCCTCTTTATGGTCTGTTTGACTCTAAATGGACCATAATTTACTAGATGATCATCATGTTGTATTGAAGAAGACTTTAAACTAGAGATTGAGACCATAAACTCATGTTTACAATGTTTACTGAGGTAATAAATCAAGAGAGAAGTAGAGTCATTTTCTCATAGACTTCTATACAACCAGAGGAGTCGCCCCCTGCTGGTCAGTAGAGAGAATGCAGCTTTAAGAGACTTCAGCACTGGCTTCACTTGTCAGAACCGGCGGTTGCCTCCTGGTTCATGCAGAAGTAAATATAAACAGTTTGGCCTCATTTCCGGTCTCATCCAGCTCCACTGGGAGTTAAGCATTTAAGGACACCGTGATGTTTAGTGTAACCCTCCACCTACTTCTGCAACCTTCAGGCTATAATTAGACGTGAATTGAATGGACCAATAACAGTGCGTGTGTCCTGCAGTAATACAGGACAACACATGCTGCTTCCAGTCTGCTGACCTGCTTTCTGTGAGCTGTGGGACCTGCCGATCGGATTCACGGAGAACCGGGACAAACTCCCGAAGAACAAACTGTCGCCACAAACTATGTCAACTCCTCACCGGGACAGCGCCTTAACTTTCAGAGTCAGACGCCCGTAAAAAAATCACCAACCAATTCGGCTCCAGACAAACGTTTTCACGGCTGCAATCATTTAGAAATATTGTATTTTACTTGATTTTATGCGTCCCGTCAGTGGTTGGTAGATTCGGTTTGTTCTGAGAAACAGCACGACGTCCCACTGGGTGGTCTTACAGTGACACAGTGAGGTCACACCTTCGGGGAAGACGTTGTGATTGGCTGAAAAATTATTATTTAGATGGAATCAAGACCTGTAGTGAATTTTTCGTCCGCCGTCTGTGTTTGCTTCTGGTTTACGTTTAAGTCTCAAATGACCTCCTGAAGTTGTTTATTTTTGTTTGTTTATGTTCATTCTACATCCATCTTCCTCCATTGTAAAGGTATACAATAGCCAAAGCAGAAGCTGTAGAAACCAGCGTGGTGACACACAGGATGAAGAGAGGAGTGACCTGCACTGGATTGAGCTCCGCGGTGGAAGTCGTTCTATCCGACCACAGTGGATCATCTACAGCGGACATCTGGGCCCATGGCGTCTATCGCACAGCAAATCTCATTTTCCCAGACAAATTAAACTCCAATCAATGGTCTACGATACACACACAATAATAACCGTGGTCTTGTATTGTTTATGGCCTACTGAGTGCACCGGGGAACGTCATCAGAATGGATTTGAATATTTTCTATCACAACAAGATTAGTGAAACAGCAAATGGTCAACAGAAGCCCAAAACTTAAAAAGAAGATGAAGAAGAAATAAGAGGCTCGCAAAGGAGGCAATGCTGACACGTCTGTGGGGACCTGCAGGTCAAAACAAGTCCTCCAGCTGTGTGTTGTAGGGTACATTTCTAGCACACTCAACAGGCACTTCTAGTCTTATCAACTGAAATCAGACTAAAAGGGGCGGAGCTCAACATCACAGAACCATCGGGTCCGTTTCTCCTCTCTTTGCCAGTCTGCATCTTCATATCCACTGTCGCAGCTCACACTCAAACGTTTCAGTCCACCACAAATGTTTTTTGTTTTGAAATGAAGGTCAACATATTAAGAGTAGCAATGCTTTGGCGTCATTATCCTTTGGGGGGGGTCTTTGAAAGGGTTTTCAGCCCAGGACCCAGATTGAGTAAAATTAGCCTTCTCATGGGACCCAGGCTCATTAAAAAGCAGTAATCCGTCCAGAGCCAGGCTTCCTGCTTTAGTGCAAGTCTATCCCCAAAGCCACCTCATGCATGTGTTGTCTGCAGTGTTCACTGGTATTTAAACTGCATAAAGATACATGTTTGTTTGAGAACTTTCCCTTGTTTTACCCCAATTATCCTACAGTATGTAGCAGCAGGATGGAAGTCAACCAGGCGGCAAACTCCGGGTCTGAAAAGTGAAGCCAGTGCTGAAGTGCTTTTAACCGTCATTCTCTCTGATGACCACCAGGAGGCGCCTCCTCTGGTTGTATAGAAGTTTTCCAATTTTCTATTTTATTTCCCTCATCATGCAGCAGTAGAACACGAAGGCTTCACTAGTGTGTTTCCAGCATCGATGTGTGACAGTGAATGAGGAAACACCGTCAGTCTCACCTGTCCGGCCCTGCCCAGCTCCAGCTCCATCAGGGCTACGGGGCCGCCGTGGTCTGCGTCCCCCCGGCTGGCTGCGGTCTGGAGGTCCACCCTCCAGGAGAGGCCCCTGAGGCCGGGCTCCCAGCAGCTCTGAGCCAGCAGGCTCTCCCTCACCCGGACTCTCTGGCTCTTCCAGAAGCGAGAGAGGGCGGCGGCCTGTTCGGCCGTCACCCCGCCGCCTCCCTGCCTCCTGGTCTGGGCTGTGAGGAAGGCCTCCAGCTGGGCGTGGTCCATGTCGGCCGTGGCGATGGACTGAGAGGTGGAGGGGGAGAGGAGGAGCATTAGATAATGTAATACACATAGATAAAAAAATCTATCTCAATAAAAATGAATACAAATAAAAGGTAGTGGTACCAGGTACTGATACCAGGTACTGTATGTTAGTGCTGCCTCCTGCTGGCAACAGGAGAGACTCACAGAAAGACTAATGAATGAAAACACATCAGTTTGAATACACCCGTCACCTTTTACATTAACAACATATTCATATATGAGAGTCATCAGCCGATAAACCTGAAAACCTGCTCCGACATTAAACACTGTAGATTCAGATTAACCTCTGGAAGCATTTTATAGTTTCCCACTACCACCTAAAGTATTTTTACACTACAACTTGCATAATACAACAGCTCTTTATTCTGTACATGATGTCTACGATCAGCATTACTTGTACTTAAACCTGCTCTATGTATTATATACTTGCACTGCCTTCATTATTCATATCTTCCCCTTACCGTTAATTATCATTTATATGACCACTAGATAGGCCGACATGTATATTACTCTGCACTTTACTTCTGGTTAGATGCTAAACAGCATTTCGTTGTGTCCGTACCTGTAAATGTGATTAAATGTGACGTATTCTAAATGAACCATTTCACCTGTTCTTACATGTTGTGTGTGTGAAGCGTGAAGGCTACACCTGCGTTTCAATGCTCGATCCTGTTCTGCACCTGTAAGTATTATCAGATAAATGTACTTGTACTCGTTGTCAGTGTTTTACTGTCATATATAATGTTTCTGGATTAATATCACTGCTGCACACAGTCCTGTTTTCAGCTTTGTCACGAGGAATTCAAAAGGCTTTTTTTAAATACTTTATTCATCTGAAGAAGTATGAGGATGTTCTCAACACATACAGGAAACACTTCAACACCAACACACCTGGAGACACGTGGTCTTCACTGGACAGGAAGGAGGAGCACAAACAAAGCTTGTGAGATGTAGTGGAGTACAAGTATAGAGGTGTACAAATGGAAATACTCAGGTAAAGTACAAGTACCTCGAATGTGTACGTACATACAGACAGCAGTGTTCCTTGAATACCACCACTGATGTCACATAAGACACTTTATTACAGCTGAATATATATATATATATATATATATATATATATATATATATATATATATATATATATATATACTGTATATCTCTGCTGTGTTACTTCCAGGATGAAGGTGTTGCATTACCTTTAGGAGGCCTTTCATTCTCTCGTGCAAAACCCTGAACTCCTCGTGCGACAGCTCGCGGTACAGCTCGTTCTTCAGCAGCTCCTCCGTGATGTCCGTGTTGTTGTAATAAACGTGTTGAGCTATTCCGTTCAACAGTCCGCTCAGAGACTTCGTCGCGTCCACATCCGCCATGTTGTCTTCTCCGTGAAGTCACATGAGTGCGGACGGATCGTATCACGTGAAGGACGTCACGACACGCGGCATTGTGGGAGTTGTAGTTTTTCTTCTTCTTTCCGGAACAGCTATTCGTTTATTTTTCACATTTCTTTCTCCGTACTTAAAATTGATCTTTTACTCGTTATAAGATGAGTTAGTAGCTAGGTGTGGTTTAATCAGGTGAGGCTGTGTTTTATTAGAAACCTTCATTAAATTATAACAAAACAAGACGTACCAGAATCTATATATTCAATACTGGAAGTATTGGAGCAACGGTGACTTTATTTTGAGTTTTGCAGGGTTTACAAAATAATATGTGCTTCTCACGATTCTGTTTAATAATTCGTTTGTATATATTGTATTGTAGTCACAGATATCTGTTTGTCGAGCTAAACTTCAGGTTTAATAACACACAGCATCGCCACAAACCAGATAATATACACGTGCTGATGATTAAATAACTCACCGTGATATTCAGGGTTGCAAAACTGAACCGTAAAAAAAAAGGAACCGCTTAATGACGTACAAACTGAACCGTGGGCTTGTTGAACCGTTAAATGGCCTGGATGAGGGGATGAGGGGCCAGAGATGAAGAAGAGACAATTATCTGAACATAGGCCTACTTGATGTGACCACAGTCAGAGGGAACGCACATCTTTCTTCATGGAGGACATCGGACAAACCCCTCACCTCTCATACCCTTATTTGAACATGTCTTTCAAAAAGTAGGAAGAGGAAAATCTATACAAACCCATATGTAGTATGGTTTTTGAAACAATTTGAACATCAATGCTGGAAGCATGGCAAACCATTTGTATCATTGATTAACTGATTTACATTTGTCAAGACAAAATGCTCAACATTTTCTAGTTCCAGCTTAGAAAATGTGGATCACTTGCTGCATTTCTTTATCTTATGTGATAGTAAACTGAACATCGTTGTTCTGTGTTTTTCCAACAAAACAAGTAATATGAAGACGTCCCTTTGGGCTCGGGGAGATTGTGATCATTTTATAAATAGAACAAAGAAACTCCCGCACACTGTCTTCTTCACTTGCGTTCAGAGATATTTAGTGACAAAGTTTCGGTACATGAACACCGTATGGACCAAATGATCAAGTGAATAATTGAAAAAAAGCATCTTCAGTTGAAGCTCTGCATTTAAGTAAACGTTTGGCACAAAAAGCAAAACTCTCGGCACCAAACACGACGTCAGTGTGTCAACACATTCATGCTTTAGATCAGCCTCTGGATCAGATGTCCAAGATGATGCTTCATTATCTGTCTTGTACCCCCAAAGGCGTTCACTGAGATGGCTTTGAAACCAGATGTGACTTTCATGTCAAAGAGGAACTTCTTCAGAGGGAACGAACTGTAGAAGCGATCCCACCCTGAGTTGTGTTATTTCGCTGATACCTTAGTCATCAACAGATCAGGGGTCAAGTTGAAGACTTCTGCTCGGTGGATGACTTGTAGATTCGACTCAAAAGTGAAAGCTTCCTGTTTTCATCTTGCCTCACCATCTGTTCGTGAGAAACTTAAAGAAAAAAGAAAAGAAAGACATATACTTGGGACCAAAGTTCAAATCCATCCGGACCAGAGGATATATTTTGTAGTGTTTGAGCATCTGCTCATTTTCCCCTTTAGCCCCTCTCCCCATAACATTGCCCGCAATCGCAAACCTCTCATTCCACAGCAATCACTTCATTGCCATTTACGTATGTCGGTGTGTTGTGGTGGTTTTCCTCAAAGACTCAATTCACAGGTGAAAAGCAGGTCTGCTACCACTGTTGTATACAGTTAAGCACTGACTTTATCATTCTGTAAACCGTAATCCTTTTACTATGTTATTGTCATCTATACACAATTCAAATGATTAGGAAATAAATGATTGTATTTTTATTTAACTACTTGCTTTTAATTTGACAAAGGATCCCCTCACAACCCCGGACGCCCCTACAGGGTCCGAGGTTATGCAAAGGTGGACCACTCCCCAATATCACTATTTTGTATTGTATGGTGTATTACAGCATAGTGTTATGGTTGACTGTGTTGTTGTATAGCAGAGGTCTTCAACAGGGGGTCCGCGACCCCTAGGGGGTCCGCGGAGGTACTGCAGGGGGTCCACGAAATTTTTGGTTGATTCGACAATTTATTTTGAATTTTTTTTCCAAACATGAATCTGTCCATTATTTTAATAGTTCAGTATTGTATGCAAGATAACAGGTATGTTTATGCATGGTAGTGGCACTAATAGGCCATCACTCATTTTCGTTTCCACATTCATGTTTAAAATGAAAACGTCTATTTGAACAGCTTGTATGAATGATTATCATGCAATTGACAGACAATGTTGATATTGGCGTTGGTATCAGCTGACAAGGTATGTTTATGAAAGGCAGTGGCACGGCCACCCTACTCACTGTACCTTCATGTTTAAAATAAAAACATGAACATATGAACCTGTGTATTATTTGAAAAGCTTAGTATTGAATGCACAATAAAGAGGTATGTTTATACATGGCACTAGGCCCAGTTTAATATAAAACACAATTTTATACAATATATATAGTCGGGGGTCCCTGCTGGGGTCCTTGGCCTGAAAAACGTTGAAGGACCCCTGTTGTAGAGTGTATACTTCTTCACAGTAATGTACAGTCAAATATTTGAGTATGCATGGTAAAGGAAAGGCTCAATTAAATAGAAAATAGATTTGTCTGGAGAGCGTGCGCTGCCTCTCTGAGAACACGTTTTGTGTGTGAAACCAGGTCTGCTGCTCCATCGTGACTTAAAGAAGGTGACTTTGGGGAAGAGAAGGCAGCGTGCTTCCTGCTGCCTGTAGAAGAGGAAGACTTTTCTAGAGCGTAGGAACACGAGGGTTAAATACACAACACCTTTTTTAAAAGTTATTTTCAAATATTAGTGCAGTGGCAATAGAGGAAGGAAATGTGTTTGTTACTAAAAATGTGTTTGAAGAAGAAAACCACATACGTTTACTTATTGTAAAATAATCCAACTCAAAGCTGAAGTCAGTTGCCAGTTTATTAGGAACACCTCGCTAAAGCTAATGCAGTCTAATACACCTGCTGCAATAACTCTCCCTTCATGAAGGTTATGATGTGTTCAGAGAGCGGTTCATTCAACTCCGTTTAGGAGGATGAAGTGTGTGGTTCTGTTGAACTGTATTGTGTTTCTATTCATTTGTTCACCCCATTGATTCTGATAATAAAGACACTATTAGGAACCTTTACTGGCTGTGTTCATGTTAACCCCTTCAGTGTAGGATCACCAGTGCACCACTACATTAAGAAGCCTACTATATATTGTGAGGCTGAGCTCTGTCATGAGATAAAGTGATGTTGGATAAATTGCAGTTTGAATTTGGTAGATTAGCAACACCTGCAGCATGGCTCCACGCCTTTATCTGGAAATGTAAAAGCATGCAGATTCACTCTGCAAAAACATTCAAAAGAGAGAAGACGATAATAGAAAGGTGTTATCTACAAGCTACGTTGAACTGTTTCACCAGAAGATCCAAACTGTGAGATGAGGGTTGTTATGACGGCCTGAGCTCTAAAATGACACACACACACACACACACACATGAGAGTTGATGCTGAGCCAAAGCTTTAATGAGAAAGAACAGAACACTTTAGAGAGGTTTAGTTTACAGACAGGAGTAAACACTGAAGTTCATTTACAGCACACCTCCTTTTTATCTTTAATTTGAAACAAAATGAAAATCACCTCTGTGTATCAGAGAATCAAAAACCCGTCAATGGTGGAAAGTTTGCGCTGGCACTAGTTGCTTCCCTGCAGCTGCCATTACGGACCTCAAAGCTACTTTATGAGGAGGAATCACCTTCACCTTCATTAGTCTTTTTACCTTTTTTGCCCCTGCGACGCCTACATTAGCCCTTGCCCCCCTCCGCTGTCACCGTGACCCACCACCCCTCCTGATTTACCGCCAACATTAGTGGAAACCCCTGCGCTGTTATTAATGTTGTTAATGTTGGTCTCTCTCACCCTGACCACTTCGTGAGGGGGAATCACTTCTGCCACGTTGAGGCGGTATGAATGAAGAGGATGGCAAGTTGTGGCTCGGACCAGGTTGTTATTTGTATGTGTAACAGAAGGGGGTGACTGTACCTGTATCACCCATAGAGCAGCTTGAGCAGCGGGAGCCGTCGCAACGGAATATGTTTTTCAGACCAATGCTTGTCCCAAGCCGTTCAAGCGCTTGTATGCGATTCTGAACGGGTACGTCATAACCTGGAGGCTTGAATACATCGGAAAACACAACAGCGTAGTTGTCCCACTTCGTAATCTGTTTTATGCTTTCGAGAATACTCCAGGGTAGATTTAAGGTTGTACATTTTTCAGCACATGGGGAAGCAAGAATGTAGAAAAGCAAGAAATCATTTTTGTTTGGATTATTTGTTAACGTGTCAAACTTCTGCAGAACACGGTACTCGGCATGATCAGCTGTACAAACTACATTGGGGCACTCTCTCTTAACGTCAGCCCATGTCATCATAGGCCTTTCATCACAATTCCTCTGAACAATAGACCATTGTACTTGTTCATTACGACACTGATCCAGAACATTGGGCCATTTCAGAACTGTGGCTGCAACCACCCTCGTGCCCCTGTAAACATTACATCTTAAAATCGATTTCTGCACTTCAGCAGGAGAGTCAGCAGCAGAGTCAATGACTTGACTGATGTCGTACATCTTCTTGTTGTTGTTGTATGGGATGCTTACAGCCAGGCTGAACATGGGGTGTCTGTCAAAGGGAAGAGAAACACAAGATGTAAAGCAGCTGTCATTTAAAACAGTATGTTAATAAAGTATAGGAACCAAATTAAACTGTGGACTTCAGTCATATGTTGCTCCACACATCTGTTGTTGTCTCTATATTAGATTAACTATAGAAAGTCAAAATTGAATTGTTCGTCCAGAATTGTTTCTTAATATTGTGAATTAAAAAGCGGGCATATGAAAAATCATGGAGGGTAAACAGTATTGTTCTGTCAGTCTGTGATGTGTGTTGTTATAGTCGTCTGTAGTCTTTTCTCTTTGCTATAAAACACATTTTAACTTTTATTTTGAAAAGTACTTCATGAGTTTCCTTCTTCACGTACTGACCTTGCAACGTTGTTGAGATAGTAGACTGGTCTGTACTCGCTAAATGAAGACAGACACAACATGTCACTGGCAGGTTTGATTGTTTGAACAGTCAACTAAATAACAACCGAATGAAACCAGATAATAGAAATAAAAGTAAGTCATTCAATTTATACAGCACTTTTCAGGTGCAGACATCACAATGTTCTTCACAATTAAAGACAGAAAAGCAAATAAAACAGGACAAAAGACATGAAATCAGACATCAAGTTAAGTAAAGTTAAGTATCTCTGGATTGAGATACATTTATTTCGTGCAACCACTTACCTAAAAAAAATTAAGTAAATCCAACACAACATTTTTTTCAGTGTAGTAGAAACATGTATGAACCTGAAGATGAACATCTGTCCCCTTTAAAGGTGTCCACAGTGTCTTAAATACAACGAAAGAACAGAACCACAGGAACGTTGGCCGTGTTTAGTTTAGAGGAAAGAAGGATGAAGTGGATCAACCTGTCTGGTGTTTAATACAAGCTGACTCACCTATTCCACAGGTCATTAACGATTGTGTTAAGTTTGCTCATGGTTGGTCTTTCAAAAGTATCCACACTGTTTCCAGCAGACAGCAGCAGGCCCAGCGTTACAGCCATCCAGCACAGACCTGCCATCTATGTTCAACAGACATCAGGGATAATAATGATATACATCACAATCTCAACATGTTTATAATCTGCAGCAGGTTTTTAATTAAACCCAAACTTCACCAGCACATATCACATTCCACCTGCATAGTGTCAACATCTCATATTTAGCTTTTATGCTCATAATTAGATGCAACATTGAAATTTGATGACTAAAATGTGTAGTTCCTTATTTAAAGTTTAGTGAGAGAACAATAACGTGGAGAAATAAATACAACAATTTTCGGATTCTTAAGAAATTATAAAATAGTTTGAAAGGTGAAACTTTCATAATGTGTCTCTCACACTTGTCCCTCAGAAGAAAAGCTTCTCTGGAGCTGTTCTTTCATGAGACGCAGTCTGATCTGGTCTACAGTCAAACAGTAACGAAGTACATTTACTGAAGTACTTGTGTGAAAGTTTGAGGTACTTGTACTTTACTTGAGTATTTGTATTGTCTGCTACGTTACACTTCTACTACATCTCTGAGGGACATATTGTACTTTTTACTCCACTACATTTATCTGACAGCTTAAACTATTTAGTAAATTCAGAAAAACAAAACACATATAATCAATAAATAAATTATGATATTATTACGTCAATAATGATGTATTGGTCCCCAGGGGAAATTAACATGCTACCCAGTGGTATGTAATAGTAGTATATAAAATATATATTAATAAGTTAAAAGAGATGAACATATAAATGCATCAATAGTTATAATATAATAATATCATTTATTATTCTGAAATGGTCCATTCTGCATAATGAGTACTTTTACTTTTGGTACTTTGTTGATAATACTTGTGTACTTTTCCTGAAGTAACATTTTCCATGCAGGACTTTTACTGGTAACAGAGTATTTCTACCGTGTGATATTGATATTTTTACATAAGTAAAGGTTCTGAGTACTTCTTCCACCACTGCGTTAACTTCATACCAACATATTCACAACATGGAAACATTTCTACAAAAGTTCACTTTCCAGAGAAAAGGGAACAAAAGCGTTTATCAAAGTCAAACGGGGTCCGGATCATGAGAATGCTGACCTTCAATGCTGCTGCCAACGAGATGGAACAACCCTAAAACAGAAAAGACACAAAAACCAAATATATTTTAAACTCGTATTTGAAGTTATAATTTGTACTAAATCAACCACGTTAAATCGTTTTACCTGCTTTGGTGGAGAACGATGTGTATCAGCTGTTTCCTCCTCAGCGGTGCTGCAGCAGTGAATGCAGTCAGAAGGAAGTGACCTTTTTATAAAGGAGAGCCGGACCACGGCCAAACCCTCCGAGTGGCACCATGCCCTTATTTAAGCATGTCTCTGAGGCACCATGTAGAAGCAATTGTATCCATTCTTCCAATTATTTGGCAGTCTGATTATCTTTGTCCCACATGTATTTATTATCGGAGGTAAGACCTTGGCATCGGGCTGCTCGGGCTCATTCTATGACTTTTTAGGATTTCCAAATGTTTCACCATTATTCCTCCTAATTCTTTCTGATTTCTCCCTCTTTCTTTTCTAGTTATCTAGGGTTAAGCACCGGAGCAGGCCTTTAGCTCCCGGCTTCAAACAATTCATTCACAACACAACTTTCAACAATGTGGCAACATTTATCACGAAATACATAACTACACATTGATAACGACCACGTCCTGCCCTTATTTAACTACACATTTATAACGACCACACAACAACATTTATCACGAAATACATAACTACACATTGATAACGACCACGTCCTGCCCTTGTTTAACTACACATTGATAACGACCACGTCCTGCCCTTATTTAACTACACATTTATAACGACCACACAACAGCAATTATCACGAAATACATATCAGCTAAGCTGAACCCTTTGTTCATACGACACAATATACTTTTTAACCCGGCCACGCCACACCTTTGTCCAAACACTAAGCTATTAGCACGGCTACGCCGTACTCCTGCTGGACTACACAGTTAAATCTCACACACACAAATACTTGCATTCGGTATGTAACTGTCTTCCCGTACCTTCTTGATTTACCTTCAATTTCAGGAGAATGCACTTTTCCAGCTCCAGGTTACTTTGCGGTCTCTCCCTCGTGGCCAGCCTTCAGAAGACGTCGATCGTCGGACACTTTCGCCTAAGTCTCCTATTTCTACCTATGCAGATTTGTATTAAAACGGCTCTGCTCACCCTTTGTTCGTGCGCACTCCGAAAGTGTCCATCGATCTACGTCCCTTCAGCCTTCAGCCGAGTCCAGTTGAGAAACCGCGTCGGGGTCACCAATTTGTTAAGTTCAAAAGTTTCTCAAACAGAGGAGAAGAAGCAAGTAGGGCCGAATCAGCTGGTTGAAGTTGAAATCAAAAGGAATTTAATATACTAATAAAAGCAAATGCAGTTACAAACCGAATCACACTAATAATAAAATGTATTCACGTTACCTCGTAAAATGTAGTTTTGGTGAGAAACTTAAATAGACAGTTGTTTGAAGGAGATGTTTTCAACATAATAGATATTAGAGATGAATTATGAGCCATTAACACGAGCTCATTGTCTCAGAGCTCCCTTCTGACACAATGTGACTACAGCTGTAATCAGATAACCACACTTACTCGACTACATTTCAGAGGGAAATGATGTACTTTACTGCAGTTATTTAACAGCCACTACTTTTACTTAAACAATTTGAATCTCTTTCTCTTTTAAATCCCGTGCTCAGCTTTTTAATCTATTTTTACAGTAAGACAACAAATGATTGGAAGTGATTTGAGTCTGTATATTAGGAAAACCGGAAAGTTATTATTATTACCTTTATTTAACCAGGTAAAATCAATTGAGAACCAATTCTCATTTTCAATGATGACCTGGCCAAGAGGCAGCAGCACAGTCCACACAAATGACACAAATAGCACAGACACAATACAGTATGACTAACATGAAAAAATGGCTAAAAACAACAAAGGCAAATCAACAAACACCCTGTACAGAGAAAGGCGGATCACTGGATGTTCCCAGAAAAAATGGAAGAGAGAGAGAGAGAAGTGAGGGCTGGTCAACAAGCACAGCAGTCAACTATGACATCTTGCAGCTTTTGTTTGAACATGTTGAGGGAGGTGAGAACTGTTAGTTTGAGTGTGTTTTGTAGTGAGTTCCAGTCATTTCAACTCAAGTTGCTTTGAGAGCAGCTCTAACTGGGCAGTTCATCAGTCTGACAGTTTTGTTTCACTGCTTTTTGAACGTTTCTTGTGGAGCTCTTGCTTTAATCATAGAAAATCTGCTCTTCATGTTGACTCATTGTAGCAGAAACAGAAGAGGGAAGCTTCACTGAGGTTACTCAACAGGTGAGGTGAGGTGTGACGGACTGTTTGGAGAGATATCAAACTACTTCCTGTTTTTTCTTAAGGCAACCCACATGTTGAGAACATTTTTACCAGTTTTCTTTTTTTCCCCCTTTAGCCTCATCATCATGACTTGAAGATTAAAGATGAGAGTTGTCAGCAGAAGGTCAGAAGGTCAGGGGGCTGGTCAGAGTCAGCTACAGGTCATAAGTGGAGGTAACATAAAAACACAAACAGTGTACTTCTATATTTATATATATATATATAACAGCCAGTCTGCCAACAGGAGAAGTCTGTCAACAAAGAGACAATAAACATTTTTATAACGATGTGACAATCTACAAAAGCAAATGCAATAAAAATCGAATGAAAGGTACAAACAAGGTCCAAAATAAATCTGAATTAAAATACAAATGTGCAGCAGCAGAGGCCTGACCTTCATCGATAGCTAAATGTAGCCCGAGCTTCTCCACCTGTGAAGTCAACACACGATTCTTAACCATGTTTCGTGTGAAATGAAACTCAGACTCGGTCCTGCTCATTGGCACCAGTGATACCAGTGATACCTGTAACGGTTTACAACCCGCCATAAAACAGGAGTGCTGGAACGGAGGGCGAGGTGAACAGCAGACGCTTCTTAACGACTGCGATTCAGGCGATTAGTTCAGTGTCGGTGGTCAGGTTTTGTGAAAACACAACCGAGCCGATATGGACACCGGTGGTTTGATCCGGGCCGGTCTCCTTCTCCTTTTCTTCATTTGTGTGTGTGTCGTCACTGGAAGTCCTATAGGTGAGTGGAGCCGGAATGAATGAATTTCCTGGATTTTAGAAACAGATTTGATTTAAAACCATAAACAGTCGGAACAATGAGGGTGAGTCTCACGTCTGTTTGTTTACATTAAACCGCTGAATGTGTGGGTCAAGTTGCATGAGTTGTGGTCACAGTGACCTTTGACCACCAAAAGAGGACGATAATTATCAGTCAATGTATTGAAATGTGCCAAACGTTGGCTGAGGATCCATACGGAAGCTCAGGACACTTAGTGATTTGGTCATTAGGCCCTGCAGTGGGTTTCATAAATCTACTGTCAGGTGAATCCTGTCCCTACGTCCTACGCCCACTCGCTTGTTGACTCAACCGTATATCTGTATGAAATCAAGCTGTCGTATCAAGTTGAGTACGCCTCACTTTAAGTTTTAGTGTTTCAAAGTCCAATGTCAGGTGCTGTCCGTATGTAAAAAAAGAAAAACTACACCATACAAAAACGTTTCTTCATCAAATGGTTCAGTGCATTTCAGACAATATGAAGTCATAAACAGAGTTTTCAGTGTAATGTACAGAGATGAGATGGCAAGAACTAAAATAAACACACAGTATGTTCTCATGTACCTGAAACTGTTTGTCATTGAATCATTTTAACAAAGCTGATACAGTATTTGTTGTATTTGGGCCTTTGTGTATCTGCTTTGAATGGTAGAAATGAACTTAAAGGTATGTGTGTAGCATTTAAGGGAACAATTGCCCAGAACGGACAAACCAAACACTGGTTCTAGATAGGGTCATTCATGTTCGTCACGCCCACCGGAGTTCTCCTGCAGGCCTGACACACACAGGAGAAGTTTCACTTGGTTGCAATCTGCGACCTCACCAATAGGTGCCGCCAAAACCCACTAGGGTCCCACTACACAAGCACCTGTATGTACCTCCATCATTATTATTATTGTGGAGGCAGAAATCTCAGCAACAGATAAAGTTGAGCTCATAAAACCAAAACATTCTGCAGGACTTGATACCAGTAAGCAAACAATGCTTTTATGTGCAGTCATGTGTGTGAACCTGCTATGAACTCTCTATTCATTAACTTGTATTTATTCTGTTCCTCAAGGTACTTCAACCATTAATTGTGCTGGAGGTGGCAATGCATATGTGGGTGTAGTGAATGAAGGATATTCAGGTAAGTAACTTTAATCTTGAATAGCATATTGCAAAATTTGATTTCCCAATAAGGGAAAGTTTTGGATTTCATTCCAAAAACGAACTCCTACCGCATGGCCATTCTTTAATATTCTTTATTTGGTGCTTCGTGGTGCATCACAGACAGTTTAATGTTGTATTTCTAACCCTCTTGTTGCTTTTTGAGCAAAATCTTCAGGTAGTGGAGAGCTAACAATTTTTGTGATGCCAAAAAATATGGTTTAGATCCGATAACAAGTGATACCGGCCCGATTCGATCAATATCCAAATGAAATACCTTTTCATTAATAAAAAAGTGTTAATGTACTTTGTATGTATTTAGAGGTGAGCAAAGTGACACGATTACGTATATGCCAAAGATTAAGCATTTTATTTCAATTTGCAGCATTTTGCAGCAATAGTCTGTGTTATTTAGAAAATGTGACAGCGATGTACAAGCAATCAACACACATGTATTATATCAGTGAGATGCATCATTTAGCTAAAGTTCATGATCAGCGATTCCTGTTAAATCATGAAGAAGGAGAAGGACCTGTGTTTGTTTCCCTCCTGACTTCATCACAAAGGAAACTGAAATGCTTACGTCGGTGCTATGAGTCCATGCAATGGTAGATACGATGTAGTCCGTCTCACAATGCTCCCACGACGCTGCAGGGGATGTGGAGGTGGTGAGTGGGATCACAGAGGGTGTGAAGCTGGTGCCCTACGCCTTCCCAACACACCTGGAGTTTCTGGAGCTGAGCTTCAGGCTGGGAGACACCAGCGCGACGGTCCGCACCAAGAAGCCGCTGGACGCAGACACGCTGGCCGCTGTGAGTTGGGGAAACGCTTTCTCCCACAAATTCAGTTGATGTGATGCTATTTCTTTAAATGTTTTTCATCAACACAAACAGAAAACGTTACTAAGATGAGAGGGAAATGCAGGTGTTGCTTCAGCACAAGAACAGAAATAAGTAAAATAAATATATATTTATGAATAAGTTGCTGCATCTTAAATGCTTAAAGAGGGTTAAAGAGGTATATGAGCACTGAAATAAAGATAAAGAATAGTCGACTATTCAACGATTCAACTTGATTTGACTGACAATCTCACAATCTAATCAAAGGATCATTCCATATACTGTATATAGCCTATTTTGGTATAAATATCAGCCTATTAATAATACTGTTAATAGAAGTTTGTGTTGTGATATTGGGCTATATAAATAAAATTGGCTTGACTTGAAGAGGTACTGAACACTTTTTTTGATCTGTAAACTAAGATATATGACTGTACTGTGATGAAACACATTAATGCGGCTGTAAATGTTGACGTTTCTTACCAAATTTATGAAAATATGTGTATTTCATGGGTTGAAACACGCCACCTACTGATTGAAATCAGTCCTGAACCTTGCAGGCCAATAGTGAGATAGAGTCCACCGGTTGGGTCTAATCCACGTCATGAAATGATTCTAAGACGTTAACGCCCACTGAACACCTCGTGCATACAGAAAGTATGGTAGTATCAATACATGTCATGCTTATAGTATCATTATATGTTATAGCCTCATGTCTCACTCACACTTACAGACAACACACATCTTTGGGATCTCAGGGCTCCACCGTCACGGAGACGTTCCTGAGTGGAACAACCTCTCATGATAGCGTCACCATATTAGATAACAGTTGAGCAAAGATCGGCACAACAGGTGCATATCTCATCATATTAGGTAATACTTAGCTTGAGCCAAAAGGTGCACACGTACACGCACACATACACACACACAGACACACACACACACTCACAAAAAAGGTTATAAAAGGAAAGGTGTACACCACAACTGGAGCTTTATCCTTGGCCAAATAAACAGCTCCTCAGGTGTACAAATCGGTTTGATCTGGACAGCGCCTCATCTACACACACACACACACACACACACACACACACACACACACACACACACACACACACACACACACACACACACACACACACACACACACACACACAACAAACAGGGCTGTCCATTGTGTGTTTTTGTCTTCCTAAAGAATAGGTCAATTCTTCAAGGGTTTATGCAGCATTTTCCTGAAAATGCCCTTTTGATCGTTAAAAGGGTTTTTGGCTGCTGTAATCATTCCTCCTGTCCATGCTAAAGAGAATTCATATAAGTGATGGAGAGTAAAATCCACTCAACACATCTTCAGTTCCAGGTTTGTCCCGTAATTCGTCTGAACGGTGTGTTCATGTCTTTCAGACCGACAGCACCTTGTATTACTCTGTGATGTGTGACGGCTTAACTAAGGTGGGTGTAAAGTCTCAAAGTCGCAGTTTTCACTAACATGAGAAAACAAAATATTTGAATACATTTTTTTACCATTGCAGTACAACAACACTCGGACGCTGAAAATCAACGATCTCAACGACAACAGTCCGATATTTACACAGGAGAGCTACACCACTTCTGTCTCTGAGGTAAGTCACTGAAATCTGCTGCTGTGGACTCGCTTACCCCAAATACTGCCAAAAGTATCCAAAGCACTCTATGGTAGAACGAGTTAGAGAGGATGAACTTTGTTCAGGCTAAAGGACTTATAGGAACAACAGAACATGCATGTCTATATTATTTATTTGTATCTGTGGGTCATTTTACCTTTTTTTTTCAGACTGAAAATGTGGAAAGCCAGGTTCTTCAAGTGACAGCTGTGGACGGAGACAGCACCCCGGCAAACAACAGAGTGATATATTCCATTGTAATTAAATTATAATAATATAACCACATTTGGAGAAGTTACAATTAATGTTATAAAATAAGAATAGTTACAGAGAGTTCCTGAAGTATTGTTTCAGTGACAACTTTTAAAGAAAATCGAGATATTCGTAGTAAACAGGTTGAAATACATTCATCTTGTTACTGCACTGTGGAAGCTGAGAGTGGATGTAGTCACTCATATAGATATTTTTAAAATCCTGTCCAATCCAAATCATGACTATAATACATTCATATATTTTCAGTCATGTCCATGAAAATATCTGACAATGAGCTCCTTGTTTTCTTCTGGTATCTTTGTTACTGTGGTGGCTGGTGCTCAAGACATTACCATTGAATTCAATTTAAATCAATGATTAACTCTGTTTGTCACATATACTTTAAATGGTAAAACAGTGACAACAAGAAATCAAACTTTACAGGAAAAGATTTTAAAAAATGTGATTACACGGCTACATTATCACACTTTCTGTAGAAAACGGATATCTTTAAGTCAAGTCACTGTTGCCACTCTGGGCCTCCACAAGTGTCATGATGAGTAACAATTATCTGAATGGAAATGTGACTTTCTGTCAAAAGGAACCAGCTTCAGAGGACTTCACCCTGACCACCTCAGGGGGTTTTGTTTTGAAGAGACGTTTGAACTACAATATAGTCCAAAGGTACAACTTCATCGTGACGGCAAAGGTAATTGAACATATTCACACATCTACTCCTTCAGAATTCTTCAGAGCCATGACAACATGAATACCTGATTGATCTGCGTTGTCTGTGTTCACTGCAGGATAGCGGGGGCTTAAGCGACACAGCCACTGTGCTGATTAACGTTGTCGACTTTGATAACTATAATCCGTATTTCAGCCACAACGTGTACCAGGCCTTTATTCAAGAGAATGAGGTGAGTCTCTTAAGCTCAATGCTGCAATATTTCTCTCACAGGTGACGGTGTTAGCTTTCACAATGCCAGCCAACACTTTTCTTTAAAGGTGCGATGTGTAAGACCTGGCCACATGTTAGGGGGCAGCATTTCACCTCGACAACTGGGTCCATACGATCAGGTTTATAGTCAAGAATACCTCAAATTCAACCATAGACTGTATATAAGAAGTGGATGTAGTCAGTCATCGTGAGGTCACCCATTGGTTTGTGGACTGCGGTTTTGAAGCCTTGAGTTTGGCAATTTTGCCGTTGCCATCTTGGATTACGGCAGATAAACGGAAGTTAACTATATTTGGAATGCGGAGGAGTGCAGCGACCTGTCACAGTATACTCCGCTTTATGGTCTCTTTCACTTCTAAATGAACATCGTGCTGTATTGAAGAAGACTTGAAACTAGCGATTGAGACCATAAACTCATGTTTACAATGTTTACCATTTCCTTTTGCAACCAGAGGAGTCGCCCCCTGCTGGTCAGTATAGAGAATGCAATTTTTAAGAAACTTCCGCATTGGCTTCACTCGGCAGAACCGGAGGTTGCCACCTGAATTAACAAATAACACTGCTATCTTAAAATCTTCGCGCTTGGCGTCAGGCTATAATTCACGTTAGCCATCTGTGTGTTTACTGTGCCACTAACCGGGGGCTGTACGGTCAGTGTACGTTTTGATAGTTCATTTATTGGATAAAATCCAAAGTGGCTGAAACTCAGCTCATAAAATAGTTATATTTGTATCTATACTGTACTGTTATCCTTCATTTTGACAGGAGTTTATTGTAGAAGTGTTATTTTTTTAATTCAATCTTCAGAATGTTCTTTATATTAACTCTTTATATGTTGTATATTTCAGGTTGGGCCTTTCCGGACTATTGAGCCAGAGGCAATAAAAGCTCAGGACGGAGACACAGGGATCAACAGGACTTTAACTTACAGCATCAGTGCAGGTAAATGACAAGAAATAAATTAAGCCTTTGATTTTGGCTCAGACCTTTGAGACGAAACACAAAATATTGAACATCATCTTTATTTGTTTAGTGTCTCCAGACAAGTATCGGAGAAACTTCAACATTGACCCCAGCAGTGGAGTTGTGTCTGTGCTGACTGCTCTAGACAGAGAGGAGATGGACAGCAGCGTGATCTCTGTCAGCATCAAGGTACACGATAATTCATGGAGGATAATAAGACAACCGAAATCTAATCCCAGTCATCTAGCAATGCGTCATTTGACACATCAATGGCACGAACATGAGCTGGAGAATGAACATGATACAATTGCTGTATCTTTCGTTTTCACGTTTGCAATACATTAGGTGAAGATATGTCTTCCCTCCACTTCTATGCTGATGACACACCTCTTTAACTAACCCAGATTTTTACAACTTATTTAGAGTTACTGTGAGGAACTTTTTACTGGTTATGAAACTGTCTCACTAATACTGATGCCTCTATATGACCTCGTAAGTAAACTAGACCCTTAGCTTAGATTGGCTAGTTCTATAATAGTGAGCATGAGCAGGAGAATGAACATGATGAAATTGCTGTTTTTCTAGGGAGTTAAAGTACATCAACATCAACATAATAAATGCTTATCTAATTGCCTCCTTATGCTACCATCTTGCCCACAACGTCTGGACAATTTGTCTCCAAATGTTAAGGATAATGTGAAATCAGAAACACTTATTGGTGCCATGTAAGAATATGCTGTTATACACATCAACACACAGAAGTAAAACTCTATTTTGTCTCTGCAGGCGGCCCAGACAGATGACAATTTGAAGACGGCGGATGCTGTGGTGTCTGTCACTGTTGAGGATGTGAATGATAATCCTCCAAAGTTTGACCAGCCCGGCTATTCCGTCACACTCCTAGAAAATTCCCCCGTTAATGCTGTTCTGTTCAAAGCCGTCGTCACCGACCTGGACCAGGTACTGTAGATTTGACTTATTAAAAGATTATTTGTGTTTTGATGTAATTTCTACTGTTGGAGAGCAGAAGCTCAGACTGGGCCAGTTGATGAAGTCTAAACTACTGCTCCAACACTTTGTCTATTCTGTAAGCTATTGGTTTCCCAGAGATGTTTGAAGAAAGCACTGGAACAGTCAGAGTTCGATGTAACTTAAATAATGCTACATTAACACTAATTGTAATATCTATGTAATTTCATGGATGTGTGCTTAAAACATAAAATATATTTGATAGCGTTGGCTTATTGTGATGAATCAAACTCCAACACTACCATGATCATCTTTCCCCAGGGAGGATTTGTGGGAACTTTACGGATCCTTCCAGAATCTGCTCCTTTCTCTGTCGGTTCTGATGGGACAGTCACAGTGAAGGACCCCCGAGCTCTGGACAGAGAGACCACTGAAAGCATCACGTTTGAGGTAAACTCGATTTCGGATTAAACAGGAGCCCCAAACTTTCTGGTTTCCACTGAAGACAAAAATATTTTTGCGTCTGGACCTAAACATTGTGAACTTTGATGCTGTTCTTTTGTTAATTAAAAGATTGAAGCAACGGAGACGAATCCACCCAACGCTGTTGAAGTGGTGGAAGTCAATGTGACTCTTCTGGATGAGAATGACAACAGTCCTGCATTCACCAGTAACAAGTATGAGGGAAAAGTGTTTGCAAATCAAACAGTGGGAATGCAGCTGGTCCAGGTGAGTGATTAAAACAGTTCTGTTCAACATTACTTGAGCTGGTCCTGGATTCTGATTTTGATTGAAGTCATGTAACAGTCCATGTTGTCGCCTCATTTTTATAAGGTTCAATATTTTATTTACCATTCAGATATTTTTCCCCCAGTGTTAAGCATGTGAACAGCTGTTATGTCCATAACTTGAATTACAGCAGCATATTTTTTGGTTTTATACACTGAAAGATAGTTCTCATAACTAATTTTACTTAATTGACAAATTTAAATGTTGTTTGTCAAATGCACAGCTTACAGTGGGGACGGACCGTTGTTTCTGAAGGACCATTATTCCGAAATCCCAATAGTAAAAAAAAACAGTTTGAATTATTCCGCATTGGACTGAAAGCTCATTTCTCCTTCCTCTGCCTCTGATTAGCTAGTATTCGTGGCCTTCGATGGTCGGGTGGGTAAGTGAGGAGTGATATTGTTCAGGGTAAGAATATCAGGGTAAGCCTCAGCCAATCAGAGGCAGAGTAGGGTGGGCGATGCCCTCGCCATAGTAGAGAAAAACATTTTGCGACCGAAAAGGTCCGATGATGTCATTCTGGATAATAATTGCATTTATTATTAATAATAATGAAAGCCATGTGTTTCCGTTTGTTGCCAAGGGAGTGTGGATTTTCAATAGCGGGCTGTCAATGGGACATTTTTCGGACTATTTGTGTTTCTGAATAATGGGCGGCCAGAACAATGGCCATGGTACCCTTAAAGTTGCATCAGATATTCTGATATAATTATGTAAAGATTTATATGAAAATGGAGTAACATTCATAAATTCACATTGGATTTTGATCCTTGTTTACATTTGAAAGTCATCATACTCTGGTGTTCCTCAAGGTTACATTTCAGGCCTCTTTCATTAACACATTAGGTGGAGACACATCTGCCCTCTACTGCAATGCTGATGACACACTTATTTAACTAACCCTGATTTTTACAACTTACAATTTATTTTAGTTTTTTTCTTTTGTCATTCTTTTCCTGTTGACAATTTGTTGCTATGTATAGGAGTGGTGTTACGATGATGATTTGTGTCATTTAACTCAAAGGTTAAGGCAGAAGATCCAGATGCTGGCGAGAATGGGCAGATCAAATACTCCATTGACTTTGGCAACAATGATGGCTTCTTCTCAATAGAAGGAAATAGTGGAGACATCACGCTGGCTAAAACCATTCCCCTGCTGGAGAACGAGATATCGGAGTTCCCTCTCTACATAACAGCCAGAGATGGTACATCTCTCTGAGACTCCAACACTATCTACAGCTTGCCAGAAATTCACCAATCACTTTACCTGATTGTGATAATTCAGTTAAAGTAAAAGAGCCAATCAGCAGTAAATCAAAACTTGTCAAGCCACAATAATTATTCATTGTGTGGCACAAAGCCTGAATCCAGTCCAACTGTAAATATCAATTTATTTAGGGGCATGATATTTTTGTCAAACTGCTGTCTGTGGGCTGAAACTTTACACGACTGCACTTCATTCAGTACAGTCACGTCATGCACTTCACCTTTGGCAGTATCAAATGCTTTGTGATCTTTATACATCTCACATACCTACATAGACACATCACTTTATTTACTCCAACTCTCTAACGTGCTTAGCTGAATATTTTAAAAAGGCTTTTTATGTTTCCATTTCTCAGCCTTGGACTAAAAAGGGCCCAGAGCTAGCTTAAGTTTATTTTGTACAGAAAACCCAGGGTTAACATCTTGACAATGCTCACTGTTGGTGATTTGTTGAGATTGGATATTGGATGACCAGTGTAAGTTCTATGTAGAGCACGGTCTCCCACAGCAGCAATTTGAATCTGCTTTACAGAGTGAAACACATGTCGAATCTCGTCCATAGATGTAAAAGTCATGAGCTAAGAGAACTATAAAGGCCTCAGTATGCTTCAAACGAAGAGGTTGTCGCATCATCGTACGAACCCCTTTTCCAGTGGTGGAATCTGGTGAAACAGACAATCCATCAGTCAAACCAGTTCACACTGTGATTGTTCAGGTGTATGAGGGTGTGCAAATACAAATCTTATATTTTACAAAGACACGCAAAAAGCCAATAAGTTCTTGGAGAGAAATAGGTGGGAACTAGAGGTAGCCTTTGTCTGTGCAATCATAGGTAGCAGCCGCTGTTAGCATTTTGACGTGGTTGGACAAGATTTTGTATAAATTGCTTTGTTTGAAGCATACTGAGGCCTTGGTGCAGTGTGAAAAGTACCAGCCCTGGATTTGCAACAACATAATTCTGAAAAAGTTTAAAAGATTCTTCATACTGAATAATATAAGTCAGTACGATATTCTTCCTCCTAGGTGGCACCATATCCCGCTCCTCCTCAGCACAGGTGAACATTTTGGCCCCTGGTGACTCAAACCCTCAGTTTTTACGAAAAGTGTACCGCGGCACTTTAGAAGAAGAGCAGGACCCCGGAGTTTTGATTCTGACTGTAAGTTTTTATGACGGGTCATGACCATATCAAACTGTCAAGAGATGTTTTTTCCAACCAACTGTTCATCTAACATGCAAAGTGTATTTGTATTTAGGTATTCACCTCTGATTATCTACACATTCCTAGTTGTAAAAATATTTTATGTTTTGAATATTAATCTTTATGTTCAGGTGGACTTCCTCTCATTAGTTGCTGAAGTTCCTGTGACCCTCCAAGTTGTTACAGAAGCTGACAAGTTCACCATCTCCAACAAAGGTGAATTCTCCACTAAAGTGAAGCTCGACTACGATGAGGCCCGACACAACTACTCTGTGGCGATCTCCATCTCCGACGGGGTCCACAGTGACAATGCAGTCGTGGAGGTTCAAGTCACTGACGTCAATGATAACAGTCCTGTTTTTACCTCCAGTTCTGTCACAAAATCAGTCCCTGAGGACACAGAGGTAGGATCCAATGTTACTGCTGTTCCAGCGACAGACAAAGACAGCAACTTCAACAAGGAGATCAGATACTCTCTGAGAGGACGAGAGGGCAGGTTCTCTGTTGACCCTGTGTCTGGGATGGTGAGTGTGGCCGGTGCACTTGATAGGGAGACAAAGGCAGAGTACAACCTGCTGGTGGTGGCTGAAGATCAGGGTCGTCCTTCCAGGTCGGCCACAGCCTCCCTGCTGGTCCAAGTGTCCGACATCAATGATAACGTCCCCAAGTTCTCAAAGGCTGAGTATCAGCATGAGGTCGTAGAGACGGAGTCAGCGGGTACAAGCTTGCTCATCTTATCAGCTGTAGACCCCGATGAAGAAGCCAATGGGAGAATAACTTACAGTATTTTCCAGCAAAGTCCCTCCTCAGACCCTCCTGTTTTTGAGTTGGACCCTTCCAGCGGGACTCTGCGGCTGGTCCAGCCTCTGGACTACAGTGAGGTTAAGGTGTACAGTCTCACGGTTCAGGCCTCTGATGGGGGGACTCCCTCTCTGGTTGGGAACAGCTCCGTGGTGGTGAAGGTGAAGGACGTGAACAACAACCCTCCTGAGTTCAGTAAGGAGATCTACAACGTGGCCGTCTCTGAGAACCTGGCCAGCGGTGCGTCCATCCTCACCCTGGAGGTCACAGACAAGGATGAGGTGAGTTAAATCTCATGTGGTACTTAGCTCTTTAAGATCAGATATTATGTTGTGTGTAGTTGTTTTCTCAGGTGTACTGTGTAACAGCAAACTATACTTCTTTATAATCAGTGCAGTTGCATAACATTTTACTACCAGCTCTGTTGTTTATTAACTATATAGCTGCTGAGTCAACATTTGAATCGAGTAAAAAAAAAAACAGCACAAACCTCCTCTCAGGCTGCACAATGCTCAGAATGTGTTATTTCATTAATAGAAAATGTTATGAACTGGTTAATCTGAATCTTTTTTTGGTTCATTAAGTGATTCATCGTTATACTGATTTGCAGATGATGGCTTTGGTGACTATATATATATATATATATATATATATACACTATATATGCAATAATAAAAGATAATCTAATAACTTAAACACTTTAAATGTATGTAGCTTTTGAAGATTGCATGGAATTTGTTGGCAGAAGCAACATTTTCAAAATGTTTGAAGTACTTTGAAGTCGGCGGGATCTTTACTTTTACTGTTGAAAGGTTTTTCGGGGGAGTTTTTCCTGTTTCCTGGGACAGAGGATGTCGAATGCTGTACTGATTATAAGGCCTCTGAGGCAACTTTTAACCAAAAAAACAAGGAATGAACAAAATATGTACATAATTTTCCTTGTGATTAAGGAGTTATTCATCAAAAATGCAAAGTGATGAATATGCAATCGCATGGTGATTACGTATGGTGAACAGACAGACAGGATCCATGAAATAACAAGAGCCACCATGTCTCCTACCTTATACACACATTCAGAGATACTTGAAGGGTTTCCTGTGATGAAACCTCTACATGATAGGAGAAACAGTGTCTCTCGTTGTTTTGTTGAACGTATTGTGATTGGCTGGAGCTCCCATCACTGTTTCGATTCGCTGAAGGCCTCTTGATTGATTTTTCTCACCCTGATGGTGGAACATGTGTGGCCTATAAAACAAATCAGTGCCTGCGTCTCACTACGATTGTTAGATCCTGAAAAAATGTTACCAAAGCATTGATTATTTTATTTGCAGCCTCCAAAATGCGTCAACCCCTTTGGTGAAACAGATCCAGTAATATCTGTATTTGCAGTAGCAGTTTATTTATCTAATGGATTTAAAAACTTGGTAGATTTGTGTTGTATCTCAGATGAGAGGAGCTCTGTCATTCTTACCGTTTGGACCTTCGTACTGCTGCTTTATAATCACATTCATTTATTAAGACAATCAAAGTCATTTATCTGATCATACGTCAGATAAGTGATGATTAAAATCTGACCATGAAGTCATCGGAGCTACTTAACACACTTTTAATCTCCGTCTTCAGGGTGGATTCTCCGGCGGTTACTTCCTCTATACCGGTGACACCTTCAACATTAACGACCAAGGTGTGGTCTCACTGAGGAACGACGTCGCCTTGGACAGAGAGACAAAGGACAGCTACGTACTGCAGGTACGAACATTTCATGATTACGTTTTCTATCTCCTGGTTTTTGCCTGTTTTAGTGAAAAACTTCAGTTCTCTGAAAGAAACACGCAGCAGTTTACATCTTCAAGGGTACCAGACGAAATACAACATGATCCATGTACATTTATTCGTTGCATATTCTGATAGTAACTGTCTTTACAATACTGTTGTAATAATGCATTTATTACTTGGAGTGTAAATGGTGTGTGTGTAGAACTACAGTTATTTTAGTTTTATAAATTTCACACTATTTCAATTTGTAAAACATTTCAAGTGAAAGATGGAAAATCTCCAAATTTGCTGTGAGGAACACTTAAAAAGTCCCCAAAACATTTACATTTAACAGAAACATACATGTCCGAAACTGTGTGTGTGTGTGTGTGTGTGTGTGAGATCTTTAAAATGGTCCTAAACTCTTATGACCAACACAACGGGTTGGTCAATACATGAGGTGTTCAGCGTTGTCTATGCAGTGTCCTATATTGTGTCTCTTCCAGTATATTTTACAAAGGAGAGAATGAGAGGCGCAAATACATTCCTGCACATAGCCACTAGTATAGACATTATGAAGGTCCTCCCTCCATCACTTGGCAAGTTTTCTTTTTTATCGATAAAATACAAAACAGTCGTATTTTGTCTTTGCATTTTGAGGTTTTGAGCTAAAGAAAGTGTTGTTTTATCAAACAAAAATCACTCCGAACAGAGAGTTCATGCTGTTCCCTGCGTCTGTATTCAGGTGGTGGCGGTGGATCAAGTCCCTGACGGCCTGAGCTCCACAGCCCAGCTCAACATCACCGTCCTGGACTACAACGACAACGCTCCGCAGTTCCCGACTATCCCCGACCCGCTCCAGATCCCCGAGGGCGACTACTCGGAGGTCACTCCGGGAGACATCTTCACCATCGTGCCCACAGACGCCGACCTCGGCCCCAACGGGGAGGTGACCCTCTCCCTCCTCCCCCCCCACCCGCTCTTCAGATTCAGAGAGGTGAGGCTGCGTGACGGGATTGTGGAAGTATGAAATGTGGAAGTATTTGGCTCTGAGGTCATGTGTTGTGTTGCAGGACGGGACGTTGATGGCTGTCGGCGCTCTGGATCGGGAGAGCAGAGAAACGTACGAGCTGTTTGTGAAGGCCTCAGACAAAGGCAGCCCACAGCGAGAGGTAAGAGACCCTCCGACTGTATCGTGGTGAGATCGTTCTTATTCCTGGGACTGTTGTAGGAAGTGTTTCTGAGTCGTCTACCAATCTTTTCAAAAGTGTTCTGTTAGTTTGAAACTCAACTTACGTTTGTTCAAAGGATAACGTTGACGTTTTGCATTGTGTATAAGATCACTTATCTCATATATTGTGCTGCAATTAAATAGCCAGTTTGGGAAGGAAATACACTGAAAGACCCCAAAATTCAGTAGATTTGTCATTAAAATGTTATTAACTCTTGATACACAAGATACTGAAGATACTGAACATCTGAACAAAATGTTTTGTCGTTTCACTTTGATTGTTTTGTGCAAAAAAAACACATGAAATTACAGAAAAGATTAACAAGCAGAGAAGAAGCTGTTTTATGTTGAGTTTATTTTCATATAAATCCATAACATATCAGGTTAACCAACACCATAAAGGAACCAAAGGAAAGGATCAATTATAATTCATTATAAAACATATATATAGATAATAAAATACGACTAATAACACAATACAAGCCTCCTTCACTGAAAAGGTTCTTTGTCACACTGACTCCTGTGCACCAGAACATCACCAGCGTCAGAGTGAACCTCATCGATGTAAATGACAACAGGCCTGAGTTCAGCTCCAGCAGCTACGTCAGCAGCATCCTTCTGAAAGACGGCGAGGAAGGGAAGCTGCTGCTGACGCTGTCCGCCACCGACAGAGACGCCGGGAACAACTCGCTCATCACCTACAGGTCAGCGGCGGACCTTCAGACTGATGAACGACTCCTCGGACTCGTTTATCTCGTATTGTGCTGAAGATGGGTTTTTGCTCTCTGCTGTTGCAGTTTCTATGAAGGAAGTTCTCGGTATTTGGCCCTAAACAGCGAGACCGGAGCCGTGACTTTGATCTCGGACCTCACCGATCTCACACAGGACACCACACTGGTGCTGACAGCTCAGGCTGAAGACCACGGCCGGCCTCCTCTGAACTCCACAGGTATCTGACAGCACCGTGTAGTTTTACTCAACGTTAGATGTTTAGAACCAACAGTCGCCGCTCCGTGTGGCGTCACACTGAGCTAAGCCCCGCCCCTAGCTGTCAGTAGCTCTGATTGGTCCGTGCTGTGACTTACTGGTCACTAACGCATCACTTGAAGCCTGACGAGATGCGTTTTCATGATCCCGGGGATTCTCGCGTGATCTTGTGACGTCGCAATAATCCAGCTACGGTGCAAGGTGTACTTTTAAACCTTGTTTAGAAGAACAAATAGAGAACCTTGCTCAACAGTTTCACATTTCCTTGCATGAGAAAGTTGCAGCTTGTTGGGGTTGCTGGTCATTACCTGTATGTGCTGTATGTGTTTCTTACAGCTGCCGTCGTGGTGAATCTCAGGCTTGTCAGTCTGGGGGAGGGCGTGGCCTTCGGGAGCTCCTCCTACAACTTCAGCGTACGTGAGAACCAGCCGACGGGGGCGGATGTGGGGAGGGTCTCGGCCTTCTCAGGGAGTGACCTCTACGACGTCGCCTACGCACTGAAAACACATACTGACCTGTTCTCCGTCAATGCCAGTGGAGCCATCCTGACCAGAACACAGCTGGACAAAGAAGAGCAGGAGTGGTACATCCTGGATGTGGAGGCAGTGGACACAAGGACCCCCCCTACGTCAGCCATTGCAATGGTATGATCTGGTTTTTATACAAATGTCAGTGTGATTTTGAATGAGATTGTTCCTGGAGGTTCTTTACTTTTGCTCTCTATACTGGTACATTCATCTTGACCCAAGGAATCCTGGGAAAAAGTCTGTCCACTGCAGCCTCAACTGATTCACAGAAATTCCCTTCAGTATCTTGACCCGTTCCTTCTCTCTCTCAGGTCAGAGTTCAGGTGGAGGACGTGAACGAGTCTCCTCAGTTTCCCCCCGAGGTGTATAAGGCCTCCGTGTTCAGCATAGCCCCGTACAAAACCCCCGTCGCCCATGTCAAGGTAAAGACACCCAGCTTCTGTCGGTCACCATTTGTAAGAAGACATCCTCAAGAAACACTAACTGTTGTAAAAGCGTCAGTGTGTCAGATGAGAACTGTTTAGTGCGATGGCTGCTTTACTGTAGCAGGGATCAACAGGAGTTGTGTACTTTGAACTGAACCCCAGCAGGCTGTTCACTCTTTGGATAAAACATCTTGATACTTCCCCCCCCCAGGCTTCAGACCCTGATGTGGGTGAAGAGGGTCAGCTGGTCTACAGTCTGAGTGCAGACAGTCCTTACTTTGACGTGGAGCCGTCCTCTGGTCTGGTGTACGTGGTGTCGGCGGTGGGACTGGCTGGACAGATGGCTGCAGTGGAGGTGAACGCCAAAGACCCCAGAGGACTTTACGCTACAACCAAGGTGGAGGTGAGTGTGGAGGGCCGGAGGAAGGGACTCAACATGTTAGCAAATCAACAACCAGTAGAATCCAAAATCAAGACCAGTCAAAACAGGTGGCACGTTAAGAGTATATATTACATTACATAATATATACATTACAAATAAGATGAAGGAAATGTCCATGAAACACTTTGGCGCCATCTAGTGGTGCAGTTGCAGATTGCAACCAACTGAAACTTCTCCCATGTGTGAAGTGTGCTGGAGAACTGTTTGGTTTGTCCGTTCTGGGCTCCCGTAGAAACATGGCGGACTTCATGAAAAAAGGACCCGCTCCTGTAGATATGATGGGCTCATTCTAAGAAAACAAAAACACAACAATTCTGAATTTCCGGTGATTTTACACTAATGAAAACACACTTGATTGTACAATCCATTTTCTGCCAGTAAACCCCCTTAAATACTACACACTGGCCCTTTAACTGCTGATTTAGCTTCCTATCAGCAACATCAATCTTTAAGTTTAAAATACATGAATGTAAATTCAACAGAAAACCGTTTCTCATGAGGAATTTGAGCAGCATATTTCTTTTAAAGTCTTGCACTCAAACAAGGTTATACTAAATTGTTTAGAGGTGAGGCTGAATATTATGTAACTTTTTAGACCCTCCCCAGCACTGTTACACTCAACTAAAAACACAAAGATGCTCTGCACCACCCCCCTCCCAATACCTCAGAAGAACGGTATTGCGTTGGTTTACATTTGTTTTATAATAGATAATAAAGTGTTTTAAATGTGTGAGTAACTTCCCTACAGTCCCTAAGAAAAGCTGTAAAACATGTGTAAATGACTGATTTTAATGTCCTGTTTATTCCTTCTAATAATCTTTACTGCTTCCTGTATACTCTGTTGGTGTCCTCAGGTAATTCAATAATTATTGTCTTACTTTAAAGATTCATACCTCAGAAACACTCTTCTGTCCCGCAGGTGGACGTTCAGGGCAGTGCGAGCAGCGCTGACGTGGTGGTCATCTCCCTCAACCAGCCGGCTAACATGGTGGAGAAGAAGGTCCCAGAGTTGGAGAAGTGAGACGAGTTGATCACAGAACGATGATTGTTTAGAGATTCATTCTTTCAGGTTTACATTCGTTGCAATTTCTTTTTTCCTCGTCCTCTCAGGTCTCTGGGTGCGGCTCTGGACTGGACGGTGAACATCATCGAGGTGTCGAGCTCTAACGGCGGATCCTCCTCCGAGTCCAGAACGCAGAGAGTCGCCGTGAAGACTCTGGTCGACTTCATCACTGTGGACGGAGGAGAGGTCGTTTCCTCCACAGAGGTCACAAAGTAAGAGTTTGATTTTCAATGTTAACTACGTATTGGAGAGGGATACACACTGCCCTACACAACATTTAAGAAGATGAAATACCTCTTGAAAGTAAGACCATGTATCTTGGATATTTACCTAAAACGGTCAAAAAGAGACAAATATTTAATAAATGTACTTCTGCTGGCCGTCAAAAAGACTCTCACCAGGAAATGGTTGTCACAAGAGAGTCCCACTCTGAACACATGGACGTTACAAAATGGAGAAGATAACATCTGTCAACTACAAACGGGGACAATTGTTGTCATATTGGGGAAAATGGGTTAAAAACGAAACACCCCAGAGACCTGACTTCATTTTCATAAATGGATGAATGTACCAGAGAATAGATCACTCCCCAGTTATAGTTTTCTTTTTGTTTATTCACTCCTTGTTCCATACGTGTATAACTAAAGTGAGCATCATCTGAAGATCTGTGTATGCAGTGTAAATGTGTAAATGTCTGATTGATGCTATCAATAACAATATTAACTACAATATGCTGATCGTTAGACGTTATGACGAAGCAGCCTGAACGGATTCATATATTATAGTTTACTTTGGTTGAATGTAACTTAGTTACTTTTATTCATGTACTGTACTTAAGTACACATTTCAGTTACTTGTACTTTACTGAAGTATTTTCAGTTCATGCCACCATACTTGTACTTCACTACTTTAAATATTAAGATTTCTGCAAAGAGCTTAAAAATGTTTTGTTAATTAAACTTAGTTATTTCAAGTACAGCTTGAACGATTAGATAATTAATTGGGACTATTTTGATAATCGTGTATTTTTAATGGTTCCAGTTTCTCAAATGTGAATATTTGCTGATTTCCTTCTAATAATTGTAATGAATCAGTAATAATGTTGGTTTAGACTGGAACCAACTACAGCAGTAATATCCTGCTTTTAGATTAATGCACAGTAATAACAACCTAATAATATGTCATTGTATATATATATTAATAGCAGTAACATTTTCAATGCAGGACTTTTACCCAAGTAAGTACTTCCCCAGTGTGGTATTAGTACTTTTACTGAAGTAAAGGATCTGAACACTTCTTCCACCAGTCAGGTTTTATTTAATCCGTTTTACAGCTTCTCTGAGGAACTGAAAAGCCTAATTTAAGCATACAAAGTCCAATAAACACCAATAAACAAAATCATTGAACAACATTTCCTCCACCAGGAAGCTGCAGAGCCAATCAGCTGCCGTGAGGGCGGCGCTGGTCAAAGTGTTCGGGGCGGGGCTTCACTTCGACGTGGAGATGAAGCCTCAAAGTCCCGCCTCCAGCCAGGCTGCTGTCATCGCTCTGGGCACCATGTTGGCCCTGAGCATGCTGGGATTGATCGTTGTCGTTGCCTTGATCATCAGGTGAGACTGGAACCCATCGACACTCATGTGCTTCAGAAGTGTTTCTGTTAACAGGTTCATCATGAGAACTTAAAGGGATAGTCCAGATGTTATGAAGTGTGTTTGTATGAGGTTCTTCTCCACAGTCAGTGTTTTACTACAGTAGATGAGTTTATAGAACCAGCACGGGAGCAATATGTGAATCCTCCCAGAAAGAAGTTTAAATAGTCCCGTCAGACCTCAACATGTCTACATGTGTTCGCTCTCACAGGTTCAAGACGCAGAAGCATCAGGGTTCTGACAAAGACAGTATTGACATCGACCGATCTGCTGAAGATTACACGTGAGTCCTCTGAACATCTTCACAGCTCTCCGTTTGAAAACTGGTTTGTTTATACTGGATCTCCATCTGTTTTGTTCCAGGAACTGGTCTCCGGACATCAATGAAACTGAACAGGTATTTTATTTTAACTCCTTTACATCGTGTTGTCTAGTTTAATCTTCATCAATGCATCATATTCTATAAGATCATCATGTGTTCGTCTCTGTCCTGTGAGAACCTCGTATCTCTAGAAGGAACAAACAACCTGTTTTCAGCTTTGTTATGAAGCATCTTCCAGCTGATCCAAGAGGCTTTTTAAAGAGTTTATTAATCTGAAGAAGTAGAGGATTTTATCAACACATAAAGGAACATTTCATCCTTCTGTTCATCACAAACATTCAACATCAGCACATCTGGAGATACGAGGTTTGAACTGGACAGGAAGGAGATGAATAAAATGGAAATACTCAAGTAAAGAACAACGCACCGTGACATCTTTAGTAAATGTACTTACTTACGTCCCATCTTTGTTCCAGGGACAGACGAGGTCACAAGAGAAAGCAGCGGAGGACGAGCAGCAGAGGACGGACGACGGTGGGACAGTAAAGACAGACGGAGACATTGTGAGATTCAAACAGGACAGACAGACGGAGGACGATGAGGACAGAAACACTTCTCATCTCTGATCTAAACACAACAGCTTTCAGTCCGACCGTATGGAGTCTGCAGAGCGCCACTAAAATAATTAGTTTAATTATAGTCAGTTTATACATTTCAGACAAGACGCGTTTCTTTCATGACTTCTAACGAAGTCGAGCACTCGTGAGCTCTTATTCTTTAAGCTGATGAAAGAATGATTTTATTGATTTCCTTCATGTGGCTGCTGGAGTCCGTTTTAAAATCATTCTAAACATCTATTTGTGAATCGATTTCTTTAATCTACTTTGAAATGATCCAACAGAGTAAAGACAAACAGATTCCCTGCTGCCGCTTGATTTCTTAGGCCTTGTCCGCACATTTATGGATTTTATTTCCTTTATGTTTCGGCCTCTCGTCCACACACAAACAGATTAAAGTCTCTAAAACAGACTTGCTTTGAGTAATGACCCTGCTGTTAAAAAGCTCTGACAAAAAGCTAGTAAATAGATTATTTCAAAACTCCCAGACCGGAGTAGAGACCTGTCAATCACAGTAAGCCCCGCCCTAGAGCATACTCCTCTTTATGGTCTGTTTGACTCTAAATGGACCATAATGTACTAAATGAACATCATGCTGTATTGAAGAAGACTTGAAACTAGAGATTGAGACCATAAACTCATGTTTACAATGTTTACTGAGGTAATAAATCAAGAGAGAAGTAGAGTCTTTTCCTCATAGACTTCTATACATTCAGAGGAGTCGCCCCCTGGTGGTCATTAGAGAGAATGCAGCTTTAACACATGAAGCTTTGTCTTCACTTGTCAGACCCGGAGGTTGCCGCCTGCTGTAAACTTCCACATTAAATGATTCCACTCTTCAGCCTCCGTACTACCACAAACATCCCAGCAACCTAAAGTGAAGTTGAAACTGTTTTAAGAACTAAACTCAGCTGCTGTCGTTTTCAGAGTGTTTGTTTCTCATTAATTCTGCTCATGTTCAGACAGAAGTATCAAAAATGGCACTTTATAGAAATGCTGATTTATTTTGGTGAAATGCTCCGGCTGCACTTCAGTTTGAAGAACGATTTGATTCTGGGCAAAATGTTTTGGAACAAAAAAAATCAAATGTTCAAATGTCACTTTTTTTTCCCTTTGATGCACTTTATTATCAAAATTGTAAATAATATGCTGGTGCATTAAATGTGTTCAGATCAACAACATTCTGATTTGAATTGTATCAGTCTGGAAATATTCTCACATTTGCAAAATATATAATAAAAACTAAGCAAAAAAAACCTGTTTTTGTATTTGTAAATGAAACTAATTGTAATAAAAGAACAAATCATCTGAATGTTTGTGAATGTTCCTCCTGAAGTCAAAGGGCTGTGAGACACGGATTAGAAAAGACAAACTCGTTACATCACCTTCATCTCCTCACAGCTGCTTTCATTCCTCACGTGACGTGCCTCAGATGTTAAATTGATATCAGTCCGTGACACCTTCAAGGCATCGATGGACCTTTTCTAGTTAAACGATATCGTTACGCTGGTGGTGTCATGTCACGCAGCTGAATTCTTCAATTCACGTGACGCGTATCGTAAGAAGTAGAAACAAAGTATTTTGTTTCTATGGGAACTGGTATTTGACACCCAGCACTTATTTCTTCTATTATGTTTTCGAGTTGTCCGTCCATTCTTGGCCATAAGTCAAGAAATGATGCGATAATTATGACAATTTCTCATAAATGTCTAATTGGATAAAATGATGAAGTGATGACATTTTGTTCAGACATTAAAGTAAACTGCCGGTTGGTCGGAGGCGGTCAAGCGTGGGGCAGTGATTGTACTTTGTTGATTTCTTTGTGTTGATGTCACAGTTTAAATAACCACGTTGTGAACTCTGACGAGGATTTCTAGTCTTGACTTTTCAAAGCCATCAAACCGCTGAGCTGCTGCAGTAAACTCTTACACTCTGTTCTTCCTCAGTGTGATGTAATAAATAAAGTCTTTACTTACATTGACGTGAAGCAGGCTTTGTGATCCGTGCAGCTTCCCGTACGTCTCCGTCTGCAGCCTGAAAACAACGTCAAACTTCTATTTCTGAGGAAAGAACTTCACAGCTCCACATGGACTTCAGTTCATAATTCTTCATATTAAAACTGTTTTTATTAATTTATTCTCTATTAAAATAAAATCAGAACACAGCAGAAGAAGCGAAAGTAAACAATAGATTATGGAATGTACTTCAGTAAAGAAAATAAAAAGCTCCAGCTGGTCCAACATGGGGGGCTTTATTACAACCAGTCAAATAAAGCACCGCTTTTATATATTCATATATATATAAAGATATTTATATATATATTTATATAGTTTTCATATACACCTTCAGGCAATGACTAGAGAGGATTCTTTACAGAATCAAGTTTCTTGTGGTTCTCTTAATTTACAGGTAAACTTAGTTTCTGGATATTTAAACCACAGAAGAAGTCAAGGCAACTTTCTTTTGCCTTGTTCATAAAGTACAAAACTGGCACAGAGGACGACCATTTTTATACACAGTAAAAATGCAATAAAATTAAATTACATACAGGAGACGAAAGTTCTGTAAACCTTTCCCCGTTACAGCAAACCTCAAACAAATAAAATCACTTTCTAAAACAAATTCAAATCAGTATAAAACACAAAGAAAACAAAAAAAAAAAACACAATGTGCTATAGCTTGTACGACTTTCTGTGTTTTTCTTCTGTGCGTGGAGTCGGAGCTTTATAGAGCGAAACGACACGGCGAGCGCCACTGAAGCTGAAAAACCAACCGACTGAACATCAGCAGAAGGACAGCAGCACACAAACAGCAGAAGAAGAAGAAACCGAAAAACAGGAAAAAAGGTTGTTTTTCCTCTGAGCAGGATTTTTTAATTTCCAAAGAGGAAAAAAAAAAAAAAAAGTTTTAGTTAAAGATCTCATGGCGGCTGTGAGTTGATGATGTCATGAAGAGGGCGGGCCCTTAACGGACAGTTTGGTAACTATGGCGATGGTGGCTTCCACCGTCCTGTACAGCATGTCCAGCATGTCGGGAGGGGGGGCGGCGCTCGGAATCGCCTGTGAGGAGGAGGAGGAGGAGGCGTGGCCACTGCAGCCCTCTGGCCCCTCCCCCACCAGCCCAGCGGCTGATGGGAAGGCAGCGTCCTCTGAGAGGGGCGGGGCCGAGCTGCTGCTGGTCTTAGAGCCCGCCTCCTTCTCGTCCTTCACCTCCTCTGATGTCATCGCCTCACCCCTCCTCCCCTCCCGCTGCTCCGCCTCCTCCTCCTCACTTGCCATCACGTGACGCGGCGGCTCAGGCTCCTCCCCCTGCCCAAAGCCCTCCCCCGCCTCCTGCAGCAGGGAGGAGGAGGAGGAGAACGAGGAGGACGACGACGACGACGCCTCCATTTTCTCCTCTTTGGGGGAAGAGTCCAGGTTTCCAGAGGAGGCGGGGGCGGGGTCCGGGGAGGGCGGGTCCTGCTCGGTGCCCGGGTCGATCAGCGAGGAGGAGTCTCGCGTCTCCGTGTCAGAGGTGCTGGCGGGCGTCAGCGCCTCCTGGTGGTCGGGCTTCGGCTCGCCGCAGGGCGGGAGGGCCGAGGAGGACGAGGAGGAGGAGGAAGAGGTGGAGGCCACGCAGAGCGGCACCGACGCTGCATCACCGGCTCGGTCGTCATCGCTGCTCACCCTCCGCCGCTTCACCGGGGTCGCCCCTTCATCCTCAGCTGAGAGACACGACACATGTTGTGAACATCTGGTATGATTTGTGCAGGTTTTAAATTCAAACAATGGATTAATGGAGAAAATATCAAACCTTCTTAAGCTTAGTTTATACTCGCGCGGCATGATTATGTGACCATAATTCACTGATAAAAGCTCTATTTACAGAGACGGACAACATGTTTCTAGATGCTTTAGAACAAAAGGTCTTAAAAATCTTCATTTGAGTAAATATTTGGCAAATCAAATTGTTTACAGGATATTCAAATTTATTTTCTTTATAATATATTTGATACTTACAGATAATTACAAATGGAGGTTGGTTTGTGGTCTACGGTCATATCTACGAGTCATTGTCTTTTGGACTCCTCACAGTCCATTTAGTTTGTACGCAGAGAGTTTAAACGCCTCCGCTCATGCTCAGGGCTCGCGCTACGGCGCCAACCACGAGTACAAACAAAACTGAAACTGTCTGTTTTTACATGTTAGTGTTGTACCTTTGGCCTTGTGGTCCTTGGCCTCGAGCTCCAGAGCGCTGCGCTGCTGGACACAAACGCGGCAGCGACCCAGCAGCTCCTGCAGGGCGGGGCAGAGGGCCGGGTCGACGGTCTGAGGCGGCTGGACGGACAGCAGCAGCAACAAGGCCCTCAGGTCCTGATGCACAGAGAGAGACAGAGAGAGACAGAGAGAGAGAGAGAGAGAGAGTGAGTTTTCAGTCCGAAACAGACGACAGGAAGTGCTGTGTGGTCTGAGCGTGTGTTCGTGGTCGTACGCCGTTCAGCAGGCCGCTGGTCTTGCTGAGCTCCAGGCGGTGAGCCGCCAGTTCAGGCTGCAGGCTGCTCTGTTCACTCAGCAGGTTCGTCACCAGAACACCGATCAGGTTGGAGCAGCTGGGGCCGGACAGCACCTGAACCTACACACACACACACACGAGGTGATGCTAAGGTGACAACATCTAAACAATTATTTACAGGCTGGACTACAGAAGACCTGAGAGGCAAGTGAGAAAACAACATTCTTGCGATCCATTTTTTAAAAGTGAGAAAAATGATTGTCCCTTTGTTCTTGTAATATAAATGTTGGACACAAGAGGCTGAAGTGCATCACAACCAGGAGGCAACCTCCGGTTCTGCCGAGTGAAGCCGATGCTGAAGAGTCTTAAACCTGCATTCTCTCTACTGAGCACCAGGGGGCGACTCCTCTGATTGTATAGAAGTCTATGAGAAAATGACTACTTCTCTCTTGATTTATTCCCTCAGTAAACATGAGTTTATGGTCTCAATCTCTAGTTTTCAGTCTTCTTCAGTACAGCATGATGTTCATTTAGTAAATGAGTCTATTTAGAGTCAATGATTTAGGGGCGGGGCTACCTGGTGTTTAGAGTGCATGGTGAAATTTAAACTCATCTGGAAGACAACATGAATGCTTTTAGTCCCATTAAGAACATGTGGTAGCGGTGCACCTCAGCCTCTTGTGGTGGAAATAAGTATTACAACAACAAAAACTATTTTCACACATTAATTTGTGTTTAGAAAATTAGGAAGATTATTCTTGCAAAACTAACCAGCTCTTAAAGGAGCAGTGTGTAGGATTTAATGCCATCTAGTGGTGAGTTTGCAGATTGCAACCAACTAAACACCCTCCGTTAAGTCTTCCTTTAGAACTACGGTGGCCTTCAGACATACGGCTCTCTCTGGAGCCAGCGTTTGGTTTGGTCGTTCTGGGCTACTGTAGAAACATGGCGGACTCTTAGAGGAGGACCTGCTCCCTATGTAGATATGAAGGGCTCATTGTAAGCTAACAAAAACGTCTGTTAAAGTTTCAGGTGATTACACACTGATAAAGACATTTCTTCACCAAAAGAAATAGATACAACTGGCAAAGAACAAAAACGTCTAAAGACAAGTTGCAGTACAGTTTTAGTTCTGTACCTTGTGCAGGAAGCAGGTGAGGAAGGAGTAGGCCACGTTGTTGTTGAGAAACGTCCTCTCGTCCATCAGGATGCACTTGATGTACTCGCTGAAGACCGGATCCTCACAGAGCAGCTTCACACACGTTTTAGCCAGAACAGACTGAAAGAGCAACAAGGAAAACTGTATCAATGCAGTAAAAAGGGAACTGAAGGAGTGAGACTGAAAACACGGCGAGTTTATAATGTGACAAACCTGTGACTGACAGAGCTCCGTCCACAGTTTGGGGAAGATGGCGAGGTGAAGAGGGAGCCCTTCATACGCTATCAACACACCTGAGACACAGAGTTGATATGTAAACACCTACATGCAGGCGTGTATTCATGAATGGTTCATTTTACACAGATTCATACGTACTCAGTTTGACGAGTGTGTCCGTGAACTTCTCGCAGTTGATGGCGACGCGACACAGCAGGTGGCTGAACTGGTGGTAGGACAGGAAGTAATCCAGCAGCATCCGGTCGTACACCTCGTCTTTACCCTGAGACACACACGCACACACAAACACACACACAGTTTACTACCAACATCAGGCTCCTGCAGGTTTTAATCAACAAATATTCAGTTTACAATGAAAAAAAAACAACTGAAAATCCTTCCAGAGCTGCAGATGTGGCTGCAGGTGAGGCGACAGAGCTGCAGGTGAGGCGACAGAGCTGCAGGTGAGGCGACAGAGCTGCAGGTGAGGCGACAGAGCTGCAGGTGAGGCGACAGAGCTGCAGGTGAGGCGACAGAGCTGCAGGTGAGGCGACAGAGCTGCAGGTGAGGCGACAGAGCTGCAGGTGAGGCGACAGAGCTGCAGGTGACGTGACAGAGCTGCAGGTGACGCGACAGAGCTCCAGGTAACGCGACAGAGCTCCAGGTAACGCGACAGAGCTCCAGGTAACGCGACAGAGCTACAGGTAACGCGACAGAGCTACAGGTAACGCGACAGAGCTACAGGTAACGCGACAGAGCTACAGGTAACGCGACAGAGCTACAGGTAACGCGACAGAGCTACAGGTAACGCGACAGAGCTACAGGTAACGCGACAGAGCTACAGGTAACGCGACAGAGCTACAGGTAACGCGACAGAGCTACAGGTAACGCGACAGAGCTGCAGGTAACGCGACAGAGCTGCAGGTAACGCGACAGAGCTACAGGTAACGCGACAGAGCTACAGGTAACGCGACAGAGCTACAGGTAACGCGACAGAGCTGCAGGTAACGCGACAGAGCTACAGGTAACGCGACAGAGCTACAGGTAACGCGACAGAGCTGCAGGTAACGCGACAGAGCTACAGGTGACATGACAGAGCTACAGGTAACGCGACAGAGCTGCAGGTAACATGACAGAGCTACAGGTAACATGACAGAGCTACAGGTAACATGACAGAGCTACAGGTAACATGACAGAGCTACAGGTGAGTGTTAAGTGATCCCACCTTGCTGCTCTCCACCATGGACGGCAGCAGACACATGTTGAGCTCCGGTCTCGGAGGTCGGATGTTGTTCTTGGCTCCCATCAGCTTTATGTTCTCTCTGCAGGGCAGGTAAGGACCGAACGACACTGTGGACAAAAAACATACGGTCACTGAAACTGCCCTTAATATAAGGTTTTAATTCATAAAAGACATTTTAATAACATATTAAAAGAGGAGGAGACTCACTGGGGATGTTGCTGTGGTGGTAGGTGCAGTGGTTGTGCTGCAGGAAGGGAACCAGAGTGTGCAGGAAGTCGTGAGGACTCAGCAGAACAAGTTCCTTTAGAACATCTGCAGGAACCAGAACAAAGAAACATTAAAGCGAGGAAGTATTTAACAAAGTAAAAAAACACTTTACACTTTTTTCCATTAATTAATTGATAGTTTGGTTTTGGGGTGTGTGTGTGTGTGTGTGTGTGTGTGTGTGTGTGTGTGTGTGTGTGTGTGTGTGTGTTACCCAGGCAGGCGTTGCGGAGCTCGGGCGGGCTGTAGGAGTTGAGGAGTGTGAGCAGCTTGTGGGCAAAGTCGATCCTCTCCTGCCACTGGATCAGAGCCTGCTTCACATCTGGATGACAACACACAGAAACATCTGCTCAGAACAGTAGTATCATATTTTTAAACTGTACATTATGTTAAACTATATCAATACATTCCACAATATATTTGACTTTACATCATACATTACATTATGTTATAAACTACTCTTAGCAAAGGGTCAACTGCACTAATAGTTCAAATAGAGCTCTGGTTGTGTGTACTGTGTGTACTATGTGTCCTGTGTGTACCGTGTGTCCTGCGTGTCCTGCGTGTCCTGTGTGTCCTGTGTGTCCTGTGTGTCCTGTGTGTCCTGTGTGTCCTGTGTGTACTGGTGTACTGTGTGTACTGTGTGTCCTGTGTGTCCTGTGTGTCCTGTGTGTCCTGCGTGTCCTGCGTGTCCCGTTTGCCTCGTAAATGTCGAGTCTAATTGCTCTTTAATGGTTTGTTTATTCTGTCTACTGCTGTAACACCCGAATCAATAAAGTTTTATCTCGATTCTGACCTTTGCGCTGCAGGTACGGCCGGGTGGCTTTGAGGACGGACAGGAAGATGGAGAGCAGCTCCACCAGGTCTCCAGTGACGTGACACGCCGTCGCCTCGTGGTACATCATGTGCAGCGTGTTGAAGGACTGCACAGGACAGACGGGACAACAACAACAATGAGCTGCACATGTATTTATATCTTTACAACATACGACATCCTCTGTTCTTGGACCTTAGCATCGGAAAATTATAAACCCGAGGGAGAGCAACAGAGGAGGGATTTCTCTCCCAGGATGGACAGACGTGCAATAGATTCCTCAAATCCTCTGCTTTTACATTCACTTTTAATTAGAAATTTTAACAGAAATTATAAAACCAAATTCCCTATTTTTCTCTTTATTTCTAATATTAAAATAATCTGAAATGTGATTCTCTCTTTGTCTGATGTAAAGAGGAGATCCAGATCCTGGTCCTGGTCCTGGTCCTACCTCAGTCATGAGGATGAGTCCCCTGTTGAAGACCACCAGCAGTCGGTCCTCGTCGTTCTCCAGCAGAACCCTGAAGGCACTAAGAGGAACAGCAACACTAGGTGTTAGGATCCAGATCAGAGAAGCTCCTGAAGGCTTATTGTGCCAGAGTTCAGGCTCTAAATGCAAGCTTCACAATACCATTGTCTCAATAAACACGTGTGTGTGTACGTGTGTGTCCTGACCTGATGAGCGTGGTCCAGCAGGAGCGGCCGTCCAGGCAGCGCAGGTAGCAGCTGATGGTGGTTTTCTTAAACTGTTTGACGTCCTCCAGCTCTTCTTCTCTCATGTCGGCCCGCTGCGCCACAAACAGCTGCATCAGGTTGAACAGCTCCTCCACCGCCTGCAGGGGGAAGCACACACACACATCACGTCATTTCATACTCACTCTGGTGACTACTACAAACCTTCCTCCACAGCTCTCCTTCATCTCTCACACGTCCTGTCTTATTCCACTCACCCCGGGGTACTGGCTGGCGTGCGGCGTCAGGTTCTTGAAGGCCCACTGGATGTTCTGGTGCGAGGCGAGCTGCCGGGTGAAGGCGGGCGACTGCTCGCAGCACATCCGCAGGATGCCGTAGTAGGCGGGCAGCATGCCGCGGTTGAAGAGCACCACCTCCTGGTCGTCGTGGTCGGCCAGGATGTAGTTGAAGGCGATGTTCTTGGTCACCACGGGGTTCTGCACCACCAGGCGGACGTTCTCCGGGCAATCCACGCACATGTTGTACCAGAAGGACAGCAGCGCCTGCTTGTTGTGGTTGGTGGCGATGGCCGGCTCCGACAGTTTGGGCTGAAGACGGAGAGGAAGAAGACGAGGCTAAAGCTTCAGACGAGTGATCATAGCAGAGCTGCAACTCAGTTATTACGTAGTTATAACCAGATTAATGGACGATTAAGATACATTTCATATTATTAGAACAGTGTTTAAAGAACCAAATGAATGACAGTATCTTTATACAACAGCTTCTACTCTACCTTTATACTGAGACTCTAAAATGTTGTTCTTTTCTTAATAAAAATAATAAAAGAAGAAGACTGAATGTACCTGGAAGAGGTTCCAGAGGTCCATGAAGTATCCGGAGAACATGAGTTTCTCCGTCTTGGAGATGAGGCAGTATGTCATGAAGCTGAAGTACTGAACCAGCTTGGTTGTGCCGTGAACGCTGGCGTCCACGTACAGCTTGGCGCGTCCCAGCAGCCCCAGCAGCAGGTTGTACACCTGGTGGAGGACCACGGTGGTGTCGGGCGACAGCGGCAGCTCGCGGGTCGGCAGGTGGAGGGAGCGCGTGGAGCGAAACATCTGGCGGAAGGAGTTGCTGGGGATGAGGGAGACGAGGAGGTACGCCGCCGCTGGAGGGACGAGACACGAGTTCATTCGTATTTATTCTTTAATGTTAGCCCGTATTCATTAGAGTGGTTATATTTCTAACATCCACTTGTGAGGCTGGACTTGGTTCTTCTATGCCACAACCTATTCTAGTCAGGTTAACTCGTTAGTTTCACCTCTGAGAGGTAACAACAGAACTGTTAAAAACCCAGGTGTGATAAAAAATAAACACACACACTGCAGCATTGGATTTTGGGGGATGCTGAGGCTCTTACATGTGCGGACTCGGGGGTAGTTGTGAGCCAGCAGGAAGCGTTCCACCCAGTTCTCCATGTTCTGCAGCACCCAGCTGTGGGCCAGCTTGTTCCGGGGAGTCTGGACAGCCAGCCAGTCCAGACACTGGGACGGGTTGTACTCGATCACCTGATGGGAAGAACACAGACGTTACATGAAGACTCTCCACTCAACTAAACTTGGTCATTGTCTAGTGTTTGTAGACGCATAGACAATAAGCTCAGCTGAAGCACAAGATCCTGATTTCACTGGTTAAAGGAAACTGAACAGAAGATAAAAGCTTCATTCTTAACTTGTTACATTAAAGGTGAATTGTATTTCGATGTCAGTATTTTACCTCCCAGATCCTCTGGAGGATGTAGGAGGCGAAGGAGGGCATCCCCGGTGGGCCGCCCGCGAACTCCATCAACATCGTCAGCAGCTTGAAGAAAGGATTGGCAGCCTGATGGAGAAAACTCATATTTTAGATGATCTGGTGTCTGACTCAGTACGAGTGAATGATTCCACAGAGGAGCTTAATAATATAAAAGGTAAAGAAAAAAGAAACACAAACGTGTCAAAACCTTGGATTCAAAAAAACAAATCTATCTGCATGGCTTTATAAACAAACTCACCTCAGGAGTCAGCTTAGCGATGGAGGTGAAGAGCATCGACACAATCTGTACAGTCAGGAGGAGAATTACATATATATATAAAACAAAGTATATAATAATGCATTAACTATCGGTAATCAATAATATAATGTACATTATTCTGATATTGGCTCCTCTGCATAATGACATAATGTACTTTGTAGGTATACTTTGATGCTAATACTTTTGAGGTCCAGTGTGTAGTATTACGTTCAGACATCTCGTAGGTCTGACACAACATGTGTTGAACAGATGGACTCAGTATCAGTTCTGAATCAGTTCTGATCTCTCTGTGTGTGATTGAGATGAACATACGTGCTCGGCCAGGCGGTTGTTGTAGCGACAGAGGCTGAAGATGAGGTTGCAGGTCTGCCTGATGTTGATGCCGTCTCTGATGTGCTGGAAGAGGAAGGGGAAGCCTTTCCCTCCGGTCAGCGCCGCCATGTCGCTCTGCGACAGAGTCAGATGTCTGGAGAGCAGGAAGAGAAAGAGTTGAGCATTAAACGCACATTAAACTAAACCGCTAGAGGTAAAAAAACATCTGTGTTCAGCAGACACAGGACGCACTAGAGCCGAGCTGCCACTAACGTTTGCTCAGCTTGATTCTCTGAGAAATTAAGATCCAGACGTCCAATGACTGAAATCCTGCATGCGGTAAAAATATATAGTTAAAAAACGATATAAATGTGTCTTGTGAAAATACGGTTAAGAACTGGATAAAATGTCACGACTTCTGACAGACGACCACAACGCATTCAAAAAAGAGATACGACGCCTTGTTACCTTGATTTAAATGACAGGTTTGAAGTAAACAACTCAACAAAGTAACACAGTCCAGTCGTTTTACATCTGGAAAAGTTACACGTTATACCTTTAGAGAGTATATATATATATATATATATATATATATAAATAACATAGTAAATCCATGTCGTACCTCTCAGAGCGAGACTGCTCCACCAGCAGAGCGATGAGGGCGATCATCTTCTCCAGAGCTGCAGGACGATACTTCTCCTCCGCCAGAGACAAGATGTCTTCCTCCTCGTCCTCCTCCTCTCCCTCCTCCTCCGACAGCACCTCCACCTGAGGCTGAGGGAGGACACTCGTCATGTACAGATCAATTCAACAGACTTTATTGACAACTGATAGGTGGGTTGATTCATTGAATGAAATTAACACCAAAAACAAGCCAATAATAAGATTCAGAAGAATGAAATAGATACAATTAGCCAATTAAATTAAATTGTGTGTAAATGAAATTTCACTGAAGTGACTGATTTGAATGATTCCTCTTCCACTGATCATTAATCTGTTAGAGGACAACGGGCTCACATCCCATCCACACATCATAGCAGACCAATAAATAACAGCAGTACGCACCGTTCAGAATAAAGAGATGAAGTGAGAATCAGAACATACATGAAGTAATCAGTGAGTACACTTACGTTCTCGGGGCCTTTGGTTCCCATGTAGAAATGCACCATGATGGAAATGGCTTGTAGTGACAACAGGAACTGACTCTGGAGACGCAAAAACAGAAGACAATTAAAGCTTTAATTAACATATCACAGGTATGGAACAATATTTAAATCATATGTCCAAATGAAAACAAACAAGATCAAAACATTTGGTGGCATTTCATCAACAATATTGTCTTAACAGCTTATAACACATCTTAATGAACTAAGACAGATTTAGTAACAGTGGAGTCGATTAAAGCACCGTCCAGCTGCAGCCACACTGAAGGAGCCTTCACACCAATGTGTGTTGCATGTTCTCCGTTCCGTGTGTGTTCCGTGTGTGTTCTGTGTATGTTCTGTGTGTTGTTGTGTAATATCAAATAATGTTTGTAACAACTATCATAATCCGTACCATGAGAAACTGCTACATTACTCACTGCTTCATTATGCTCACATGCACATTATAAAGACAGGGCGTGATATCCTGCGACAGGAAACGTGGCATCCCGTTTATAGAGGATGTACATCCTGTAGGTCTTACGCAATAGCAGCCGAAAAGAGGGAGTACCTCCGGCGGCAAGCATTATAAAAGGAGCACACACGTACTGCAAAGCGCGCTTGCCATCTCGTACCTTGAGACACTAATATCTTTCAGAGACTCTTGAGAACTCGTAGCTGAAGACCGTACGGTAAAACGTTGGAACACTCCTTAAGTGGAAATAGCATTATATTGTAGAACAGTATAAAATCCCTTAAAAAGGGAAATATAAGCTTCAGCATATAAACTTGTAACTGCTCGAGTGATGAAATGAAGATACTTGCTTTACCATAAGTATTGCAAGGAACTTGAAATTAGAGTTTCCTCCCTTTCTTTCCTTCTCCCCCTTCATCGTATCCAGGAGAGCTGCGTCGTCCGAGGGGAGTGTGTATCTAATCTAGACTCGTGATCGGTCAAACCTTACAAAACGTCGATAAAGAAAATAAAATAGAATGTGTGTTCTGTGTCTGTTCCGTGTGCATGTTCCGTCTGTCTGTCTGTCCGTACTGGTACCCGGTCAGAGGAAACAGGACTCAGTTCGGTCTTGAAGATGTTCGACTCATCTTACAGGTTTGTGAAGACTCACAACACTTGAGATGAACATCAGTAAAACAAACGACGCCTTCGGATCACAAACATCTTTTCTAGTCTATAAACATCCGCTCAGACCGACCTCCTCCTCTCCCATCTTGGCGAACTCGTAGAGAAAGGCGAAGTACTCCGTCAGGTGTTTGCTGTGAGGCTTGACGCCGTGCTCCATGATGGACAGCAGCGTCTTCACGAAGCGAGTGACGCAGGACCGGCTGCCGATGTCCTCCACGGGACCGTCCATGTCGTCAGAGCTGAGACAAGAAGAAGAAGAAGTAGTGAACACACGACAGGATGAATGAGACTCGGACTGTACTGCACAGGTTGTGTTAGTTAGTCAGCAGATGTTTTCAGATAGTTTTGTTAAACACGGCCTCCGATTACTTCAATTCATGAAGAGTTCACCGCGGAGGCACGTGAGAAGTTGTCTTCACGTATTCAAGGTAACACAGGGTGAGGAATTGATATGTGAATGGTGACTTTATGGGGGAAGTATACCTTTAACTGTGAGTGTGTGTGTGTGTGTGTGTGTGTGTGTGTGTGTGTGTGTGTGTGTGTGTCAGTGATGTGGAGCCACAGATCTTTCTCAGAGTCCGGAGTGACGGAGACACTGAGCGACACGCGGCTCCTGTTTGGATTTCTATCGCCGCCTGACATCACAGACACAACACTGTCTGCTTGTGCTGCACATCTCTGACGGCGCCATGACAACAGACTCTCCATTTATCAATGAATCTGATGGATTAACATGAAAAAAAGTTCTGAACATTTCTAGTCTAAGTTCTTTCAAATGGTTTTCTCTGCTGGCTGCTGAAGAGAGACCGTAACAAAAATGTGAATAAGTCTCTTAGAATATTAAATACATTTGAAGGGAGGTAAACTTAATAAAGAACATCTCAATTTATTTCTAAGTACAAAGAACTATGAGTAAGCAGTTTGTGTGTTTTGAACAAAAGTGAGAGTAAAACGTTGTGAAAAGCAGCGACATACCCGTCCTCCATGCCGGGCTGCAGATAGAGGTGAGCGTGAACCGGACGGAGCCTCTGGATGACGTGAATACACAACCTCTGGAACATCTGGAGGACAGAAGCAGAAGTGGGTCAGCTGTGCGAGGGACCGGATAGAGGAACGCACAGTAGGAAACAGGAGGAACGTTGAGCATTACGTTTCAGTGAAGTTCTATCAGATAAAGAACTCACTTGTCTGACGATCTGATTGGGGCACTTAATGAGGATCTGCATCGGCCACCAGTTGTCGTCAGCCATCCGATCCAAAAACCACTGAAACAGAGGAAATGAAAACACCGTACAGTACACGTTGAGGTGTCAACAAAACAACAAAGACCTGCGCCGTGAGGTGAAATATTAAAGCCGGGATCAAACCTCGCAGGCGGCCTGGCTGTTGTTGAACTGTTTGGTGAGGAGTTCAATCCACTGCAGCATGGTGGGCTGGAGGTAACAGAGCAGGAAGCAAACACATCCGTCAGTCGGTCTCCACCGTCCAGCAGTGAGACATCAAATGTCCGATAATGAAAGGCGAGCGTGCGTTACCTTCTCCTTGGAGTGAATGAAAGTCTCGAGGACGAACGATGTGCTGAGCTGCAAAGAAAAGAGCATTTAAAGTAAAGTCGAGTCAAGTTTCATGGCGACCTCTGGATGAAGAACTGAATTCAAGAAGAAGTAGAACAAGTAGAATCTGAAACTCTGAGAGAGTTTAGTGAAACAAGCCCGATGTCTTTACTGCACACAAAGTGACTAGAAGACTTTTATTCCAGGCAGCAGTTTGACGTTCACGATTTATTTGGACAATAAAATGTCAGAAATTAAAATAATTAATTAAAATAAACGCATCAGTGGTCGCCATGTTGGGAGCCAATAGAAATGCTCCTGATCTAGTGTCTGGCACCTTTAATAGATTATCTAAAGTGTTATTGGCTCTAATTCTGACATCACGAGAAGCCTTTTAGAGCACAATGCCCGTTTTGTTATTCTCGTCATCACCTTAACCTCGTTTAATTGTCAGAATAAAATCGCTGAACTTTCTTTAATTGTAAAAAGATAAAGTGAAATGTTTGAACCTGGTATATTTCTCACCTTAGCAGTCATGAGGGAGACGGCTTTAGGGTCTGGTAGAGTGCTGGGGATGCTGCCGCAGAGCTGCCACATGAAGCTACAAAGAAAGTAATAAACATGAGTAACAGTGGACGTAATGAATCCATTCTGTCAGAATAAGTACGAGGTTTGATACTCACCCAAAGTACGTGTGTTCAAATATATTTTTATCCTGGAGGAACTGCATGTTGTCGTGCCAAATCCACTGAAAGAGACACAGACGTGTACATTTAACATTTCAACGCAACTATAAATGTACCAACTCTAAACACAAGAGCAGAGCCACCGTACCTCCAGCAGATCAGGAGAGACGTCAAAACTAAAGTCCTTCCCGTTCTCCTCCTCCAGCTCCACCCTCTTATAGAAGAGCATGTAGGCACTGTGTGTCTGCAAGTTCAATCAACGCCTCGTTATTACCTTCTGGAGCACATCATGAAACACTGAACGAGATCATTGAAAACAGAAATCCATCTTCACCTTCTCAAAAGAGAAATCCATGAACTTGTCCGTGACGGAGTCGTAGGTTTTAGTCTGAAAGAGAAAAAAGCGACGTCAGCAAAATTCAAGAGCGACGGATGAAATGTTTTATTTATTTCGTGGGCTGCAGCTCGTACCGTCATTTCTCCTCCGAAGCACTCGGACGCCAGCTGTGCCGAGTCGAAGGGCTTCACCTCGGCGTCGTTGAACAGGTACCTGTGAGAAGTGATGCTTATTAAACCAACCCGAGCGACCTGAACCTTCTAACCGACGTCTCACTCAATCATCACTCATCACCGTTTCCCCTTCGACATGCTTCTGCGCTCACCACTTGTTGTTCTTGTAGGCGTGCGGGTTGACGATGTCTCGGATGAAGCTGTAGTAATGGCCGCCGTCTGCCGTGCCCGTGTGCACCGTGACGCCGATGAGGTCGTACTCGTAGCTCTCCGTGACTTTTGCCTCGCCCTCTTCCCGAAAACCTGCGGACACGCGGCAAACACGGCTCAGAAACTGCGTTTCCTCTCGCGACGTCAACACAAAAACACAAACGCTTCAGACGCTATTTGAGATATTTGGACGAACCCTCTTTGCGCTCTCCTTTGCCCATGAGGAAGTCCTCGGTGTACGGCGTCATGTCGAGGCGCAGCGGGAAGGAGAAGTGGGTGTTGACCTTCTCCTTCATCATCGTCACCATGTTGAAGGTGTATCTCATGGTGTTGAAACTCAGGATCCGTGGCAGCTTTTTGAAACACGCCCTGTGGGAGGAGAGAATTCAAGTAGAGGATTTATTTAACGGATAGAAATTGTGAAATTTCAATATTCCTACAAGAGTTTTTGTTATTTGCTAATTTAACGAACGAGATCCACGGACCTTTTCTCAGCCCGGACCTTCTTGCCACACTGGGAGCAGGTGTACATGTTGTCGCCCTCCAGAGTGTCTTTGATGGTCACCTCATCCAGAGACTCCTGAATGAAGACAGAAAGAAAGAAAAGGTGTAGAGCTTTTCTCAGAATATTACGTTTGATGAGTGTGAACAGGTCAATACCAGTCGTGGAAGAAGTATTCAGATCGTTTACTGAAATAAAGCTACTAATAGCACACTTGACATGTTCCCTGTCAGTGTTTTACTGTTACATCTGATGTTTCTGGATTAATTACTGCTGCATTAATGTGTGTGTTGTATTTTCCTGCTGTAGATGTTTTAAACTCCTTTACATCCTGTTGTTTAGTTTAATCTTCATCAAAGCATCATATTCTATAAGATCATCATGTGTTTGTAGCGTCTCCAGCTGATCCAAGAGTCTTTTTAAAGACTTTATTAATCTGAAGAAGTAGAGGATTTTATCACAAACATTCAACATCAACACATCTGGAGATACGAGGTTTAAACTGGACAGGGAGGAGATGAAGAACTGTAACTAAAGCGGTCAGACATGCGTACCTAAGTACAATACTTGCGTAGATGTACTTCTGTACATTCCACTGTGTGACAGTGTGTTTTAAATACTCACGTAGATGTTCTTCATATCAGCCACTTGACATCTGACTGTGTAAAACTCCTCTGCCGTCTGACTGACGTGGTCACAGTCCTGCAGGACAAACGGCACAAAACGTCTCAAACAACTGAATTCACAAGTTCACCACGAGGTCAACTTTGTAACTCTTGAATTTAACGACTTTAAACTTCTGCGCTACATTTGGAAAAAGCATTCTGACGATATGAAGACTGTTCATCATGTAGAGTCAAACCTAAAATCAACGTACAGTAAGAGCAGCACCAATATCCTCTAGAATCACAATATTTAAACACTTTGAATTATAAATAATAATAATACTTCAAAGGTAACAGATATGCTTGGAGCTTGATGGCTTCTTTTTGGTCCTTAAACCTAAATAATAACATGTTTTAATTATAAAATCGAATGAATGTCCTCAAACTCACCAGAGAGACCACATTGTTGGTGATGACGCCTCCAAACAAAGTCTTCACTGTGTTCTTCTGTGAGAACAAATAAGACACATTCACCAACATGTAAATCAATATGTAAACATAAATCTGTCCTTTCCATCACTTGTGGTGTTCTCTATGTGCGTACGTCTTATTTCCAGATGTGCTTTTATTCCTTCAACTCTGAAGCATTTGATTCAGTTCATTATCATTATTATTTATTGGTCGGACTTGTGTGGCGCCGTGTGAGTTTACCAGCTCCTGTGACATCTCCTCTATCTTGGTGATGAGGTCGGTGAAGAACTCCGTCATGTCCTTCTGCTCCCCGGTGTTGAGCGGCTGTTTGTCCATGGTGTAGGTTTTACAGAAGGGCCGGGGGTTGTACGCTTTCCTCTCGCTCTCCTGAACGGACGGACGGTGAAGAAATGGAAAGTTTAGCCGATGTAACGACGTCCGTCTGCACCGATATGCTTGAACCTTTCAGGAGCTCCGCTCTCCTTAAAGGACCAGCGTGTAGGATTTAAAACATGGCGGTACAACAAGGCTCAGTGAAGAGGACCCGCTACCCACGTATATAGGAAGCGCTCATTCTAAGCTAACCAAGTTATGAATATTAGATTCCATTTCTGCCAATAAATCCCCCTAAATGCTTCAGAACACTTTTTCTGGGACCAAAGAGAGCCGAGGAAGGTGAGTAAAACTATAAACAATGCTTATTGTTCTGGATGAACTATTCCTTCTAAAAAAAGAACAACGCATTTGAATCTCGGGACATTCTTTACATATTCAGAGGTTAAAGTCTTGATGTTTTAACGTCCATGTTTACTTTCTTTTACTGAACTCTGTTCTCTGTGTTGTTATTAAAATCCAAACCCCAAAACCTGCGGGACAGAAAAGTATATTTTCTTTAAACAATCTCTGTGAGGAACGCTTGAAATTGTGATATTTTATGATATTTAGTTTATTCATTTAAAAATGTTTGCCTCAAATCAACTGTTTGCAGCAACCAGATTCTGTAAAATACATTAAATTCTGCACGCCTCAGCGCAACTGTGACGCCATGACTGACTCGCCTGAGACCAACAGTCAGGCGACAAACATTCTGTGAAATATTGGCTGAACTGCAAACTGATATAAAACTGATTTATTATGTATAAATATAAAACGTAAAACTATAAATGTAAAACTCACCATGAGATACGTGAACATCTTCTGCAGCTCCAGCAGCGTGGTCTTGTGTTTGATATCCTCAGCGTACTGCACACACACACACACACACACACACACACACACACACACACACACACACACACACACACACACACACACACACACATGAATCTACACTCCGTCTTGAATTTGAAGGATGCTTTACTGGGTTTCTCTGCCCTCAGTCTGTCTTGCAGGCACTGACCTTGGCAGTGAAGACGGCCTGGCGGGCCTCGGGGATCATGTAGAGCTGCTGGATGGTGGAGGCCAGGTAACAGGTCGCTCCCAGGTTAGTCAGACCCACGAAGCGGCACTCGGCCCGCACGTCGTCGTGGGGCCAATAGTCCCACTTGTACGGGGCGTGAGAGGCTGGAGGAAGAGCATCAGCAGGTTCTTAATGTTAATGTTCAGCATGTAGACCGAGACCTTTCTGTTGTGGTGTAGCCTTAAACCACGTCTATGGTTGTTGTTGAGGCTGTCCCAGCGTCTCCAGCATTAATCCCACCAGAGGGACAACGTCTCACAGAAACAGACTGGTGTCACTGTAGCAACGCTCAAATTGAGTCAGATCATCGTCCCAGAGGACTTCTGACACAGAGTGTAGCTTGCAGACGAGTTTCCTACTTTAACAATGACGCGAGTGTCGGACTCGCATTCATCAGGTGGACAGAAACACGACTTCAAGTGAATTCTAATGATGCTTTGAGTGGTGTGTAAACAGTAAACGTTAGCAGGTGTTCTGGTGTTTTGTGTCCATCAGCTGGTTTTTAAGTTTGTATGCCGCCTAGTGGACAAAAATCAAATCGCCCAGAAGACGTGATGAACCGAGCCGGCCCGTGACCGTCGTTCTTCCTCATATAACAGCAAAGAAAGCTTTGTTTTAAACAGCTCCCTTTGTGTGCCGCTACATGTCGGATTGGGGTAAAGAATGATGAAAGTGAAGCGGTCCTCACCTTGCATGTGCTGTGACATGACCCAGTTGTGGAGCAGCCGGTAGTTCTCCACCGAGCCCTTCACCGTCTCCACCAGCAGGTCGTAGGCGGCGGCCCGGGCGGCGTGGGACTTGCATTTGGGTTGAGCGCGGTCGGCCAGGCTGGGCAGGAGGAAGAGGAGGTTGTGGACGTCGCGCAGGAACTCCTGACCCTCGCGGGAGAACTTGAAGGGAGGCTTGTGTTTGAGGACGCTGGTGGCGAGACGCAGGAGGCCGGTCAGCCCGTCGTCCTCGATCGTGCCGTCCTGCTGGTCCAGGATCTCGCGGCTGGAGGAGAGAGGAACACGGAGGTCACGTTGTCTTATAGAGCAGATCGTGGAGTTCTGTGCTTCACTGATTCTTGTGATTTACATCCTTTATACAAGACTTCAGGTAAATATGTTTAGAGGCGACTTAAGCTGTTATTTCACTGCTGCTGAACATCATTACAGGACAGCTTCACCACAATTAAGTCGGACAAATTAAACAACTTCTTGTTAGTGGCGTATCTGCGTTCAACTTGGTGTTTCACAATGTTCTTATTACCAATAAATAGTTTAAAGAAAGCTGTAATAAACCATGACGAATAGATACAATGAAATTAACAGTTTTTAGACAAGAATTAAAATTCAATGATAACATTTTTTAATGTCCGAAAAGACTCAGTTCTTCTAACTCAAGCCTGACGACTTTCTGTTTGCAGCCGTCTTTTATTAACTCAAATAACATTTCTTACATAATATCTTATTTTACACCCGTCTTATTCTATTGTGGCTTGTTTTCTATTCTCTTGGCTCTTTAATGACACTGTGAGCTATATAACTCGTCTGTCTGACCTCCGGATGCAGTCGGCGAGGTGTCGGGCGAGAGCGTCCAGGTCCAGCAGGGTGGTCTGCATCGAGCCGGCCAGCGACAGAGAGGGAGAGACCTTCTGTGAGTTCAAACAGACCAATACTAGCAACGGCTCAATGACGCATCACAACAACACCACCAACTGACAATACGACCGGCGGTACTGCGGGTCGGCGAGTGTCCCACCTGGCTGGCGTCTTTGACGTGGATGTTGTCGATGAGTTTGCAGAGCAGCCAGAAGTATTCCTTGCAGCCCGTCTTCAACAGAGGCTCCTCTTCGTAGTCCTCCACCTGCACAATGCACAAGTTACCGGCAAACTCCCCTTTCAACAGTCACAGTCTGGGTCTCTGCAGTAAACCTCTGCAGGGAGAGACCTCGAGTAGCTTATTTATAAAGATCATATCTTACTCCTATATTTAATTTTCTGCACTATTACACACTCCGTATACGACAGGGAAGGACAAGATGCAAACAATACAGCGCGTGTTTGACGTCAAGGATACAAGTAACACTGAATATAAACTGAATTTTGTTTGTTTATGAGAAGAAGAAGAAACCTCCACAGGGCGTCTTTGTTCAGATTGTGTCCCAGCGTCTCCAGCATTAATCCCACCAGAGGGACAACGTCTCACAGAAACAGACTGGTGTCACTGTAGCAACGCTCAAATTGAGTCAGATCATCGTCCCAGAGGACTTCTGACACAGAGTGTAGCTTGCAGACGGGTTTCCTGTTCGTGTGTGTGTGTGTGTGTGTGTGTGTGTGTGCGTGTGCGTGTGTGCGTGTGTGTGTGTGTGTGTGAGACCCACCCTGAGTGGTTTGAGGGCCTGTGCGTCAGGCAGGAACTTGAGCAGCGTGGAGGCGGCGAGCAGCAGGAAGGACCTGTTGATGGACTCTCCGCCCTCCAGACCCGACAGAGAGAGCTTGTAGAGGCCGTTACACGCCTCGTGTCTCACAGCCGGCTGACAACAACAACAACAACAAGTCAGCCATACAGGGTTCATAAGGACATGAATGAAATGAGACTCAAAGACTTTCAGGTACTTTTTCAAGCACTATTTTTTCATTTTCAAGGACTTGAAACCCCACAACGAGCGGTCATCGTGACACACAGTCAGTCTAATTGTAGAAGGGAGTCCTACGGTAAGAGCCCCGGCCTCCCGAGAGCAGTGAGCTCTATTAGAGACATTCAGATGGAATTTACACTTCGCCTGTCTATTTAGTTCTCGTTAACGGGCTCATCGAGTCAAGGAAGACCTTTTAAAATGAAAGGCTGAGCAGTTTCTGATTCTGAGCAATAACTTCATGAATAAAACTTGTGTTGTGTGGTTCCTTTGAATAAGCACTTCAAGCCCCTGATGTGAACCCTGGATACCACTCGCAATAAAATCAACACCACACATATCTGTTTGATCTTCATGAAACTGAGGCCAGCAGCCGATTAGCTTAGCTTAGCTTAGCTGGAAACAGCTAGCCTGGCTCCGTTTAAAGGCAACACAAGGCTCCTTAATGATCACATTACTCATCTCATTTGTCAGATCACAACTTGTTGCGTTTACATAAACAACATGTTGATTAGTGAGCATCAGCGGTGCCGGCTGGTGGATCTGGTTACTTTCATTGTCCCAACGTGTGAGGGGAGCGGCTCACCTCGGGCACCAGCAGGGTGAGTTTCTTCAGCCAGTCGTGGAGGTGGTCGCTGTCGGCCAGACTGGACTTCACCGTGGAGGAGCAGTGAGCCCAGCTCACCAGCACCCACATGGAGTAGTGAGTCACTGGTGAGAACAGAAACATCAACGTCAAACACTAACAGCTTGTTCTTTGTCTGCATCCGGTGCATTCATGTTGTTTTGATTTGATTTGTTTTGAGCTCAGACATGTTGAGGTTTCTTTATCTTGTCTGCGTGCTTTTGTTTCATTGTGTGTAAATGTACATCATGAATGCCAACTGTTGAATGAAGATCAAGTTCTCACCCTCATGACGAGACCTGTGGTCCGACTGAGCCTTCAGAACTCTGTAGAAGGGAAAAGACAACATGTCAATTATACCTGGTGCATTTAATATGTGAACACCAGGAGATGTTCTGTACTCACCTGTGTGCGAGGTGGTCGTACGTGTAGGCCACGTTGATCAAACGTTGGATGAGGTTGGTACCCTGAACGAGGCTGAGGAACACCTGCGAACCAACAGAGAGAATCTCAGAATAATCACTTCAACAGTCGGCCGGTTCACCGTCCGGTGGGACATCTACCTCAGTCAGCCGAGGGATGTGCAGGCCTTTCCCGTGCTCTACGGTGGACTTGCGGGATTTGCCCGGCCACGCCCGCTTGCGCTGGCTGTCGGCGAGGCCGGACCAGGAGAAGACGTCGTGGTAGGCCAGGTCCAGGTCCGCGGGGTCCACCGCAAACTGGCAGATCAACTTCAGCAGGCAGGCCAGGCAGTCCAGCAGCCACTGCGGAGGAGACGGATCAGAGAAGGAAATGAAAAACAACAAGACGCTGCGACACTTCACACAACGTGCATCTTTGTTCAGGAGACAGACTCATTCCATTCAGACTCAAGAAAGGGAGGCGGTCTCTCTCACCACAGTCCAGGACTCCTGGTCTTTGGGTTCCAGGATGCCCGAGTTGAAGATCTCCAGGAGCAGCTGGAGGCCTCCGGACGACACGAACTGGAGGACAGGAAGAAAAAGACTGAATCACACTAGAACTGCTGTATGTTGTGGTTCAATGTACATCTTAACTCTAATAAACACTTGGATTTGATGGACAGTAAAAGTCGGTAAGACAATAAAGGGGAAAGAATAAAGTGTTTCTCACTAAACACTCAGTCAGTTAGAGCGGCCCCTTCTTAGTTAATAGTAATCAGTCGTTTTGGTTTCTTTAGTGATTTTTTCATGCTGAATGAGTTATTTCCAAGACAAGTATGAACACATCTTTGGTAAAGACTTAAACTGGTTCTATTGTGTAAACTCAGTTTTACAGATCCGTCTATTAAATCAACTTTAAGTCGGTCGTCAACAGATGTCTTCGGTTGACGGCCGCTCTAAAGTGAACAACGTTTTTCTTTCACAGCGGTGCGGCGTTGTACCTTGCAGCTCCACGAGTTCTTGCTGTTCTCTATCTGATCCTCGCTGGAGTCGTCAGAGTCCGGATACAGATCGCTGTAGCTGCCCTGGAAACACAAACACCCGCACGGTCAGATTCACAAACACGTACCAGGTCTACACATACAAGACCTAGACAAAAAGCCTCATGCATTGTGTGGTTGTGTGCATGTTTGTATACGTCTAGGTGACGATATTTAATATCACAGATGAATCAGTATCAATGACTGACGCGCTAAAAGCCTTTAATACGTTAATGTTTGTTCAGGACACAAACGGGTGTGTTTATATTTATTGTTACGTTTCTGTTGATGTTGTTCATGTAAATAAACACATTCGTACGAGTTAAAAATGATGTTTTTATAAAATATATTTTTGTCTTTACGGCCTATTCTGCCTTCACATTGTACAAAGTAAAGAAAACTCAAAAATAAAATATAACAAAGTCGTGTGTTTGTCCTCACAGTGGACTCTCGGTGGATCCGTCGGTTGGGTTTCCCCAGAGACTCGATGATCTCCAGAGCGTACAGCAGCTTGTGAGGACTTTTTATCCTCAGCAGCTCCTTCCAGCAAAGACCCTCCCCATTCTGCACACACACACACACACACACCAACAAGTTCAGTAATTCAGTATAACAGAAGGAATTTACAGATCTTAAGACGAGGGCGATACATAAAAATAAACATAGGAAGTTGTTGGTGTGATGACTGACCGTGTCGTCTGAGATGTTCTGGAAGGCCTGAAGCATCTTGGGACACGTAGGAAGCAGCATCAGCAGCTCCCAAACCCGACGAGACAGATTCTCTGCATGCAGGTGAAGCTCCTCACACCGCGCACTCTGCATGGACATGGACACACACACACACACACACATATGATTTCATTGTTATAATGAAGACAAAAAGATCATGTGAGCTTGTTTTTAAGAGTTACTCTGCACACATGAATAGTTGCAAATGTAAGTTAAAAGTTTCCTCCATTCAGTCACACCCACCTCAGGGTTTTCCTGGACCTTCTCCGTGTTGGGCGGTTTGAAGCAGGCCAGCATCTCCAGCAGGTCGAACAGCGTGGTGAGGTGCGGCTCCTGGAGGAGCAGCAGCATGGGGATGTGCTCCTTCTGGGGAGGGGGCAGGCAGGAGGCCGGCAGCTGGACGCCCTCCCCCTTCCTCTCCCTCCGCGGAGCTCCAAGAGACACAAACACCATCTGGGAATAAAGACAGACACTCACGACATCAGTTGGGATTCGTCTGTCTTGTACATTTCAAATTAAAACACAAACTACTGTCGCCAGATAATTACAAATAAAAACAAAGCAAATGCAGATTTTCGGACAGACAAAAAGGATTAATCGAATATGAAACGACAATATCCAAAGAAACCAGGAAGTCACCTGCATGTCTTTGAAGCCCAGCTCATGCAGAGTCTTCTCGTCGTAGTCGGTGGTCAGCTCGTGGCCAGAGGAGATCATCCGGACTGGTCCCATCAAGCCTCCTGCAGCAGACGAGACAGACGTCACACACCAGCTCACTGAAGACAGTTAAGGTGTTTGAGTGATCTAGAGACGTTTGGTCAGTGCAAGTAAACAGTAACAAGGAGAGGATCTGAGGGAGCTGACCTGGGAAGTCTGCCGGCTGCCGGCCGCTCTGGCCGAACTCCTGCAGCTGAGCCTGCTGGTTCATCTGCTCCTTCTGCAGGTTCTCGTACCAGTGGGTCACCTCGGCTCGCAGGTCGGCCACCTGGTCACTGGGGTACATCTCGATCGTCATCTGCAAAAGAAACAACATATACACTAAGGCTCCATCTACTGATGCAACAGGTTGATATTATATATTCATGTGTATAAATGTGAATTGAGGCGATGCATGCTGCTAGAACACAACAGTTTCTACTGAAACTGTCTCAAACAAAAGCTTAAGTCATCAGACTTTAAGAACTAAACAAGCACTTAAAAAAGGACTAATTACACCTCCATGACCGCATGTCATAAGTGGAAGCTTTGATTTCCGAAATTGCACTCAAAATGAAATATTTTCATCACATACAAAGCATACAATATGAATAATATGATAATTAATAAAACATAAATTCTACTTTGTTTTTTAAAAAAGTCTTCCCTGTTTTCCAGTCAGTGTGTAAATGTGTAACTGAAGCCATCAGACTGTATATAAGAAGTGGACGTAGTCAACGTGACGTCACTCATCGGTCTGTGGACTGATGTTTTGAAGCCTCAGGTTTGGCGTTTTGGCCGTCGCCATCTTGGTTTTTTGCAACCAGTAAACTGAAGTGACCCTATTTGGACAGTGGAGGTGTGACGTAGAGACACTGTATACTCTCTGGTAGCGGCAGCGACCTGTCAATCACAGTAGCCCCGCCCTAAAGCATACCCTGCTTTATGGTCTATTTGACTCTAAATGGACCATAATTTACTAAATGAACATCATGCTGTGTTGAAGAAGACTTGAAACTAGAGATTGAGACCATAAACTCATGTTTACAATGTTTACTGAGGTACTAAATCAAGAGAGAAGTAGAGTCACTTTCTCATAGACTTCTATACAACCAGAGGAGTCGCCCCCTGCTGGTCACTAGAGAGAATGCAGGTTTAACACACTTCAGCACTGGCTTCACTTTTCAGAACCGGAGGTTGCCGCCTGGTTTGTACACAGTATCTATTCCCGGGTGGAGATGTAGATTTGTCACCTTGTCGGGGAGGCCGGCGGGCTGACAGACGATCCTGAGCGGCAGAGACTGTTTGTCGCTCAGAGCCTTCAGGTGGCTGCTGATTCCCGTCCCCTCGATCTGCCACTGTCGCAGGTGGTACGCAAACCTGACGAGGACAGGAAACAACGTGTTGTTGAGATGCTGAACTCTATTCGTGTCCCTTCATCTCGTGTTAACCTTGCCGTTAGTGCGTACCTGCGCCGAAAGGCCTCCAGGTGCGTTTTGAGCATGAGCAGCCCCCTCTCGATGCTGGTCAGGCTGGAGTGCGCGTCCTTCTCCAGGTTGGCTGAAGCCATCAGCAAACTCTCCATACACTTCCTGATGAACTCCTGCTCCTTCTCCAGGCCCGTCTTACCAGCTGGAGAGACACACAACGAGGTACACAAAGACACGAGTCAGGATGGTAAAACATGTGACCACATCATGATAACGCTGTAATTTACCTTTCGCCCAATACTCATTTTCACTGAACAGAGCCTGAACGCATCATAATGTAACTGAATGCCGTTAACGCTGCTGCAGACGTTACTACAGACTGTATACAAGAGACCGTTTCATGTATCTGAGTGTGAGGGCGTGATATGGTGTAAATATGAAGGAACACTTTGCTGTGACATATCACGTAACGTCATATCATGTCATGTATAATCGTGGGTGTGTATTTTAAAATTTTTTACTCCCCGATTTGAACGTCTTCCAGGTTTTTGCCTCAAATAATCTATTTACTCGTTTATGTCAAAACAGCTTTAATAACAAAAGGAAAAGAAATGGAAGACGACTAAGAGAGAGAGAGCCCTCGAACACTCGACGGTGTGACAGAGTGTGAAGTGATGGAGGTAAACTAACCGTTGATGTAGTAGGAGTTGATGTACTGGATCGCTGCACGGCTGATGTCAGCAGACTGAGCTCTCAGAGCGATCCCCCACAGCTGGTCCATCCCGCACAGCTGGAGACACACACACACACACACACACACACACACACACGAGTTAACTGTCTACTCTGATCTAACTCAAGGTTAGACGAGTAACACGTCAGCATATCTCTTTAATCTCCAAACTGTATTGAGAAAAGTTATTGAAGGTTTTTCTTATTTTTTATATTGAATAAGTTCAGAGGAGTCTGTGTACCTCACAGCTGGAGGCGTTGTCCAGTGCGCTGGTGGCGAGGCGGGCTAAGTTACAGAGGTGTTGAAAGAGGTTCAGGCCCGTCATGCTGATGGTCTCTGGCTTCAGCTGGGGCATCTGAAGACACACAGAGAGTCACATTAACACACACACACACACACACACACACACCCAACCAGGAAACCAATGTGCACCTCAACGCACTCATTGATGCTCCTTCCCAAGAACAAAACGTAAAAACATTTCCAGGAGCAAAAGAAACCTTCAAAATAAACGTCTGTACATCGTTTCCCTTCCTCGCCCTCACCTTCTCCAGGAAAAGATGTTTGTAGGTCTCCATGCCCATTGCATGCTGGTCCTTGCTGCGGACCTGATTGAGGAACCAGTGCAGCGCGTCGTCGTAGCACTCGGCGTCCTCCACCAGGCAGTGCCACAGGATGTCCACCTGCTCCAGACTGAGTCCTGAAACACACAAACACACAGTTACACACACACACACACGTTGCATCTGTAAATGTAATGTTGTTTTGAGTACCACAAATTAAAAGCTATTAACCTCTCTTGTATAAACCTGATCGTAACAATATCTTTAGCTTGTGAATCAAAGTGTCCAATGTCTTTTAGAACTTAAACGTACTAAACATCTTTCTTTTACCCAGAACGTTGATTTCTTAGCCAAATAACAAGAAGCTGAATCTTACTGAAGTGGTCTGGAGATCCCAGTGTGGAGAAGACACAGGTGAGAAACTGCAGACGGACCTGGACCTCCGCACTGTGGCTGTACCTGCGAGGGAGACGGGTCAGCATTAGTTGAGAAAACATATTTGACTGAAATCCATAACGGTCATGCAGCTAAATGTTTGCTGCTCTCTGTGCGACCTTAAGGAACTAGGCATTAGTGATGAAGCGCTGACAGACTCACAGTGCAAACTTGTGCCGGTGTTCACGGACTTCCTGGATGTAGTGCTGCAGGTTGTCAAAGAACAGCTTCATCATGTGCAGCTCCTTCTCCGCCCACCTGACGGAACCGACACGCACATCAGAACCACACTCGTGAAACAGAGACGGCTTCCTCTTCGTTTCCTTTTAAAAATCGGATTGAAAGCTACGACGAGGAACTTTCATTTTGTGCCGATTTCGGCGATCCCTGAGGAATAAAGCTCTGGTGTTTCTGAACACGCTGGAGTCTGAGCTGAAGGTGAACCTGCACGATTTCTTCTAATCCGACCCGGTGGCACCGATGAGAAGCATTAAAAAGAACTAAATAGAAAGAGACAATCTCCTTGCTGACGGTCTGGGTTACTTATGCAGGTCATAGAGAGGCTGTTTCATAACCAGTTAAAGGTTCCTCACAGTAACATCTTAAGACCTGCAGATCACAGGAGGTGAGGGCGACGCTGTGGCCTACCAGAGAGCATTTTAGTGGATTTTAATGTGCGCATATATTCAATTTCAGTGCTTGGAGGGGCCAAAGAGGAAGAAAGACTCATTACAGCAATCATTCCTCAAGAGGTTTGCTGACAGACGTGTTAAAATGATTCAATGGAAGTTTCATCAGATTAGGACTTCTTTGGTGACATCACAGAGTCTTCCTTCGATAAGCTGAAAGTACACCCGCTGTTCAACATGTTAATCTGAACTCGGTTGCTACGATCGTGAAGCTAAAGGATTTGACTTACATGGTGATCCAGTGAGTGTCGTAGCTGGAGCCAAACTGCTGAAAAGTGCCAAAGAGTTTGGGGAGTAGACGCAAGGAAACCACAACAGACCTGAGAGGGAAGACGAGGACAAAAGAAGAGAGAGAGGAGTAAAACATGGAGTGTGTTCTGTGCCCAGGAATCATCCTCATCCAGTTGGGAACCCGGAGTTAAAATCAGACCAATGTGTTGGGGTCACTCTCACCTGTGGTGGGCCAGGTTTTCGAGGCATCCCTCGATGAAGCGCATTCGGATCTGTCTGTCGGTGAACCAGCAGACGAGTGAACACAGCAGCTTCTCTGCCTCGTTTATCAGACCTTCAGACAGATGAATCTACAGACACACAAATCAAACGCGCGTCACACCGAGGCTGCGTGTTGCAGCATTTCTGGCTTTGACTTGAGCCGATTCACCTCTGCAGGACTGAGCCGCTCCTCATTCAGGCCGGCTTTTATTCAAATATTAGGGTTTTTATGATTTAGTTTCTTTTATCTGTTGCTGCTTCTATTTTATAGTCAAGTTGTTTTTGGGGAAACTCTTTAATACATCTTGTAATAAGAAGTTAGTATCACCTCTGGTCATCGGAGATGAACTAATTAAATATTCAGTGTGTATTAGGGCGAAAATCATTAGCACTATTATTTTGGTCAATACTGAGATCACGATAGATGAACACGATTGCTCACTGACTTTGGAAACATCATGAAATTTGTACATTTTACAGTTAAATGCATCAATCCGGTGGACATCGAGAGCAAGAGAGAGGCTAGATGTAGAAACTATTTCATGCTCCACTAAACAATATGTTCATAAATTCATCAGTTGTGTAAATGTGAACGGTTATGAAACAGCTAAAAAAGTCACAAAGTGTGGTAAACAACACGGGATCCTTGTTCTGAGACCAGTCGGGTTGCAGCATCCTCGACTCCTCGCAGGGAGAGAAGGCACTAAGGCAACATTTCAACATGGATAACGAATTACAGGCGTGGCCGACCACGTCTCTGCTAGCTGCAGCTGAACTCTACATGTTATAATGCTACTGCTGCATACATGTGCAGGAGGCAAGCACGCACATGCTTGTTTTAAAACAAAAACTTAGTCGTATGGATGTATCCTAAGCTCACAGCCTTCACCTCGGGGCCTTTGCAAGTCAAACTGGAGCCGGTTGCAACGCACGGCCAGCAAGAAGCACAGCGTGTAGTGTCTACATGCATGTTAATAATTCAGTTATGACCCGGGAGAAGGAAGACCTAGTGTGTGGACTTGAAGGAAGCCCCGTCTAGAAAACATGTTGGAACATTAACGTCGTCGTCTATAAAGAGAAGCTGTGCTTCATACCGCGTCCTCGTCCTGCACCAGGTCCCACAGCAGAGTGTTGCCCTTCTTACAGACGTTGTCCAGGTTGATGTCAGTCACAGCGTGGCTGCTGGAGTACTGGTGCTTGTGAACGGCTGGACCTGCAGAGACACAGAGCGCTCACAAAATGAGTTCCTCTGGTTCTTTGAGAGGTCAACCTTTATTTAGTCCTCGGAGTGCAACAGAACAATAGTGAAAACAAAGCTATTGTATCTATCAAAATAATCAGTTTATTCCAAACTTGTCAAGGCCTTGAGTGTGCGGCTCACCTTGCACCAGGTGCTCGTGGTAGATGGAGGCCAGGTTGGGGAGGTGCTGCTGCAGGTGGGAGCTGAGCTCAGCGTGGGAGTTGATCTGGACCAGCTCCTCCTCGCAGCCCGACTCCTCGCCGTCAAAGTCGGCCATGTTCTTCTCCGACTTGGCGCTGACCTGGGAGCTGCTGCAGCTCACGTCGTCGGCACTCAGCATGTCCTCCACCATGGGCCTGACGGAGGAGGGAGGGTTTTATAAAAGAGGAGGCAGAGAAGCAGAACCATTAAAGTTTGTCCATTTGTTTAGGTGAATTTAGATAAAAAGGTGCTGTGATTATTCTTCCACAAAAGGTCCGACCCTGTTGTTTTTGGTGACCTTTCATTGAGCGCCTCCATGAGTTCGGTCTTACCCTTCATGGTGGTGGTGGTGGTGATGATGGTGGTGGTGGTGGTGCTGGGGGCCAATGAAGCGGCGGCAGTTAAAGAGCTCACTGCCCATGGCCTCACCCAGGAAGTCCCCGGGCCGCGGCAGGCACGGAGGCTCCTGAGGCCCCTGGACCATCTGTGAGGGGCCGATGTCCGGCGGCTGCTGCTGGGGCTCCGCCCCCTCGGGCCGGGCGGACGACAACGCAGAACAGGCGTCCAGCATCCTCATCCGGCTCTCCAACGACGTCGACGCGGTAGTAACCATGACAGCAGAAGTCTCCGGGTTGAAGGGGAGACCCTTGGGCTTGACCCCGCCCCCTGAACCACTGGGCCCCGCCCCCTGGCTCGGCCCCTCGCCGAGCGCCTCCCCCGCCTTCCTTTTCCTGGACTCCGTCTGCTCCCTGGGCTCCTTCTGCTGCCCGCTCTCAGCAGCCGACCGGTTCCCCTTGTCTTCGTCCTCTTCGTCGTCGTCGTCGTCATCATCCTCGTCGTCGTCGTCTTCCTCGTCATCCTCCTCCTCCTCCTCCTCCTTCAAGGCCTCGCTGTCGGCCATGTCGTCGGAGTGCATCTCGCTGCCGGGGCTCCCGGCCGACTGGCTGGCTCGGCTGGAGGCGGCCTCGTTGCTGGAGGCCTCGCTGCGGCCGCTGCTGCTGCCCGGACCGCTGCTGCCTTCCTCCGCGCTGTTGGCCGTCTCATCCGAGCTGCCCTGCATCGACTCCTGAGGACACAAGAATCAATACAATCACTTTAAATCACTTCAGTGTGGCAGTCAGAGAAGAGGTGAGAACAAACCCCAACAACAGAGCACAACATCTAGTTCACGTTCAGTCCTTATTGTGCAGCTACACAACGTTATCTTTCATGTTCTTATTTCTTTGACCTCTTAAATACTTGATTTTTAATCTTAAATATTCCATTGAGCTTCTGTACATTTAGGGTAAAATACACACACAGTGACACATAAGTTCAGGATTTAAACTCAATGTTTCTAATGGCTGCTACCTAAGTTTAAAACTTAAAATCAAATGTTTTAAGTTCCATGTGTCCACCAGCAGCTGTGTGTTAAAGGGACAGTGACTCTCAGTTGCAAAAGACAGCGTGGATGCCGTGATCCAAATCAGCTCGACAGAGTGTGTGTGTGTGTGTGTCTGTGTGAGTGTCTGTGTGAGTGTGTGTGTGTCTGTGTGTGTGTGTGTGTGTGTGTGTGTGTGTGTGTGTGTGTGTACCTCTGTGTCAGACAGCCTCTGCTGGCTCCTCTTGCTGCCAGTCATCATCTGGTCGTCCATCTCCATGTCGCTGCCTCCGCTGTGTTGCGTGTCGCTGTTGTCGCTGCTGTCTGGACTGGCTGCCGGTGAACCTGAGAGAAAGACAAGAAGGCTGAGAACCGGAGAACCGGAGAACCGGAGAACCGGACCTGTGACAGCAGCAGCAGCAGTGGCTCAGAGGCTGAGGAGAGAAGGATGCACACGGGCTGCAGAACCTCACCTGTTACTTTGACACTTGTCATTTACTCAAGCACTGTACTTAAAGGGCCAGTGTGAAGGATTTAGGGGATCTTTTGGCAGAAATGGAATATAATATTCAGAACTAGGCTTTCATCAGTGTAATATCACCCGAGACTAAGATTAGTTGTGTTTTCTTAACCTTAGAATGAGCCCTTTATATCTATATATAGTCCGAAACAGCGCCATGTTTCTACAGTAGCCCAGAACGGACTAACCAGACACGGGCGTGAATGGAGGGGTATTCAGTTGTTTGCAATCTGCAACCTCACCACTAGATGTCACTAAATCCTACAGAGTGGACCTTAAAGTATCCAAATATAAATCAACAAATAAATAATAATGCATTATTATACGTTTACCAGCTGCAACATTAAACACAAATAGTGCATGAATAATATTGAATCCAATAATATGATGTTCTGCATAATGAGTACTTTTACCTTTGGTATATTTTGATGCAAACACGTATGTTCTTTTACTTAAATAAAGCTTGTTCTGTACTTTAAAGTGAAAGCAGGACTACTTGAAACAGTGCTCTACACTGTGGTAATACTACTATTACTGAAGTAAAAGATCAGAGTACTTCTTCCTTCAGTGTGAAATGTTCTAATGCTGCTGAGTGATGGTGTCTCTGGTTTCTCTGGACGGAGTCCTGAAACATGTAGAATGCCGCTCTAACAATATCATTCAGAAATCTGAACTTCCTGGAGTTGCACATCCAGACGGACCTTTCTTGTTGCCCATGGGGAGGTTGGTGTTGAGCAGGGAGGCGAAGGAGCTCTGTTTGGAGAGCTGGGCCTTGGCTGCCAGGGCGTTGTTCCACAGAGCCTTGATCAGCATGGAGGCCAGGTACAGTGTCTGAGGAGGGGAGGCATGAGCTTTTATTATCGATAATCGACTCCTTAAAATACAACAGCGTGGTGTAGTTCACGGTGGTTTTGGTACCTGCTCGGTGTGGGCGCTGGGGTGCAGGCCTGACACCAGGTTGAGGACGTGGCGGAGAGGCACTGGGTCCAGGTTCTTGATGAGTGAGGGGAAGAGGTCGTGGATGTAACGGCTGCAGTGCTTCAGCTAAAACACCAAACAAAGAGCAGAGTGTTATCCTCATTGACTGGTGCAGAATGTGTACAACGTTCTAAAATAATGTAACATAAGAATAACAGCTATATTTTATATATGCATGCTACTTTATTTGAACATATTGTATGAACGACCTCCGTATCGATGTTCTCTAGTGACGCTCAAAACTATCAGTAGCTGCAGCCGTCAGTCATGCAAACAAATCGTCTTCATTGCCCCTCAAACACGCACCGTTTGTGCACCCTCATCATGGTGAACTAGATTATTTTAAAAAGCATGAGGACTGAACACTGGATGTACACGTCCTCTTACGTAACACTGCAAAGTCTCTTGCTCGTTTATGTTTCAACGTTGTTTTTAGCGTATTGCAGTTATGTTTTAGGTTCATTGTTTGTGCTTTTGTGTGAAACTTTAACGCTGCCGTCTCAGCCAGAGCTCTACGGGACTGTTCTTTTAAAATACAGTCCAAATAAAAAGGAATTTCATTATAACGATTCACACACAGTGAAGTATAAAAAGTGTTCAGTGGACCTACAATTAAACCCAGAGAAGTTCACACACACATAAAAATGTTCACATCTATACATTATTAACTGTTAAAAAGGCTAAATATTATGACGCGAAGGAGGCGTATCCCCTCGTTGGTACGGATACAGTGATGAACACTGCCGGCTCCTTCCTGCTGTGGGATGAAGACGCGTACAGTCGGTGTAAATCTGTCCCGTCTTACCTGAGCTGCAGCCCAGATACAGTCCACATGCTGCGTGCTGAGTCGTCCCTCTGCAGCCAAGAAGTTCAGGATCACTTGGCACTGTTTAATAATCTGGAGAACACACACACACACACACACACACACTTAGAAAATCGTCTGTGCTTGGGTAACATAAAATGACCTCCAGTCTCCAGTCAAAATGCAACATGTTAAATAATTTGCTGTCACTTCACGTCACTGCATCAGAAGGTCTCACCTCAATGTGCAAATTTGGTCCGAATATGTGCTCCACCACGTTGTTGTGGATCAGCCAGTCGGCTAGTTCCTTCGCTATGGAGCTGAAGATAGAAGAATCAGAAGAAGACAGTCAGTGAAGTTCACACAACTAAAGCTCAACATGTCGAGCACGAGGTGTGGAGGAATACCAACAGGTGTAAAGAGAGGTGACAACCTTCATCCTTCCTCTTTGGTTACGTTATCAAACATTATAGATACCGCTTCTGAGAAAACTACCGCCGTCTTTTAGTAATTACTTCCAGCCTAAGAGTCCACTCAACACCGATAGTTCTGTGAATAAAACGCCATCATTGATGAATTAAAGCAGACCCGGTGCCAGGGCATCGGATTCCTTTAGACCAACTCACGTTTCTGTGTCGGACACCAGGGACTCGTTGTTGCAGACGTCGTTGAAGGTGTGGAGTTGGTTCTGAGGAAACACAGACACACGTGACTCCGTGGTGAGGAAAGAAATAATACATCTGTGTCACATCAGTAACATACTAAAAAAAATAAAACTTAAAATCAAAAGACAGCTGTGGAAAACAACGGCTCTTGCCTGTAATCATCACGGTTTCTAGGGAAGTAAAGGCAGATGCAAAGAGTCTTTATTGGCCTTCATGAACTAAACTGGATCAACCTAATAGACACTGGTCCTATTTATTCCACCAGGCTCAACGCTCCTACGGTGATCAAGTTCACCAACAGGTATAGGGAGATATGGTGTAACTGCATGTTTTAACCTTAAAACTACTGAACTACAGACATTCAAACGGCACCAGTACTACCGTACACACACTCCGTGTTCGCGGTGACTCACGGTGATTTGGCTGAGTCCAGCCAGCCTCATGGTGAGCGTCGGGGACATGAAGTACTTGAAGGCGAGGTCCAGGCTCTCCTTGTCGAAGCACAGCGCGCTGTCCAGCGGCTCCTTCACCGTGCTCCACATCAGGTCGGCCATGTTGCGCGCCGCGCTCTGCCGCAGCTCCTGGTCCGACAGCTTACACAGATACCTGCGGACGAAATCCATTGGAACGTGCTCTTAATGATGCCGTTTGGACAGAATGAAGTAGAATCCGTTTCATTATCATCCTCTCCTAACGACTCAAATAATAATGAGACATCTGTGGGACAGTTTTGTGGATCAATACCTATATGTGGACTGGTTATTTTTTTGAAGACGTTTTTGTGCCATTGTGCATTTCTGACAGCACAACAGTCCACCAGGGGGATGAGAGTAGCT